>CAUOFW020001263.1:0-113123 GCA_963454935.2 Ilex paraguariensis
ATTACATAGTATCACAAACAAATAAAGATGGTGAATTGTGTTTGTGGGTGAATTAGAGTTATGAGAGTGGTGGTGATGTTGGTTGTGGTCTCGATCAATAGTGTTTTTGGTGGTTGGAAGGTTTTGAAGGGCGTGATGACGGGTAAGATCTGTTTTGAGAATGTAGTTTTGTATGGACCACTTTAGTTTTTTTTTTTTTTTTTTTGACAATGATCCAACACTTGGTGTGCATGTAGTACCAAGCATCAGAAGCAGAAAGGTAGTTGAGGGAAAACAAAAAGTAGATAAAATAAAAATGTTGAGAGAAATAACGTTTTTTTTGTGAGTTATCAACTTCTTTTTTAAAACTTTAACAATCTCAACCGTAATTCTTCTCCACAATGCACTTTTTGTTCTTCACCGATTGATACTCTGTGTGATATTAATAGTTTGATACCAAACTTTTTCATAATCTTGCAAGGCCTAAAAAAATCATACCTAATAAAGCAAAAATTAAAGCTAAGCTACAACCCCCCCCCCCCCCCCCCTAAAAAAAAAATTCCCTCATATTTTTCTTTTCAATAGTTAAATTCTTTTTAGATTGGAAAAGGTATCGTATTTTTTAGTTAACATATTTTTTATTTTTATTAATATTATTTGATGTAATCAAATAATTTTTTTATGGTGAAGCAATGAAGGTTACTGCTAGAGGTGGCAAATGGATGAGTTGGATTGATTATGGACTAGTTCAAAATAGGTTAGGTGCAAAACAAATCCAATTTATTTTCAACTCGCTTAATATATGTGTTATAATGAATTGGATCATAATGGATTGGATTAAACTATCAACCTGTAAAACTATTAAAACTCTTAATATAAACACATACTAATACACAAAATAAAACACAACTTAATACACAAAAAAAAAAAAAAAAAACCCAAAACACACACATTAATATACCAAAAATACACACACTAATACACCAAAACACACACACATTTACAAAATACAAACACATTTAATAAAATACCAAAATACACATACACATACATTATATAAACACAAAAAATATAACCACAGTTAATAAAACATCAAAATACACACATACATTATTCACCAAAATACACACACCTACACTAATACATCAACACACACATACTCACACACACACACACAAACAAAGTCAAGGTTGGGGTTGGGGTTGGGGTGTGGGTGTGTGTGCTTGTTTTGGTGTACTAATGTGCATGTGTTTGTTTTGGTATACTAATGTGTGTGTGTGTTTTGGTGTACTAGTGACAAATGTGTATATTTGATTTTATTTTTTTTTGTTATTTAATAGAAAGATAAATACTCAACCCAATGGATATCCATTTGTAATCTATTTTAAGTCGTTTTATTTAAATGAGTCTTATTATCCAACCCATTTAGAACACACATTAATTGAAATAGGTATCCTAACACCTTTATTTATGGACATGTTGTTGGGTTCAGATTGCCATCTCTAGTTACTGCAATTGTACAATTTGGAAGACGAACAAGGCTCATATACAATCTTGTACATGCCAGGTATTAATGTTCTATTATTAATAACCTTCATGATATAAGTAGATTTTTATGTTTGAGTAACCATATATTTTTTGAAAATTTTATTTTGTTAAAAAGATTATTTTATATTGAATATGCCAATTAAAAGTACGAATATGGATGTGGAAACCAAAAGAAAAAAAAAGGAAGAAAATAAATGAACTAATTCAGACGAATTAATTAGTAATTTTGCTTTACAAAAAATAAGAATAATCATTCTTAAATATAATTAAGGTCATATTGTGTATACTCATAATAAATTTTTGAAGGTTCCATTTCAAACTTTGGCTTAGTTCCCCCAAATTTATCGAGCCCATCTTAGCTGGAGGATAATGCTGACGGATAATTTTTTATCACAGACCTAAAAGTTTGTCCCACTATTCTAGGTTTGGTTCTTCATCCAAGATAGCTATGTTTATATTACACAATAGCATTTGAAAATGAATCGATATCTAGCATAAAATAAGAAAAGACAACGTTTTTTGTGAAATCGCTGGTGTCCATATTGAAATTAGGACTGGACTATGGTATCAAAAAAAAAAAAAATCAGTATTGTATCTCTAAAATTTACTATTTTAATAGGTATTTTTATAACCAAAAAAATTTATTACTTTTATGGGTGATTTACTATTGTTGTAAGTGATTTAACGTGCTAACTATTTTTACCAATTTTCTTCGATATAAACAAAATTATTACTTTTGTGGGCGATTTATCATATTTGTAGGTATTTTTACCATTGTTATGATAATTATTTTTTTCTATACTACAACACGGGCAAAAACACCCACAAATACAGTTGTCTTTTCCTATTCTCTAGAAATACAGTGTGTGCGTGTTACTCCTACAAAGAAAAAGTGATTTTTTAATATTTTTTATTTATCATGGTGTTAATTTGATATCAAAACTTTGACTGACCTGATATGATTTATAATTAGAGAGGTGACAACTTTCCCTCGATTGTAATTATAGCGGAAGAGTTATTTCGAGAGCCTTTTTCTTGGATTTTCAAGAAAACTACAAATTATAATTCCAACAGTTCTACCAATTCTTGCAAGAATTGTGGGTACAAAACGACAATAAGGCTCGTATTCAACTCGCTTGAGATTGTTTTCCTGACTATTCTGTGAGACTCATTAACCCGTAAAATAATTAAAAATCTAAATCTAAATATATAATAATATATCAAATAAAACACAAACTAATACACACACTAATACACCAAAAAAATATACACATTAATATACCAAAACACACAAATACACACACTAATACACCAAAATAAACAGACACATAGTAATACACAAAAACACACCACACACACACACCCATACTTATACACTGAGGTCAGGTCCAGGTTTGGGGTCAAGGGTCTGGGTCGAGGTCAGGTTCGGGTCTAGAGTTGAGTTCGAGTCTGAGGTGTGTGTGTGTTTCGGTGTACTAGTGTGTGTATGTGTGTATATTTTGTATATTGGTGTATATGTGTGTATTTTTGATGTATTAGTGTGCGAGTTCGAGTCTGAGGTGTGTGTGTGTTTCGGTGTACTAGTGTGTATTTTTTGTATATTGGTGTATATGTGAGTATTTTTGGTATATTGGTGTATATGTGAGTATTTTTGGTATATTAGTGTGTGAGTATTTTTGGTATATTAGTGTGTGAGTTTTGGTCTACTAATGTGTGTATGTGTTTTGGTGTATTATTGTGTGTGTTTTGGTGTATTAGGGTATGTGTGTGTATTTTTTAGTGTATTAGTAAGTATGTGTGTGTGTGTATTTTTTGGTATTTTACTTAACTCGCTTAACTAAAATTAGTCCTATTACTTATCCCATTTAGAACCTAAATTAATTAATATAGATATTGTTTGGATATAAAATACAAAATTATGAAAACACTTGATGTATGTGTAGTTAGCAAGCCTAAAATCATTAAATGATTATCACGTTTAGTTAGGAAGCAACCAGCCACAACTTTAGTTTGAAAGAAGATATAATTGCCTGTGAGTTATGAAACTAAATGATTGTCGATAAGGGAGAAATTGTTGAGAAGAGTGGCTATAAAAGAGGGAAAGGAGGAAGACAAAGTACAACTCAAATCCCCCACAAGATCAACAATCAAGGAAATTAGGAGTAGTGCTAGAGTTAGCTTTTAAGAAGTAGTTAGTGCTTTAATCAAAGACTGTCAAATCAATCACTCTGTAATTGAAATTCATTCGATTGAATTAATAAAAGAGTCTATTTTTATTGATTAATTACTCTGTGTGTCTATTGCTTTAAGGATTCATCCAATGAAGTCCTAAAACAAGGCATTAGAAACCATACGCAAGCAATCGCTTGAGAACTATTTGTCGATTGAAGCATTTCTATCGATCCAACATATTTTGGAGCAACAATATTTTGGCATGCTCGATGGGACATCATTACTAACTTGGATCAAGGAAGATGGTGGGAACAATGAAACTAGATGAGATCATGTTTAGGACTAATGAAAACTGTAGAAATGACACCAGTTGATGATAACCATGAAGCAAAGTTCGAGTACCCATCCTATGGAGTCTACAAACCTGGCGTTAGGCAAGAGTTAGTTAATGACATGTATGAATTGTTCAATGTCCTAACATCACTGTTAGGACCATTTAATCAAAAATCAAACACTATGACTAGAAATCAAGTGGTAGGTGAAGGAATAGTCGGTCCTGTGGTATTCCTTGTAGAAAATCAAAGACCACCGCCAATGGTTTCTGGTGAAAGACCAAGTCTCCCACACTAAAATCACTTTAACATGATGTTCGATGGAGAACCAATGAAAGTCTTTCCAAATTTTTCTCAAGAAGAAATCCTAAGAAGATCCCTAAAAATCCTAGGAGAGGTCATGAGAGGTTTGTTATGCCTCTATTAGAACCCATAGATAAATTCAACCTAATAACAAGGATGCAACCTTTTGATCAAGGGGAACACATCAATGGCCACTAAAATGTGGTTTTCAACAGAAACCAATTTGTAAAAATGATTCAAGACCTATATGTCCCCAGTCTAAGGAAGACTGAGAGTCCTGTGTTTAGAAATCCATACCCTCCATGGGTTGATTATGAAGAGTTCCCAAAGGGTTATAAAATCCCAGAATTCCATCTCTTCTTTGGTGAAGAAAGTCAATCCACAATAGAACATGTACGACAATTCACTTTTTAGTGTGGAGAGGTTAGACAAAATGGGAATTTAAAAATGAAATTGTTCCCATAATCACTTATGAAAGCTGTTTTCGCTTGGTTCATTAACTCTTCAATTCAGATATGGCAAGAGATGGAGGAGCAGTTTTATGCCCAACTTTTCATAAACGAACCAAAAGTCTCGATGGTAGATTTGTCTAGATTACGACACAAATCAAATGAATCTGCAGAACAGTATATCGACATATTTAAAAAGGCTAGAAATAAATGTCATGTTTACTTGCCTGAAGTATAACCAGTGAAATTGACCAAAAACGGTTTAAACTTCGAATTACGAAAGAAATTCGAGGGAAGTTCAGGGACCTATTTGAACTCTCAGCTACGGCTACTAGATATGAAATGTTACTTAGGGAAGAGCAACAAAGGAAAACCAATTCATTTGTAACTTATTTCCAAGACTTCAACGGAGAAGTTGAAATAGATATGGCACAAGTCATAGGAAAATCACCAATCATGTGTGATACCTTAAAAAAGATTGGAAACCCTATCGACATACCATCTAATCATCCTTTTAAGAAATAAATCCCATGACTCTAGACAATACTCATTTGATATGTCGATAACTGATACTCTCTTCGATGAGATGATCAACCAAAAGTTCATAGTTTTATCTCAGGGACATAACATTCCACTAGAGAAAGACAAGAAAGGAAAAGAGTATTGCAAGTTTCATTTAGGCATTCAACTAAGAATTAAATCACCTTTAGGAATCGAATGTAAGACCTAATACAAAAAAGAGTGCTTAAGTGTGCCACAAAAAAGAAAGAGACCATGAAAATCGACAAGGATCCTTTTCCCAACGAAGTAAACATTAATATGGTTTTTGTTGATATGTAGGGAAGCAGAGAGTCTGCCAGCTCTGTGGTTCGTAGAGAGAGAATTGTTCCCAAAATGAGAGTCCCAGTGCATAGTAGACTTGACCCCAAAGAGGAGGAGTTACTGGTTATGAGTTTCAAGTGTGTAGAAGAAATAGCCAAACTTGATGCAATCCCACTGAATGATATAGTCAAGGAGTTCACTGATAAAAGACTCCAATTCAACACCAAAGGTGAAGAAGATATTCATATTTACAATGGCTATGTAAAAATCTTTGATGGTGCAGACCCATGAATATTCCTAATTAAAGAAAGATATCATCTTGGCCCGCACTATCTTCTAGAGATCAAAATGGATGCAAGGGGAACCAAGTACAAGGACCTAGCAAGAAGTGGAAAAACATAAGGAATTGATCATTCTGTTGGGTCATTGATGACCAAAGAGATTGTTTGAAAAAAGATCAAGAGGCAAGAATGCCAAGAGTAGTAGTCCCAAAAGAGAATATGGAGTTTTGAGATTATCTCAAAGGGTGGATCAAGAACAGTGAATCTCCTTAAAGTCCATGATGATAAATGGTACCAATTCAACACTCAAAATTTTCATCTAGAGCATGGTATCAAACACTCAACAGGACTCTTGAGAGAACAAGGTAGTTTGCCGCCTGGATGATTAGACAAAATCCCACTCCTTTAGAGGCTTACTCAAGTCTTAGTTTATCGATGGGGAACAAAAACCCCACTTAGACAATTGAACATCGAAAAGAAATCAAGGAGGTCAGATCAAGCAAAATATCTTGGACTAGAAGATCGCTGAGTTCAAATAGATACTAGATATATCTGAAGGGGATACAAAGAAAATATATGTAAGTTCATCAGCAAAAGGGAAAGAAAAAGTGGAAGAAAATAAGGGCATGATCTTTGATGAAGAGTTAATGGATTTTGAAGATATAGAGTCTTTCCTTAGTGATTATGGACCATACAATATGATATTGGCTCTGTCTGAGACATTGAAGGCTAAGCCAGGACAGCCAAGCCAATTGACAAGAGATATGGAAGACAACACTGGGTCTGTAGTAGTATTTGTAAAAACTGTGAAGCATTTTAGACCTGATGGAAGATCTATAAGCATAGATAAGGGGACTTGGGGTAGATAGAGTGGTATTACACTCTCCTAGAAAAGAATTATCTAAACATTTAAGGCCACTATACATTCGAGCCCACATCGATAATCTGTAAAATCTTGGTTGATAATAGTGCAGTGGTAAACATCCTCCCTTCGAGGATGCTGAGAGTCTTGAATAAGGATGAGAAGGATTTACTTCACACTGACAGTATAGTTAATAATTTTGTGGAAGAATCATCTTTTGCAAGGGTAATTTTGTCTGTGCAACTTCAGGTGGGTAATAGAGACACCACAACAACATTTTTTTGTGGTGGATTCATCAATAAACTTCAAGGTTCTTCTTGGAAGAGATTTGATACATGTAAATGATTGTGTGCCAACATCCCTGCATCAAGTCTTGATCTTCGTATCAGAAAGTCATAATGAAGGCAAAATTATGATGGAAGTGCATTGGGCAGATGCTAATCTTTTCATTGTAGATGCACTAACAATGTAGAGACCCATTCTATCATAGGGATTTAATCTCCATGGTTAGAGGCAGTGAAGTAGAACAAGTAGAAAAAAACCTGGATAAAAGCCTACATCAAATCTTCCATGACTTGACAGGATTTGAAGACTTTCTACCTAAGCTAGGGAAGAGCGAAGATGGTTAGTAAAACCTGCAAAGTGGTCTTAGGGTGGCCAGTGGTTACTAGAAAATTTAGGAAGTTTGGGAAATGTAAGAAAATGGTGGAAGCATGCCAATGCAGAAGTTCTCAAGATACAAAGGCAGTGAAAATAAGGGCGTTAGATGGCTATCTATGTCGATGACTTGGAGGTCACCAAGGGGACTTTATTAAATTTGAAAGAAAAAAAAATTGTGATGTGGTTTTGCCATAATAAGAAAAACATTGTGCAAATCACGATGTAAAGAACACATGTGAGCCACAAATAAGAAAAGATAGAATTTTTTATTAGATGGATGAAACAGTTAGACCACAATGTACAAGAAAAAAAAAAGAGATAAGTATACAGGATTACAAAAGCCTATAAAGAAAAAAAGAGCTTGAAAGTATTTCATTCATTTGACAACAAGCATAATTGCTGCTAGGAATGCCTTAGACTCTCAGTTGAAGCCAGTAACTTGCCACTTCCATCTTGGAGGGTGACTAGCTATTCCTTAGTGTGAAGGAACAAGTTTTCTCATTCTTGTCTTATCTCAAACCTTTTCTTCATCACTCTTGATAATTTTGCCTTAAGCTCTATTTCCTCTTGGAGCAACAGGGCATATCTTTCCCTTAACTTCTCCTATTTCTCTTTGTTTGAAATAAGATGGGGAGCAAAGTCTTTAATAGAATTGATGAAATCCATCTTGGTCCTTGCTTCATTTTTGAAATAGTTGGCTTGGGAGATCATTGTTTGCAGTTGAGTGCTCATGAAGGCCACTTTCTCTCGTTACTGTTCATTAAATAATGAGGCAGCGGATATTTTGGTCAAGCATGCGGTCCTGGAGGCTAGATTAGTTTCAACAAGATGATCAAAGGATAGCTCCAGTAGTTTGTAGAAGAGGAAAAATTCTTTTTGCAAAGCCTCGTCAATAAGAGGAATAGAGACGCTCAAGGTAGAAATGAAGTCCACTTCTGTTAAAAGCTCATATGTTTTATGGTAAATAGCATCGATATCAAAATCAGAGGTAGAGGTATGAGAGACAGACTCAGGAATTAACTATCAAGGGAAGGGGAAGATCCATTAGTGAGTAAAGTATGAACAAAAAGAATGAGAAAAAAGGCACTAGATCGAGGAGATACCTGATTAACCAAAGAGGCAGATGACAAAGATTTCTTCACTGGATCCAATCAATGGTCAGGATCATTAGTGGGATCATTGGAAGACATTGCTACAACAGGAATCTCGTGAGTAGTTTCCTCAAGAGCTAGGCTAGTTTTATTGGAAAGTTTTTATTGAGAGGTGTCTAGGTTGGGAGAATTGTTTAGACCTTCAATTGCAACTATTTGAGTGAGGTTTGTAGGATCTTTGTTGGTACTTTCTCCAGAGTCAACGCCAATAGTAATTGGGGAGCTTTGTGGATGATTGATGGACGATCTTTAATAGGCAAAGGGGGCATGAATTGGCTCATAGGAGTGACTATTACTATTGTAGCCATCATGCCTTCTCCTTGGCCTGCGGGAGATGTAGTACCCATAGGCATGGAAGAAGGTAAGGAAAAGCATTTAGGGCTGTTGTATTCTGACGACATAGGGGTACCCCCTTTCTATGAAAAGGAAAAAACAATGGGTAAGAATATGAATATTTTAAAAGAGAAAAAAGGCAAAGAAAGTTAAGAAAAATGAGTCGTTTACCTTAGCCCCCACCTTGAATCTTTTGTCATTTTGTTTGGCAGAAGGGACAAGTTGACTAAGCGGAACATCTTCACTATCAGATAGAGAAATGAGAGGTTTCTAGACCCTCTCCAAGATGACTGGCAATAGGGCAGTTTCTATAGAAATTATTTTTGGATTATTTGCAGAGGTGGAGGACTTTGTCTTCTTATGAATGAGAGGGGTTTCCTCTATATCTGGCTCATCAATAATCATAGCCAAAGACACATTGACATCTTCCTGGGAGGTTTTGGTTTTCTTGGAAGGTTGAGAGGCAGAGTCATGAGTATCTATGACAGATTACAACAATTTTTGAGAAGAGGCTATTTGACTTTTCTTTTTTCATTCATCTAACAAGACGGTTTTCCATTTGTTAGAAGAAGCAGGGGGAAAGAAAGTGATTTTGAAAGTTTTCTTCTTGCGACTTGAAGGAGTTTTAGTAATGCGTCTACTGTCGAAACAGAGCCTAGACAAATACTCCTCTAGAGAATCAACAAAAAGTAGTGCTGAAATATTCTACCACCACTCCAAGAAAAAAAAAGAGACGAGGATGGGTTAGAACTAAAATGAAGAATTGGAAAGTCTGTAAAAAAATTTCATAAGCCTTAGAAATTTGGATAATTAAGGCATCAGACTTTACTTTTAGCCTCTCACCTGTAGGCTCATCGATAGAAAGATGCACGTAAGGCAAATGAATATTTTGAGTTAAGCCAAATTGTCTAACAAATTGGCTAGGATTGTAGCTTTCAAAATTGCACTTAGAAAATTTAGAGGAAGACACAGAACCCCTGATATGAAGGTATCGAGGCAATGTGATTCTGTAGCCTCTTCTAAGAAAGTATTTGGATCATAAAAAAAAAGGCCTAAAAAGGGAAGCAAGGTAGAGAAAATTAGAAAATGGAGTGTACAGAGCATCATCTCAATCTAAAGAAAGGTTGAAGAAAGTGTTGAAGTAACAATTAAAAGTCTTTTTAGTATAAAAAACTAAGATAGAAAGGAATCGATAGACATAATTCAAATGAATGAATTTAGGATTAGGCAAGGTAGTAGAGGGCCAAACATCTAGAAAATAGGCATAGAGCCAAGCTTGAAAAAGCCAGAAAAGACCCCCATAGCTAGCAGTGATCCTATTCTCGGTAAAGTTAAAGAGGCACCTATACAATGCACCCAAGAGAAAAGGGGCTAAGGCAAGTTTTTTATTTCTAGCCAATTGATGGCTATACCAATATACTCTCGGGTTACTTTGAACACAGGGATACATAAAACAAATTGACACAACTAGTGAAGAAGAAAAACAACGTGTTCTGCGAATGATGAAGTAGAGGATTGAGAAGTGAAAAAATGGTTGAGGAGATCATTATACCCTACGCTAAAGGGGATAATGAAGAAATCGCGACTAGAGTCAGTAGAAAGATAGGCATTCACCTCTACACTTGTCAATGGAAGCCTAGTTAAAAAGATAACATCCAAAATTGTTGGGGACATCATGCTTACAGAAAAAAGTATGGCGTTACACAATTGCGACCAGGAGCATACAATAGTACCAATTAGCCATCGGTTCATATGAAGGTCTTGGGTGGAAAGCTTGATCATTATGAAAATACCCAATCTTCTTCATTGAGGGGCATAGAGAGCTTTCATCTTAGTGATCCAATCAACCCAATGCTGGTCAGTGTTGGTCCAGGATTGGAGTGAGTTTGTTCCTTGGTTCAATAACTTCCACGAAAGTTTTGATTGGTTTAGCATTAGGGTTTCACCTTCATGAATAAGATAATAATCAAAAAACCCCTCACAAACATACTGTAACGACAAATTTTGTGAATAAATTAACACAAAATAAGCTCAATTTAAAATAGTCAATTTGATTGACTTTAAGTAAAAAAAGTAGTGCTGACTCTCTTCGGCGTGCTTCTCACGTGCACTGGCCTCTAATTCTCGGTGAATTTGATAAAAATGATGAATTTGGTGAAGATGATGAATTTGGTGAAAATGAGGGCCTGATTGGCGTATTTCTCGCTCTTCAATTGGTGGCTTTGATGAAAACGAGAGTTGGATCAATGTATCTCCTGCTCTTCAAATTGATGATGCTTTTGATAAATCTTCTCACCGTTCTTTATTTGGAATGGTTTGAAGATGATTTGAATTTTTTGAAAAAGGACTTTGGTGGTGTGTTCTTCTTCTTTGAGATGAATTTGCAAGGCTTTAGTGAACTTTGAGCAGAGTATCGCTGATCTTCCTTCCTCCTTGACTTCCTCCCCCTTTTCTCTTCAACTAGACCTCTATTTATTGTGCTAATAGTAGTTATTCATATAAGAGTCCTTTTTTACTCTTATATGGGCTTTAGGTAGTGAGCTACCTATAAATTTGCAGATATTAATTAATTTATGAAATTTAAGTCCAACACATTTTACCTTTTGAAAGTTTATTTAATTTGGGCCTATGAAATTTAAGTCCATTTGAATTTAACAAGCTTGATTAATTGTATTTGAGCTTGTATTATTTAGGCTATGGAATTTATGTCTAGTTTAATTTAATTTAATAAGTCTTGTTAATTAAATTTGGGTTTGTATTATTTAGGTTACGAAATTTAGGTTCAATACAATTTTATTTATCTAATTGATTTGAGCTCAATTATAGACATTAATTTGTTAATTAAAATTTTAATGTCTACACATACGATATAAAGGAAGGACCTAGAGCAAAAACCCCACTAGAGTTGGGGGTAGGGATTAAAGCCCTTGGGTCTACAGATTCGTTGGTAGTTTGCTTAATTTCAAGGAAGAACCTCGGCAAGAAAGGAATCTCAGAGGCAATTGAAGATGAAGAATTTTGCTTCTTGGGAGTCATTAAGGATCAACAAGAATGAAAGAGAAAAATTGCTAGAGGCCGTTTTTTTTGACAAGAAGGAAAACAGACAAAGGAAATTCAGTGAACAGTTCAATTGCAAAAAGATTTAAAACATACATTTAAAGAAGGCAACGACAATAACTGTTCATTTACTTGAGTTAATTAAGAATAAAACTCAATTAAATGAGGGGGCATTGTTTGGATATAAAATACAAAATTATGAAACCATTCGATGCATGTATAGTTGACAAGCCTAAAAACATTAAAAGATTACCACATGCCAAGGTTTCTAGAAAATGTAGCAAGCAACCAACCACAGCTCTGGTTTGAAATGGGAAATAACTGTCTGGGAATTACGAAACTAAATAACCGTCAATGAGGGAGAAATTGTCGAGAAGAGTGGCTATAAAAGAGGGAAAGAAAGAAGCCGAAGGACAACTCAAACCCCTCTCCCTACAAGACCCATGATCAGGGCATTTAAGAGTAGTGCTAGAGTTAGTTTTGAGGAAGTAATTAATGTTGTAATAAAAAACTGTTAAATTAGCGACTCTGTATCTGAAACTCATTCAATTGAATTGATAAAAGAGTTTGCTTTTATTGATTCATTATTTTGTGTGTCTATCGCTTTAAGAATTCATTTAAGGAAGTCCTAAAATAAGGCATTAGAACTCATTTAGAAACAATCGCTTGAGAACTGTCTGTTATTAAAGTATTTTTGTCGATTGCAACAGATACCTTACTCATTTATATATGAACAGATTAGACGAGTTAATGGGTAATAGATTAAGATTGCCACTTTTAACGACAAGCAAACTGGTTTTGGATTAAACAAGTCTGTGAAGTATGGTTTAGCCTTGTTTTTCCTTACCTGAAACTATAAAAGTCCCCTAGCTATAAGCCAACCTTTTAATTGATCACCTTACATTCTTTGACCGAGTAAAATGGTCCCAATTGGTATCCCACATCAGCGTGGCTACTATCTTACGAGGGTGAAGATTAAACAAAGAAGCAAATATCGTAAAAATACAAGTAGTAATGGTGAAGATTAAAAAAAGAAGCAAATATCGTAAAAATACAAGTAGTGATAGGACAATTAGCAAGGTATCAAACACTGGTGTGCAAAATCTCTTTCGATTTTTGCTAATTTTGTTGTATCCAATGGAAGCTTTTGAGCCTGTGATTCCACATAAAGATCCAATCATATATGCCATTCTGCATAATTACAAGTGCAAGAAGATATATTATATCCATTCATTCTCACTTAAATAAAGACTAGAATGTAGTCGTCCACATATCAGTGACTCATATCAAACTGAAGTTTCATTCTGTCATATCATCCTCTTTTACAATTTTGATTGCCTTCTTTCGTTCTTATGCATTAGTATCTAGTTTGATTAAACAGTTTCAACACTAACTTCTCTCTTTGTCTTCGTCTTGGGATTTAGGAAGAGTCAGATGTATCAAATTTATCTCTATTAATAGATTATTTGTTTTTGTACTTTGAACTCGAAATGTCCAAATTATAATAGAATAATCTTATGATTTTATCATATTGAAATAACAATATAAAAAGAATAGTTCAACATATTATATTTCTCTCGTAGTCGTTGCCGTGGTGTTGAGGAGAGTTAAATTTATGCACTCTTATCCTTGTTAGCGGAAAAATTGATTCCATATTTTAAATTTGCAAACATTCAAATCATAATAGAATAATCTTACCCACTAAATTATAATCCGCCCCGCTCAATATATTTGCCAAAATTATCATGTTTGTTCAGGTGAGAGAATTCATTAATATTGGCATTAATAGGGGGCCGTCTTCAAACACAGTGAGATTAAGTCACATAACCTCAATGAGAACATATAACTACCTTGATTCTCTTAAGAGTCTCTCGGTTAAGAAGTCTCAGGTGAGCTCATTGTCTCTTTCTTTTGGGTTTTCTGTCAACCATTTGAAGGTGATTTTTTTCTCAATTATAGATGCATTATTATAAATTATAATAATTGTTATTTAGGGTAATAATATATATAAAAATATACATAGCCGTCCACATGATGTAGCCCTTAGAACATATATACTTGTCGTACTGTGAATGAGACTTTCTATAAATAGCTCTTTGTTATGCCAGTTTATTCCAAATCTGCACTGCTCTTCATTGGTAAGCTTTCGTAGAGAAGAAACTAGCTGATGGCACCCCAACCCCATCCCTCTCGTCTAGCCATAGCATTACTCTTTCTCTTCTTTCCACTGGCGGCAATTGCAGATAAAGGGACTGCGACCTTCTACACACCTCCATACTTTCGTAAGGCACTTGCAATTTTCAGCTGTCGAGAATTAGGATAAAATTTTCTTGCCCTTGTAAATGTTAAGAGTTTTGACTTTCTATTGCTTAAAAACTTAAGCTGTTAGAAGATGAACCCGATAAAATATATCACACACTTAGTAATCTATATCCCTCATGTGTGTTTTTTGCAGCTGTTTATCTGATCCTTTCATACACGTGAAGGAGTTAAACAACTCGATGTCGCACAAGCAAGTAGAACCAAAGCCATGTGCAGTTGGAGAGACTTGGACCCTATACTTTAAGAAATAAAATTTTTGATACCATGTCAAACAAATAGTTACGACTTCAGCCATTTTGGAGAATAAATCCGATAATACATATAGTATTGGCCTAACTATGGCATTGAAGAGTAATTTTTCGGTATCATACGGCCATTTTTGAATAATAAAAACATGACACGCGAAATTTTTTTATTTTATTTTTTTTGTTTCACTTATTTTACTAGTTTCATAATTAATCGTTGCAAATATATCAAATCAAGAGATCTACAGCCACTAATCACTTTCAGTATTGTACAATTTTTTTTGTGGGTTATTTACAAAATGTCCCCTTAAATTATGGGTCTCGTTTCAATTAGTTTCATCTGATTTCAATTTCCACAATTGGCCCTCTTCAAGTCTTAATAAACCCTGATTGTTTCACAGACTTATCCATATATATGATACGTTGAGTATAACATATGGTTTATGTCACTCATTTTATGTTGTTGGATGGCTTAGAAGACCTAATCAAGTTCCATCAATCACCTTGAATCAATGAGTCCAACAATAATTTACAGACTTTACTAAGTTGGAGAGAGAACCTAGGCTATTTTTATGAGATAAAGCAAGTACATTTCTTATGTTCAATATCCATTAGGGTTAGAGCAGAGAATCAAAGATCACAATCTTTTTTTGTTTTTTGTTTTTGGTCACCATTATCTGGAATTATTGGCGATGCAGCTTCTTCCTGTGATGGAAATAAAGATGAAGGCGTGATGATTGCTGCTGCAAGCGACGCAATTTGGGACAATCGAGCTGCGTGTGGAAGAAGGTACAATGTTAAATGCATTGGTGCAACCAACAAGGGTGTCTCCCACCCCTGCAATGGCAACTCTGTCGTCGTGAAAATTGTCGACTACTGCCCATCACCTGGATGCCAAGGCACCATCGACTTATCAAAAGAAGCTTTTGCTTCCATTGCCAATACTGATGCAGGCAAAATAGTTATCTCCTTCGAGCGGTAGGTAGTTTTTGTTTTTCCCCCTCCTGTTCATGCCCTTCATATTTGTTTTACAAGGACTAGAAGAAGAGAGAAATTAATTAAGAAGGGCAAATCCAAAGATATATTGGTTTGGAGTAGCAAGAAGAACATGCCAGTGTATATATATATATATACACACATGTTCTTTGGTACTCTATAAAATATAGATGTAATGTTTGTATGTCGGATTATTATTCATATATGTTTTTTTTTTTTGTTCTCTCATGCAGCTTATGAAGTGCCAAAGAATGGTTATGGTCATGATCAGACTGGGGTAATAGAATGCTGCTTCATGGGATGTATTCATGAAGTTTTCCACTGAAATAAATGTTATTTCTACTTATCTTGTAAAACATGTCCGTTTTATAAAAGCTTTGAACTTGTGATGAATCTTCTCTCTTTATGAATACTAAAAAACTGTGTGGCTTTGGTTTTGTGTATGTGAATGTGACTTTCTGTATCAAATCAGTTTGGTTTTGTAGAATTTAATGACATTTATGCATCAATAGGGAGGATTATAATTAATGTAGATAATTTTTAAAAATAATTACAGATTATTGGTGGCGACTTGCTTGCCAAATTAAGGCAAATATGTTTTTCCCATGCAAAACCGTAATAAAAAAGAAAGATTTTAATAATAAATATAATGGATTGCATAATTATTTGGAATATAAGAAAATTTGATGCAATTTCAAAGGAAAGTTTGCTTGAGATTTAAATTTGGTCCTGTGTGTATAATGGGCAATCACAGTTGGTGAAAACTCAGCAAATCATGAAGACAGCTCCAACACAGCCAAAGAATTAGTGTATTATTAAAGACTAGTGCTGCTCAGAATTGATTGTCCAGGCAGGCAGGCAGGAGCTAGCTTGTGAAAAACGTTAGGTGATTGTTACCAAATATGATAAAATCAAGGGGGTTTCCCAGTTTGGTGAGATTTTAATAAATCCAAACTGGCATGTACTGTAATAAACATAATTATAAAGGGCATATTAGTCAGCATGCAAACAGAGATTATGATGATGTCTTTAGTTGATTCACTATAATCAATGCATGGGTTGGGTGGGGAATGTTAAAAGAATCACACTCAGCACTGGGGTCCACTTCTCTTTTATACACCTCAGGCTTCTCCGCCACGTCAGCATATCTATGTTCAACTGGTTATTGATAGCAACCACCGTTATTTATTTCTCTCAAATGTCTCAAATTAATAAAAAAAAATATTATTATTTGAAAATTACGGAGAATAGATTTTCAACATTGCAGAAGTTCTTTTTTTTTTTTTTTTTTTATTTCCTATTATATAAACACCAATGTGACAAAATTAAAGCAGAAATTGAAAAAAATGAAGGCAAAGAAATTATAAAAAGCAACCGTGAATCTCATTGGTTATTATAAGTTTTTACATAATAAATTCAAACTCAACAAATGAATTTCTATATAACTCTGTAACTCTCCGCCTAAAACTATGGCATGTGGCACTGTTAAAAAGACCTTTATGCCCTGGCATTAAAAACAATGTGACCCCACACATGTGCCAACTGTTGTCTGTTCTGTTGTATTCAATTTCCAATTTCCTTGATCTCTTAGACTCCCTCGCTATGGAAACCTACGGCCTTTTCACCCCCTTCCCCCTCTCTCTCTCTCTCTCCCCCCCTTTCTCCTCCCCTCCATCTCCGCCGCTCTAGCTGCCCCCATTAAAAAAAAAACTCATTCTCCCACATTCTCTCTCTGCAAAAAAACACGCATTTTCTTCACCCACCATCGTCCGCAAATGCCCACTTAAAACCCTAACACAACACCCAATAAATACTCTATTTTTGAAAATTTACTTTCATTTCTATCGACGATTTTCTTGCACTGTCTTGTGAAGATGAACAAACCCCATCTGGGTTTTGTCTTTGTTTGTATGTTCTCTGTTTTTCTCTCTGTTCGCTCTCAGTCCAGTGCCACAGATGCTTCAGTAATGCAAGACCTCAAGAGAAGTCTCAACCCATCGAGTTCACTCGGCTGGACTGATCCAGACCCATGTAACTGGGAAAATGTTCACTGCGCTAACGACAAAAGGATTACGAAGATCCAAATAGGGCGTAAAGAGCTCACTGGGTCTCTCCCTTCAAACCTCAACAACCTCACTGCTCTAAAGGTATTGGAAGTTCAAGTGAATCAACTCACTGGGCCACTCCCAAGTTTGTCCGGGTTGAGTTCACTCCAAAGCATCGTCCTCAGTGACAACAATTTCTCAGCCATACCCTCTGATTTCTTCAATGGTATGACTTCTTTACAATCAGTTATTCTCGACAACAATTTCTTCACTTCATGGGCTATACCAGAGAGTCTCAAAAGTGCTTCAACTCTCCAAACTTTCTCGGCCATTTCGGCTAATATTTCCGGGAAAATCCCTGATTTTCTTGGCCCTGATATATTTGTTGAATTGACAAACTTGCGTTTGTCTTTCAATTATCTTGAAGGTGGACTGCCCTCGAGTTTTTCAGGGTCTTCCGTTCAAACTTTCTGGTTAAATGGCCAGAAAGGTATTTCTAAGTTGAATGGCACAATTGATGTTCTACAGAACATGACAGAATTGTCTGAAGTTTGGTTACATGGAAATTCATTTTCTGGCCCTTTACCGGACTTTTCTAAGTTGAAACAATTGCAGAATTTGAGTTTGAGGGATAATAGGTTTACTGGTCCAGTACCTGCCTCTTTGGTAGAGCTTCCTTCGCTTAAGGTTGTTAATCTAACTAATAATATGCTACAAGGACCAACTCCAAAGTTTAACTCCTCTGTTCAAGTAGATATGAATAGTGGGACTAATAGTTTTTGTTCAAATGATGCTGATGTTGATTGTGATCCTCGTGTGAATACTTTGCTTTCCATTGCGGAATATGTGGGTTACCCAACTACGTTTGCGGAGAACTGGAAGGGTAATGATCCATGCACGCCCTGGTTCGGGTTAGCTTGTACTAGTAGGGATATAACTGTGGTGAATTTTCCAAAAATGGGTCTTAGCGGCACAATTGCTCCTAACTTCTCCTCAATCGCATCATTGCAAAGATTGATTCTAGCCAGTAATAATCTTACGGGTACTATTCCAATTGAGCTTACCACTTTACTTAACCTTAAAGAATTGGATGTTTCGAACAATCAGCTGTATGGTAAAATTCCATCATTCAGGAGCAATGTGCTTGTGAAAACTGATGGCAATGTCAATATTGGGAAGGATACTCCTCCTCCAACAGCACCAGGGACACCTACGGATAATAAACCAGGCTCATCTGGGGTTGGTGGTACAAATGCTCCTGGAAATGGTGGCAAGAAATCTTCTCCGGGCATGTTTGTTGGTTCAATTGTTGGTGGTGTTTGTTGTGCTGCTGTTTTGTTTGTTGTGTTATTTGTCTGGGTTTACAGGGCCAAACGTAAGCGTTCTGGTGGTGTACAGTATCAAAATACCATGGTGATTCATCCCCATCATTCGGGCTCTGATGATGCTGTTAAGATCACGGTGGCTTCAAGTGTTTATGGTGGGGCAAGTGAAACTTACAGTCATGGAAGTAGTGGACCAAGTGACATTCATGTTGTTGAGACAGGAAACATGTTGATTTCCATCCAAGTTCTGAAGAATGTGACCAACAATTTCAGCGAGGAGAATATATTGGGAAAAGGTGGATTTGGAGCTGTTTACAAAGGGGAGCTGCATGATGGGACCAAGATTGCTGTTAAGAGGATGGAGTCTGGAGTCATGAGCGAGAAGGGTTTGGATGAGTTTAAGTCTGAAATTACTGTCCTAACTAAGGTTCGACACAGGCATTTGGTTGCACTTCTAGGGTATTGCTTGGATGGAAATGAAAGGCTACTTGTTTATGAATACATGCCTCAGGGGACTCTCAGCCAGCATCTGTTTAACTGGAAAGGAGAGGGGTTGACGCCACTTGAATGGACAAGAAGGCTGATCATTGCGTTGGATGTGGCCAGAGGTGTTGAATATCTACATGGTTTAGCGCAACAAAGCTTCATTCACAGGGATTTGAAACCATCAAACATTCTTCTGGGAGATGATATGCGGGCTAAAGTTTCTGATTTTGGACTTGTGCGTCTTGTTGATGGTAAAGCTTCAGTCGTGACAAAACTAGCTGGAACTTTTGGGTATCTTGCACCTGAATATGCAGGTAACATGTTTTAGCTCCTATCTTAATTATAGCTTTCGCAATTGCTGTGCTTTTCCTTTACATACTTCGAAATAATTAGGAAGTTAGTTGTGCATGAAATGACGAGAACTTGAAATCTCTCGGCGATAATGAGCAGGATAACAATAAGAAGAACCAGTGAAACGAGATCTACTCGGTACATACTATCAAAAGCCGGGGGCAAGCAGCAAATTATGAATATACACTTGATTTTTTGAAAAACTGATGTTAGCTTCTGAGACTCAGAAAAAGCGTGAGATATTTTTATTTGCATAGTATTAAGTGGTCTCTTTCCCTGAAGACATTAATTTGATATAATCTGTGAAATAGTCTTTATAGAATCAGAAGAGAATGAGATGTTGACATTGTAAGCAGAGATGACGAGATGAAATGCAAAATATGAATTGATATCACCAAATTATGACCTTCCCGCATCTTCCATCTGACCAAATAATCTGCTCCTTTTCTTAATTGTTTCTTTGCGGATTTTTGTTGCACTGTGCTGCATTCAACTTATTTTCCACTTCACAAACCTGAATTACTGAGTTGTTATCATTGTGTTTGTCGATCATGTTTATGTTGGTAGAGTAGGTTTCAGGTGTGTGGTTACTCAGCTTACGATGAGACTGTTTCATGCATCTTAAATGATGTTTGCTTAACTACGGAGGACTTACAATTTCAATAACATTGCATTTCAAAATATTGATTTTGGCTAGTAATAGGGACCTTGTCGTCTTGTTAGTGTTTCATATCTCTGCTTTGGAAATTTTTAGAAAATGCTGTAGTGGTTTATGCTTTTTGAATGTTTAAGCTATTCGACTTTATTGATCATATTTTCTTTTTCAAGGTTTACCAGATTCTCATCAAACATTCAAGCATATAGAATATAGTATTTCTAATTTGTCATACTCAATAAATGAATTCTCTTCCTGACTCTAAGATTGAAATGTACTTGTGGCTGGACAGTGACGGGACGAGTGACCACTAAGATTGACGTGTACAGCTTTGGAGTGATTCTAATGGAGCTGATTACAGGAAGAAGAGCGCTAGATGAAACCCAGCATGAGGAGAGCATGCATCTTGTTCCATGGTTCCGTAGAATGAACCTCTACAAGGACTCATTCCAAAAGGCCATAGACCCGGTGATTGATCTGGATGAGGAAACTTTTGCTAGTGTCACCACTGTTGCTGAGCTGGCTGGCCACTGCTGTGCAAGGGAACCCTACCAGAGGCCCGATATGGGCCATGCTGTCAATGTGTTGTCATCTCTCACTGAGCTCTGGAAACCAGGAGAACCTGATCCTGAAGACGTTTATGGAATCGATTATGATATGACATTACCACAAGTGGTCAAGAAATGGAAGGCTCTTGAAGGAGTTAGCGGCATTGATGGTTCTTCATCTTATCTTGGTAGCAACAACAAAACCCGAGTTAGCAGCATTGATTGTTCTTCATCTTATCTTGCCAGCAGCGACAACACCCAAACCAGCATACCTACTAGGCCATCTGGTTTGGCAGATACATTTGCATCAGATGATGGACGGTGAAGAAACAGGATCAATGGACAGTAGGGTTCTTGTTAATGGCTGGCTCATCAGAGGTTTGGTTTGTTAATGTTATTTGTTTCTGCCTTGCTTTTCTCCTTTGTGGTGGTTCTTGCAAGGTTTATTAACCTTTCCTATACTTTTGGGGAGTTTCTTTTGCCCTTGTAGATTGGATAGCTTTTACTTCCCTCCTTTTTCTGCCTAGAACTTCAGAGGTGCAAATAGATAGAATTATTTTCAATAGAGATGTTGCTTTGTTGATTGCTTTTGGTATTGCATTATAACTACCTTGCTGCTCTCTAGGGTTTGGATTATTGCCATGGTCAATTTAGGAGATATGTTTTTACTAAAATCAGTTTGATTTGTGTATCTGATAAGCCCAATTGTTATGTCAAATTTGCATCAACTGTGTAGCTGAGCATGACCAATCACATTTGTGGCATATGGTGTGGCCTTATTGGGCAGCAAAGTTAAAAAAGAAAAAAGAAAAAAGAAACAAAAGAATGGTGGGCCCACGTTTATTTATGATAATTTGGAAGGGTATTGAGTCGACCATAAAAACATAATCAAATGCTAAAAGGATAAACTTACATATTCCATTGTTTTAAGGATATTGGTCTTACAAGCATGTCCAAATGATGGTAACCAATCCCAAAGTTTAGTTTGTGAGACTCTACAGCTAGCTTATCATCACCAACTGAATGTCGGCTAGAATAATATTTATTTATTTATACACTAATAAATACCTGGGTGGCTCCACCACATGTCTTTATCATTCTCATCTATCCATTATATTAATATTATAGTCTCTTGCGGATTTGGTGCAGATAATTTGTGGTTTGGTTCACAATGCTGATTTCTTTTTCCTATTTTCCTGAAACCTAGCCCCAAATTCTGGATCTTTTTAATCACTTCGAACTGCCCCTAGCTCAATGACCAAAGAAACCCCCATTCTGTTTTTTATTTATTATTTATGAACACACGTAAACGAATATATATATATATATATATATATATATATATATATATATATATGCATATTTTGAACATACTTTATTCAACATTACGCTCACAAGAGCCGAAGAAGTCCAATGAGCCTAGGTCCAAAACACTACCTCCAAAATGGCCTAAACTTTAGAAGTGTGGGTGAGAGCTTATCTTTTTTTTAATGAACACACATAAGGAGGGGATATATACATATTTTAAATATAATTGTATTTTTTATTATGACAATTTTTTTTTTGGGACGATGAATTAGGGGTTAAGTGGAAACAATCACAAGTTCACGGATCGAGATTCTCTCCATACATTTTTATTCACTTTCACTCAATAATAAATTACGCTTATATGAATTCAATGGAGACTCATTATCATACAATATAAGTGATTTATCGTTGAACCGAACAAAAATGTAATAAAAATTATCTGAATAGCTAGAAAGTAGCCAAATTTTTCCGGGATTGTACACTTGTTGCACCCTTGTTTGGGTTGAAGTTATTTTCTATGTTTTAGTTGACGAATGCATTCCTTAACGTGGCAGATGGTAACATGCGACTCACTTTTCAATAGAGTTGTTACGAGTGGGGCAAGTTTGTCTCTAGACTCCTTTTTTTCCTTGGAGAGAAATGTTTCAAATCCATCAACGTTAGCTTAACATGGGTTTTCATCTATTACCTTGACTTCTTTTCCCACCCATGTGTTAGAAAACTTTCTTTTCAAAATTCATGGACTTTCAATTAATTATATGAATTGAACAATGACACTACCAATGTATGTTTTCTCTCTTGAAATGAGAGCTCTCTACCCTCTCTAGGGTCTTCCTCTGAGATGGTTTCCTCAGTTTTCATACATGGGTAAATCCCCAAAGTCTTTCTCTTTCCCAAGGTGCTGGTCTCATTGGAGAAGATTAATCGGAGGTCCAAGGGTGGAGTCAGGATTTTTGTTTATCCCGGGCTAAGTTAAACATTCATACAACTAACAAAATACAAATGTAAACTCATAAACATATATACAATAATACAAATGTAAAATCATAAACACTTATTAATGAAATTGGACTCTTCGATCCTTCCTAGAACAAAAGGTATCTATTATTGAATCTGTATAGATTGCTTCCGTTATTTTTCTTTCAATGTAAACAACTAATGAATTAGTCAAATACTCATCTTCTATCTTGTTACGAAGAGTACTTTTGACATGTTTTATGGCTAAAAATGCTCTTTCTGAAGTTGCCGTAGAAATGGAAACAACTAAAATAAGATGAATCAACCTATTAGTCAAATTGTAGAACTTTGCCTTATTTGTTTCTATTAAACCACGACATAATTATGAAATTGTAGACATACTTTAAAACCTCTCATGGCGAACCACATCAAATCAATAATGATCCATTTGACATTTCAAATGATGCATGTCGGCGAACCACATCAAATCAATAATGATCCATTTGACATTTCAAATGATGCATGTCTTGTCTGTCAAAATCAGCTTCATAAAACTTCTTAGCAAGTAAACAAATGCGATCAGGATTGAAAGATTTAAAGTTGTCCCGATGATCTAAAGTAGAGCTAAGCATAAGTAATTCCATTGTCTCTTCATTGAATCTACTGTGTAACTCTTCTAACTGATGATCAATCGTAGAGTTAAAATATGTCTTATGTGATAGTGATGATCAACTAAAATTTTATCATTCTGTTGACATGAACGTCTTGACCCTTTGTACTGAGTACTCATATCAGGTATATCGACATCAAATTTCATGCAAATTGATTTTACATGGTCAAGGAGATTATCAAAACCTTCAGCTCGCAAGGTTTGAAGCAATGATTTTGTCGATGAGACTAAATTCATTGCATTTAAAATATCTAATGATTTATGCTATAATGCTCGACAAAGCATATTCGTTATCCCCATAATCTTGTGCATAAGATGCAATATGAATATGAAATCGAAGGATTTCATTTCCATTAAAGAACCACCAATTTTTCCACGAATTGTATTTGAAGATCCTTCGTTAACTATACATTTAAACACACTAATGATAGCATCATACATATCTATCAGACCACAAATGGATTCAAAATGTGAGCTCCAACGAGTAGTACCAGCTCGATGCAAAGTACCCATCTGATTAGCCCCTTTACCAGTCTCTCGTTCACCAATAGCTATCCCCCTTTCAATCTCAGTAGCTTGGGCAGAT
Organism: Ilex paraguariensis; assembly: GCA_963454935.2. Classification (NCBI taxonomy): domain Eukaryota; kingdom Viridiplantae; phylum Streptophyta; class Magnoliopsida; order Aquifoliales; family Aquifoliaceae; genus Ilex; species Ilex paraguariensis. The sequence goes on from CAUOFW020001263.1 coordinate 24,444, forward strand.
CGCAACTCTGTATAATGCTTAGGAGAAGCACTAATAAGATTGACAATGCATGTCAATTTGGAAAAGAATTGCCATATTGAAATCTTATCTTCAACAGTTGCAACTAATGCAAGTTGTAAACGATGAGCAGAGCAATGAACATAGTATGCATACTCATAATCATTGCGGAACAAAGCTTACAATCCATTAAATGCATCACGCATGTTGCTAGCACCATCATATCCCTGACCTTATAAATCTCGAATGTGCAAATTGTGTCGAGTAAGAACTTTCAATATTTTCTTCTTAAGAGTTAAAGAAGTGATATCTTTAACATGTACAATCTCAAAAAATATCTCCTTCAAAAAACCCTGAGCATCAACAAATCTCAGAACAATTGTCATAAGTTCTTTATTTGATACATCATTTGCTTCATCAACCAAAATACAAAACTTGGCATTTCCAACTTCTTCACAGATTTTTTCTCTTACTTTAGTAGTTAGAATATGCAGAATATCTTTTTGGATCATAGGAGACTTATACTTTGCATTTTCTGGAGCTTTCTCTAAGACAACATCATTTATCTCAATATTCAACTTTGCCATCAAACTAATCATCTCAATTTAGGGATGTCAGTGGACCGAATCGGGCACGAGGGGTGTAGTCTCCATCCACGTATCCACTTAAAAAAACTCCGTTCATCCCCGGTCCACCCCCATTAATGGGTATAATTTTTATTTTCATCCCCATCCATGAATAAATATCTAATCCCCACCCCCGTCTCTACTTCCCCCGTACTCGCCCAAGCCCAAAATTAAACTCAAGTCCAAGCCAAGCTCAAGTTAATATAATCTAAAATTCTAAATAAATCCAACATTTTAAATAATCCAACAATATTTTAAATAATCTAACATAATTTAACACAACATAATGTAGAATAACACCCCAAACATATAAAAAACCCAAATGATAAAAAAATACAAGAAGGTCCCCGACTACTTATACATTACCATGCTCTTTCAAAATTTTGCAACTCTTTAAAATTCTTCACCATCATTTGTACAAAGCTAGCCACTACCCTACTGTCTCCAATCATGAACAGTTATCTAACTTGGAATCCATAAAGAACAACATGCAAACAACTAACCATGCCTTAATTTTGATAATATAATAAAATTTACTTTTCAACTTCATTCAAAAATTATATATTATTCTCAAACTTCACAAGCAAACCCCCACCCAAGCACATGAAAAAGGACAAAAGCATAAAAGAACTAAGAGAAGGGCTCCCCAGACCATCTCAACATAACACAAATAACAAATGTCCACAATATTACTTGAATATTTGTAATGGAGAAACTTTTTTGTCATGTAGCTTCACACCTGTAATTTAATAAAGACAATAAAACATAAAAAACTATATGTTTTAACGGGTATAACGGGTGCGGGGCGGGGGTAAGGGTAAGTCCATCCCCGCCTTCATCCCTGCATGGATTTATACAGATATCCCCCGTATATGTCCACCGTCCAATACGTATAGTCCATCCCCGGTCCAAACGGGGTGGGTTTGGACAAATACCCGTTTTCTCCTGGTCCACTGTCATCTCTATCTCAATTAGATTACCACGGTTCTTTGATATTACAGATTCATCACGACCTCTCAAGGCATATCCTTGTAAAGTAAGCCATTATAGCCTTAAGACTCAATTGATTTCTCTTTATTTCTTCTGAATTTTGAACATTCATAACTTTATCAATGTGCACTAATATATTCTTCAACGCCTCAACATTTCTCATAGCATTATTATGTGTGGAAGCAAGACCTCCCATATGTGACAAGAAAACACATTTGACCCCATTATTCACTCTCTTCCAGTTACTAAAACCATCAACGGTAAATGCAAGATGTAGAGGTTCATGACCTTGAAAAACATAGCACGGAAAGCAAAATTTTGCATTTTTTGAAATAGAATACTCTAGCCATGAAAATTTTTTATACCAACTTTCCTAAAATCTTCGATTTTGAACTCTAGTTTTAGTCCTCGGATACTCAGCTAAGATAGGTTGATTTGGTCCCCACTTTATATAAGCACGTCTAACTTCATCTTGATTATAAGTAGGATGTTTCCATATTAGAATAAACAATGCGGGATCTCGTTCAAGTTCATTCTCATCAAAAGGAATCCTTGGAACTTTTGTTTGAGGTTGAGGACCTTGAGGTTCAACAGCCGCAGGAATCATAGGAACATCAACACTTGTTGATATTTCTCCTGGACTCAATGGTTCAAGAGTAGAATTTGATGTTTCTTCTCCACTTTTCTTTTTGAAGAACGAAAAAATTATTTTTACTCTTTTTCGTTCTTGATTTTCCATCCTAATAAAGTAGACAAGGGCTAAAAATTAGAGAAACAAATCAACAAGACTACAATGATTCTACTATTTTAGTTAAAAGTAATCAACAGAAAATCAAAGAAAACAACTCAAATAACGTCTGAATATATGATCAAGGAGACAAGGAATGAGTCATGGTACCTCACACAACTTAGGCGTAATCCTTGTTTGTGATTCTTGGAAGAGGATTAGTCGAGTAGAACTAGAGGATGAATGGACGAAATCGAGGTGCTTGGTGTTGGCGTAATTCCCTCTCTGTTTCGATCAAAATAGAAATAGAAAACCTTGAAAAACTCTTTCTTTCCATGATTATTGGGGCTTAAGCCTTAAGGACTTTGAAAAATTAGGCTAATGATTAGTGATTTAGTAGGCTGGTACTAGTAGCCTTGTATGAGAGTGGTAATTTTTTTTTTTTTTGACTCTAGGCTTCGGCCCACTATAATCCACTAATGGCTCCGTCCTTGTGGAGGTCTGAATTTACTCCATGTTCCAAAAATTATGAACTTCCCTACCCTTCCATTTCTCCATTTCCATCCACTGAAGATATCCATTTTCTCCATAACCATCGTATCTTTCAACCCCCAATCTTTTCAACTTCTAGATCTATCCTTTGGAAAACCTTTCACCCTCAAGTCTGCCTCCCTCATAAACCCTAAACCCCTATTACAATGTGCGTCCCTCAAGCCTAATATGCTATCTCTTAGGGATTTCCTATCTTTCTATGAACCAGTTTCCTAAACCTCAAATTGCTATACAAACCCTAATTTCCTAAGTCCATTAACCTTCAAATGCCACACAAACCCTAATTGCCCATTATTATTACTGCCCTTTCTCTCTATTTTTTTTTCTCTAACTCCTCTGAGTCACCTCAACAACAAAAAATTCCATTGAAAAGGATATAGAGACCAAATCCAATTCTATTTACCATCCCCATATCTCGCTTTACACAAATCCTTCCACCTATAAGGATGTCCAAAATTTTTGCCTAGTGGATCGATTCATTACAGAAACAAGCTTAAACAAATAAGGTGTGTGCAATATGTTGTAGAGTTCATGGAAAACATCTAAAGGTTTCTCAATCACCTATTGGGAAAGAAACATGTATATATGTTCATCTTTAAGGATGAGAAAGATCGAGACAAGATCTTGAAGGAAGTCCCATGGTCTGTTATGGGGGCCTTGCTGGTTCTGAAGACGTGCCAACCACAGAGTATTATAAGACATTTTCATTTTCATTTTACTGATTTCTGGTGCAGATATAGGGATTACCACTGGATATGATGACAAAGAACAAGTCGTGGAGAATAGGGATGGTTGTTGGCGAACCAACACAGCTTGAAGATTTTGAAGGATAGATTCAAATTCAACGAAGTTTTTAAGGGTCAAATGCATTGAACTGAAAAAGGGTTTCTACTTAACTTGCAAAAAGAAGGATGATTTTTGGATAAATTTAAAATATGAGAGACTTTTCGATTTTTGCTACCAATGTGGTCGGATTGGCCATTCATAGAGCCAATGAATGGAGAGACGATCATCTAGACCCAATGTTCACTATGGTCCCAAAATGAGAGCATAGAGCAGCCAATCGTCAATCTACTTAAGGGAAACCTAGTCTCTGAAAGCTCGAGAAGCTATGAAAAAAAGGGAGAAGTTGAAGGAAAAACAACAGGCAATCGAAGATGACGAAGTTCTGACAGCGCGTGTGAGTCCAAACAACAGTACATTACCACACATTGAAGAGCTTGACACCCACTATGACCCCATAGACGACGTGCCAGTCCCTGAAGGTACAGATCTTGTACGAGGTCTCTCCTATCAGACACGTGGTCTCAGGCAAGCTATCCCACCCCTCTCTATGGTGCCGATTTTGATAGTGGATTTGGAACGGGACCAAAGCAGCTATCAGTCTGAACCTAAAAAGACCCAATTACGGATGAAGCAATAAGAAAAGAGCCTTATTTTGTAACAGAGCCCACATGGAATATGGAACCTCAAGGGCCAAGCCCAAGGGAGGTCCACTCTATCACAAAAAGTTGCAATGAAGAAATAGGAGACAAAATGTAGATCCATTTCCAGAATATGTTGCTGAAAAGAAAAGCCCAAATGGATTATATTGAGATGGAAGCCCAAACATAGAACTGGAAAAAAAAACAAAACATTCTTGAAATTGGATCAAGGGATAATACACAATACCTCCCTCAACTAGGGCATCCGTTGGCACTCACCCCTCTCCCTCTCAAACACTAGGGAGAAGAATGTATAAAGACACCAATCAAGGAAGAACAGTCGCGAGAAGAGAAGGGGACTAGACACAAGGACTCATGTTGAAATCTATTTTGTATACATGGAGGAGACGGTGGAGCAACAACAACTTTCCTCAAAAGAGGAGGAAGACGCAAACAGAGAGGGAGAAGGTGAGAACAACCTTAATGTTTGTATGTCTCAATGGGTCTCTCAGTTACCCAATGTTATACCAGAAGAGGGGGAATCGCTTTGTTTAATGGAAAAGGTGATGGTGGCTGACCTTAAATAGCCACACGAGCCATGTTAATTTTATCTTGGAGCTGTTAGGGAATGGGACGACCTTGGACAGTCTAAAATTTTCCAGGGTTAATTGAATCCCATCGTCCCTCAATTGTCTTTCTTATGGAGACTAAAAACAAGTCTCATAAATTAGAACGGTTGAGAAGATCTTTGAATTTCCATTAGTGTGAGTGTGTGGAACCTGTGGGTTTATCGGGAGGTTGGCTCTTTGGTGGAAGAAGGAGATTAATCTTCAATTGGATTTAAAGAATCTGATCAATGCCAATGCAGTTTCCAGCAGCAACCAGGGTTATGGCAATGTACGTTCATTTATACAGATACAAATTTTGAGAAGAGGCAAAGGATCTAGCAATGTCTTAAGGCTATGGCCAGTTCCATCTCTATGGCATGGATGGTAGCAGAGAATTCAATGCCATTAGTCCCCAGATGAAAAATAAAGAGGGGCCGTTAGTGGTGAAAAGAAAATGGAGGAATTGCAACAATTGATCTCAGAGTGAAATCTCATGGATTTGAATTTTAAAGGGCCTAGATTCACCTGGTCAAACAACAAAACTGGGCCAACTAATGTGCAAGAATGGATAGATAGAGTCCTTATTTATACAAATTGGAGAAGCTTCTTCCCATCCACGCAGGTGATTCACAAAGCTAGAATGGGATCAGATCACTGCCCCATCATTATTGACTTTGGTTTGGCAACAAAGAAGGCTCCTCACTACTTCAAGTTTGAGTACATGTAGTTAGAGGACCCAACATGCGAGGAAATGGTCAAGGAAAACTAGAATACAAGACAATCAAGTTCTGCTATGCTTAATACCATAAACAATATGAGTACATACAGACTTCGACTTTCAACTTGGAGCAGACAAAAATTTGGCAACAGAAAAATTATACAAGAGTTAGGGAAAGAGTTAGTTCGTGTCTAGATGTTGGAACCTTAAGAGGAGAACCTTATTAGGGAAGCAGATTTGTGTTCTCAAATGAACAGTATCAGAAGCAAAGAGGAAAAATATTGGATGTAAAGATCCAGAATTAACTGGTTAAAAGAGGATGACCAATATACCAAATTCTTCCATCTAGCTACCCAAAGACGACAAAGAAACCATATTTTGAGGCTCAAGAGTGAGGATACAACTTGGCTCGAAGGGGAGGAGGAAATTAAAATTCACATCAAAGACTATTTCAGAACTTATTTAAGACAGTAGGGGAAAGGAGCTGTTCTGAAGCATTATGTGTTGTGCAAGGCAGGGTAACGAAGGAGATGAACCAAAACCTCATGAGATCCATCACTGAAGCAGTGGTACAGAGTGCTGTGAGACAACTTGGGGCCCTAAAAGCTCCTAGTCCATATAGGTTTCCAGGCATCTTCTATCATAAATTCTAGCATATTATGGGTCAAGACGTCTATCATATGGTCAAGAACTCTTTTGAAGGAGGCCAGATGTTGACAGAACTTAATCACACCAACATTGTTCTTATTCCGAAGGAAACTGTGCCAGAAACTATTGCACAATTGAGGCCAATTGTCTTGTGTAACTTCCTGTATAAAGTAATCTCAAAGGTTATGGCAAATAAGATGAAGGGGATTTTAAGTTCTACCATCTCTCCTAACCAGGCTGCCTTTGTTCCTAACAGACAGATTCATGATAGTATAGTCATCGCAAATGAAGTTTTCCACCACCTAAAAGGAAAGAAGAAAGGCAGGATCCCTGAAATGGTGATTAAGATGGATATTAGTAAAGCATGTGATCAAATTGAATGAGATTTTCTAGAAGTAACAATGCTAAACTGGGGTTTGAGTGTCAATGGGTGCATCTTTTCATTCAATGCGTAAGTACAGTGACTTTCTAAGTAGTGCTGAAAGGGGAAAGAAAGTGTGAGATTAAGCCGCCAAGGGAAATTAAACAAGGTGATCCTATATACCCGTATCTCTTTGTTTTTGTTGTTGATGTTCTCTCTTCCTTGTTGCAAAAAGGAGTTGAAGACAAAAGGTTTATGGGAATCAAGATTAAAAGAAGAAGCCTTTCTATTTTCCACCTCTTTTTTGTTGATGACTCCGTGAATTTCACTAAAGCAAAGGAGGAGGGAGTTTTGTAACTTAAAAGAATCCTCCAGATTTATTGTGCAACGTCTGGGCAGTGTGCAAATCACCAAAAGTCGGGTATCATCTTCTCAAATAATACTACTTTGGATCAAAAGAATTTCTTCTGTTGTCTTATGGGAATGCAGAGTCTTCCACATAATGCTAAGTACTTGGGAATCCCACTACTTGGGGAAGCTCAAAGAATGAAGTCTTTTGATACATACCTGAAAGAGTTGTGAAAAAGCTGCAGGGTTGGAAAAGCCTTTGTCTCTCACAAGCTGGCAATGAAGTACTGATTAAGGCAGTTATCTAAGCCATCCCAAACTATGTTATGTCAGTGGTGGATTTTTTAAAAAATATTTGTGAGAAATTGAATAGCTATGTGAGGAATTTTTGGTGGAAGGGGAGTGAGGAAAGAAATGGAATCTGTTGGAGAAAATGGGGAAAAATCGAAGAACCAAAGGCATCAGGAGGAATGGGTTTTAAAGACTTTAAACTACTCAACCAGACACTGTTGGCAAAGTAATGTTGGAGACTAATCCAAAATCCTGATGCTTTCTGGGCTAAGTTTCTTAAAGCCATTTATTTCCCTAATGAGGATCTAATTAAAGCGAAACGTGGGGCCAGACCATTATGGATCTAGAGCAGTCTGCTCCATGGGAAAGAGCTCCTTGAGAAAGGCCTAATGTGGCAAATTAGGGATGGCAAAGAGGTTAATTTCTAGGACAAATGGATCCCCCAACTCCCAGGTTTGGCGATTCAATCATCAAAACCTCATGACAGTGTTGTCATCCAGGTTGCTGATATTATAAAGGAGAATCCGAAAGAATGGAATTCTTAAATTCTCCGAAGTAACGTGTCAAGGGGGAAATGAAAGCTATCCAAAACATTCCATTGCCAGTAAGAGGAGGTAACGATAAGAGAATTTGGTGGCCTAATAATAAAGGAGAGTATACTGTAAAATCAAGTTATATGGTGGGAAACAAAATGGGCCACTGCCCAATGGAAACAAGCTCTTCTTTATCCCCTCATCCCAAATTATGGCAGGTTATCTGGAATATGAAAGCATTGCCAAAGGTTAGACATTTTTGGTGGAAAGCCTGTAACAATATTTTAGCATCATAAGAGAATCTGTACAAGAGGAAATGTGCCTCATCGCCTTTGTGTCAAATTTGCAAGCTTGCCCTAGAATCCATTGAGCATACTTTATTTGATTGTGAATGGACCAGTGGAGTCTGGTTTGGAATGGAGATGGCATATCATCTGGAGAAGACATCCTCTGCCTCTATTGCCCAAAGATCCTCTCAGATTCTGGAAACTGTGAAGGATCCTCAAGGCAGATTCGAAATTTTAGGGAAGATGACCACTGTGGGATGGATAATCTGGAAGGCAAAGAACCAGAAAGTTTTTAATGATGAGGAACCTAACGCCTATGCCACTGTTATTCGAGCACAGGAAATGTGGAATGAGCTTTTCAAGTTAAGAGCTGTGGACAATTCGGTGATGCAAAAGGAACCAGCGGTCAGGGAGGAGAAATCGCAAGAGACAGGGCCAACTACTATTATTTGCTGTGATGGTGCTTTCATGTCCAAACCAGCAAAGGCTGCATGTGGGGTTGTGGTCTGTAACTCAAGAGGAGAGCTGGTGGATGGAGTTGCAAAGCCTATTCCAGCAAATGTCTTGCCTCCTTTTAGAAGCAAAGACGTTGCGATAAACATGCCTTCTTGCTGATGCACGAATGTTAACAAAAGCCACAATCATGAACGACTATCTCAATATCATCAAATTGAGCTCTATTGAGACGTTACCCCATGGAAAATTAGTGTTATTATGGAAGTATTAGATCATATGCTAGGTTACATAAACTTAGTTTTCTACACAAGCTTAAAACCTGTAACAAGGCTGCTTATTGGGTAACGATTGTCTCAATATCATCAAATTGAACTCTATTGAGGATGTTCTCCCGTGGGAAATTAGTGTTATTATGGAAGTATTAGATCCTATGCTAGGTTACATACACTTAGCTTTCTACACAATCCTAGAACATGTAACAAGACTGCTCATTGGATAGCAGTCACTACTATCAACAATTTATTTTCGCTGAGTTGGGTAGGCTTCCTCCCTCCCGAGCTTAAGGCTTTTATCTTAACCGATTGTAATCTCAATTTCTCTACTTAAATTAAATCTTTACATGTTGCTTGATCAAAAATTTTTTTAATTATATGATTTTTTTTCTCCTCAGATTTTTTTTAAGTAATAGATCTCACGCCTTTTATTGGCAAGAGATGTACTGTTATTCATATTATAGGGGATCAATAAGTAGGTTTCACTTATGGTCAGTGGTCTTAATAAGGGTGTCAATCTTGTCAGGTTAAACAGTTACGTGTTAGATTAAACGGGTGATAGGTGAAAAACATATAGACACATATACAACACGTTTAATAAATTAATAAAAAATTTTAACACGTACATAAACCATTTAATAAACAGATAACACGACATAACTCGTTTAACCCAGTTAAAAACAACAAAAAAAATATTATTTTAACAAATTTTTTCACTCAATTTCTTTGCTTCCAACTGTACTTTCCTCAATTGAAATAGTTCCAACCAACGGTCCATGTGAAATCCACGTCACAGAGGTTAGCTAAAACGAGAAGACCCAATAACTTTTTTATAGGCAACTAAAGCATCCCCACTCCACTCCTATGTCAATGTGGTATTGAGATAAAAAGCAATTCAATGCCTCAAAGGCTCAAAGCTTCTCTTTCCTACTGATTTCCTTACTCTTTTTTTTTGAAACGTTTTCTTTACTTTTTTTTTACTCATTCATTATTTTTTATATATAATAATTATTAATTTATTATTATATTAAATTTATTTAAACGGGGTGACATGTCTCACTCGAACATGACTTATTTATTAAACGTATTTGACCGGTTAACCCGTTTATCACTCAAACTGGTTAAGGTCTTACCTAAATCTGCTTAATTCGTGTCGGACTTTAACAGACTTAGGTCTTAGGCGGTCCGACAAAAAAGGAGGCCTAAAGCAAAAATTTAAATGAGGCAATAAAAACTTTTAAAATAAAGTTTACAATTTAAATTATTACTTATATTATTATCTTTTGAGATACTTTAAATAGTATGGTTAATTCAAACAAAGTTATCATACATAATATAATAGTAAGATAGAATTTTACTAGATTTAATGTTGTTATAATCGGTAAAAAGAAACAAAATTATAAAAAATAAAAATTAAGATAAATATCATGGACTCAAATGGTGTTTTATGTTGTCGTTAACAACATAAATAAATTCTCAACAAACTCGAATCAAATTTAAAAAAATTTATTTTTTTAGGTACTTTAATAAAATTAAACTTAATTGAATATGTATTTAAAAAAATTATTTAACTATCAGACTTAATTAATTCTCTACAAAATGGAGCCCTATTCGGGTGCTTAAAGCAACAGCTTCAATGGCTATGCCATTGCCAAGTGGCATGAAGGGCTGGGGGATAAAATGCTCTTAAGGGCTATGCCATTGCCAAGTTTGTGTCTTGTGCATGGTGTTATTAATTTGTGCATGAATATTTATTCTTGGGTTGCAGTGTAAAATGTCATAGTATCAGAGGACGTTTATCTGACACCAAACACGAACTTAGAGAGGAAGAGTCACAACTCACAATTATACCACCTGACCTTATTAATTTCATTATCCATGACTGTATTTAGAAATGGATGCATCTGGATCCTGTTTGTAAGGTTATGTTTTTTATCAACGGGATTACACCAGGTATGTGTCTTGTCCATGCCATTGAAATTGTGAATACTGATGATGGGACAATATCATGGGGTCCATATGCTTTGACCTGTTATGGTTGTTGTTGCGGCACATATATGCAGGATAAGGCCACTGGGCTCTTTATGGCAGGACAAGACACCCCACCTTTTTTAGATGGAGTGATGATTATTTCATTGTGTCCAATCTGTTTTTCATTTATTATTCTTTGTATTCTTGATTTGGGCAATAAAATTGGGGTTTAAAATTAGAGACAAAAGGGTGGTATGGAAGCTCAGGGTGGTCGGGTGTGAGGGATTGAGAGGCTATGGAGAGAGAGAGAGGTAGACAGAGAGTTGTAGAAAAAGAGACAAAGACAGAGAGTTGGAGGAGTGCAAAGAGAGGGAAACAAAGATCACATGGAAGATAAAGAGCAAAGATGAGAAAGAGGTTTGTTGGTGATGGGAATTGAGAAAGAGATAAGAAACATGTTTGAGTGGTATCCGGCTCACGTTTCTCCCTGAAATGTTTTGGGCGGGGTAAAATAATACGGGCAGAAAAATATATTTTAGATAGTTAATTTTATACGTTAGATTAAAAATAAATATTTACCAATTAATCCAGACATTCAAATAATTTTATAAGTTTGGGAATTCAAAATCCCTTATACTTTAATTATATAAATTCTTTTAGTAATCACACTTGATATCATTTTGTTTGCCTACCCAAATGAATGTTCTAGGTAGGGGTATCAAAAGTGTAGCATTAAACGGTTACATATAGGATTAAACGAGTGACATGTGAAACATATGTAAACTCATACACGACACATTTAATAAACGTGTGAAAAATCTTAACACGAATACGAATCGTTTAATAAACGGGTAGCACGATATGATTCGTTTAACCCGTTTAATTAAAAATAAAAAAATTTATATTTTTTATGTCTGTCACTAAAAAAACATTTGGCTAATTTTTTTAAAATAATTAATAATTTATTATTATATTAATTTTATTTAAACGGGTCATAAACGGATTGACATGACTCATCTGAGCACATCCCGTTTATTAAGCTTGTTTGACGAACCATTAAAATTTCACCAAACTTCGCTTAATTCGCATCGATTCGTGCCAGTTAATCATATCGTATCGGATTTTGACAGACTTAGTTCTAGGTTTATGACTATTGACCTGCGCCTTTTTTTTTTTTACCTTGCATAAATAAATTGTTAGGTTTCCTTTCATGGAATCTCAGTGTAATATCATAATTAAATGGGGTTGAACTACAATTGCTTACCGAAATAAATAGAGAGAATTTTATCTATATTGACCTTGGCTGCGAAGCCCTTCTATAGTAATAAAACGAAACCCCCAAACCCAAAGCCTTGTAAAATTTGAAGATAATAGGGTTTTTTTAGGTATTGGTACAATTTTTTAGAAGTATTTAAAAAAAAGTGTATAGATAATTTGTTTACTATCTTAAGTGTTATTTTAATAAAATATCTTGTGTTTAGGTACAAAATTCAAATGAAATCAAAATTATTTTACTTAATTACTCTCCCTTAAATTATGCATGATTGATTGACAATTATGTATCTAATCAAATATGTAAAGATTTTATTGGATATTATCATTATTTTAAATTTTAAACTGTATTTTTTGTATTCATGTGGTTTGAAAATAGTTACACTAAACAATAATTGATTATATCTGACACCAACCATTACAATTGACTTATGATACACTAATAATTTATTCATGATTTCTGAAAATAGTTACACAAATCAGTTAGAATTGTCCTGTGATATACCAAATTGTTATTCATATGTTTTGAAAAAAAACTTATATTTAACCGTTATTGAAATTATATGATGCCAACCACTTATAATTGTTCTATGATACACCAATAATTTATTCATATGTTCTAAAGACAGTTTGACCAGACAGTTACACCAATTATGAGACACCAACTAGTTACAATTACCTTGTAATGCACCTAATAGTTATTTATGTGTCATGAAAATAGTTTTACTAATCAATCCATTATATCATTCAATTGTTTAGTTAGCCCAAAAAATTACACTATTCAGTATCTCTATATAATTACATCAATTATACACGTCAAATTGGATGAACTAAGAAAATACATCAGCGATTTACATTATATATGGACACCAAACAGATAAAAAAATGACATATAGTATTAAACAAAAGTGTTACACTGGCAATTGTACCATCCAGTGACAACAAAGAACTACAACAACGACATATACCAAACAGTTTTACCAAAAAAATTGCAAAAATTTTTGAACCTAAAATGTATAAAGTATTTTTTGTATTCATGAGAAATGATGAAAGTAATCAAGTTAAAATTGCAATCCTTAATGACATCCTAGAGTAAAACTTTCTTGTCTTCCAAATCTTTGCAATATTTTTGAATTTCAAATTTTCCAAAGACCAAGGAATATGATCTATGCTTCCTCGCTTTCAGTCTTTTTCCTTAATGGAGTCGAAGATGATGGTTGGGATCAAAATCGGTTTTGCACTATTTTCCCTTCAACTTAATTGCTTTTTGGTCATTATTTAAAAAAATGCACTTGAGTATAAATAAGTTTTCATGTTGTATTTTAGTTCAAATAAGTCTAAATTTTTGTACCGATTTCTATTTTTTCCAATATAAAAAACACCTAGCAAAGTCCACACAGAATAAAGAAGAAGCTAGTAAGATTAGGCTTCCCACAACCTGGCCATGTTAGTTCTGGTCAAGCAAAGCCCATGATCAACCTATAGATGTTAGAAATTGGCCCAGTTAGTTCTTGTTATGCAAAGCCCTCAATATTCCAAAACTCACTAGTCAAGAAACCTATTTTCTTAGGAAATAAAAATTGTCAATAACACCATTATACTAAAAGGCAAAACAAAATGAAAATAGTATTTTAAAGTTTTTGAAATTCGGTGCATGCAAGCTTTATGGCTGCCCTAAGCTTTTTGGCGATGAACTAAGAGAGAGGAGATGTGTCACTGCTGACTGTTGAAGGCGTGCCTGTTGGTGATTGAGAAGTGACGCAGATGAAGACATATAGATATTAGGGGGTGTGTGTGAGACAGAGGAAACTGAATGTCTTATTTCATAAAGCACTTTTGGGAAGAGAATGATAAGATTTTGGGGAGACAATGGTGATGGTGATAGAGTAGTATACTAAAAGTTTATATTTTTTAGTGAAATTTGTTTTATTAATTAATAAAAATTGTTCTTTTAATTGAGAATCTATATAAGCAAAACGTTTGTATTATATTTTATATATGATATGCATGTCTGTCTTATATTTTATATTATAGATAATCTGATGTGTAAAATTCAGCTTATACAAAGAAGACCAGATTATCGAATCCTTGTATAATATGAGTATATGTTCACAATCATAAATGAAATTGGACACGCCATCGGTATGATTGTAGTTTTATATTCTGGTAGAGTCTGTCTTGACTGTAGGAGATTGTTTAATGTCTCGAATTATTGCACTAGTATACTTTGTGTATTGAACAAATTCGTGTTGAGGTTATTATCTCTTACTGATTTAATAAAATAATAAATACCCCACGATTATTATGATTGTTTATACTCTTAATCACTAAATATTTAATTGTCACATACATATAATGTTTACTATTTTAATTCATCAAATAGTGAGATTCATATTGGGGCAATAAGCTCGATGAATTGGGAGACAATGTTATTTGTATGGTAAAAATTAAATATTAAAGGAAACCAAGTTCTAGTATTTAAATGGGTTAATGATATCCTCTTGAGAAAGTTTATAAGTTTTGTCCATGTCAATCCCTGCGGGTGAATTTAATTATCCAACATGACAAATAAGTTGAGTGGTAAGGTCTCAAGGAATAAAAGAAGTCAATTAAATATAATTGTTAGTAATTAATTTAATTGATGGACATCTATAATCTTAAACGTAGAGAGATTATTAAGCATATAATAATAAAGATCTTGAATATAATTTTGAGATAAGACACAGAAGATCAATAATAAATCTTTACTGGATTGACTTATTCTTAATGGGTTGTAGGATATTTGTTCTGGGTTGAACATCAGAATTCTAAGACCATTGGGAGCCCAGTCCTTATTTCTCTTTAGGGTCTCTATCGTAGCCTATATATAGACGTTTAGGTTTTTTATTTCAGTGTCTATTCTTTACTCATGTTTTTTAGAGAGGCTAAAAGAGAGAGCAAGAATTTGGAGGTCTTAGCAGCCCACATTGCATCTGCATTCTAACGTTGGAGGATATACGATAGAAGGCTGCGAGGTTTGTCGAGTTGTAATCGTTGTTCTATTCTACGTTCGTACTAAAACAAAATCAGTCCAAAAAAATCTCAAAGGTAAACCCTAATTCCATTTTATAGGGGTTTAAATTTTTTTTTTTGATATTCGATACATACGCACTGTCAACAGCTCTTGAGATTTCCATTCCAACAACGAGGGGTAGAAAACTGAGCATTAGACAACCCAATTTCGAAATAAGAAAATTTTGATTAAACATAGCATATTTTGTGAGAGCTTTATGGGGTGACTAAAGACATGAATCATGGTAAACAATATTAGAATTTTTTGTGGGCAAAAAAACATAATCAAGACTCATTTTAATATGTTGAGTCAATATATTCTAAAATGATATAAGCCATTTTTTATATTGAGTTAAGATCATATATTAGATTGATCATTTTATTTATCTCAATATGAGCCATTTTTTATTTATTCAGTTAAAAAATAGTTATACTTTATTAGATAAATATTAGCAATGCACTGCGTGCGTTACATGTGAATAGTTTTCGTACATAAAAATTAATAAAATATATTTTTATATATGTGTATCTGAATTAAATATCATTTCAAATTTATCAAACATAATTTTTCATTACTTATATTTTATTCTAGGATTATGAAAACTTTATACGTTCCCAAAATTAGTTGTTCAAATTATAAGAACAAAGATTAAAAAAAATAGTTAAATTTCTATTTTTGTAAAATTTTGCAATTGAGAATAATTTTTTTAGTAGTGTTTGAGAAATTATTTTTTTTTAAATTCATTTGACTCATAATTACTTGAATAAAATAAAAATAATTATCAGTATACTAATAATATTGGAACCATACGGTAATTATGAATTAGTTAAGTCAATTGGAATAAAATTTAATATACTACTCTATAGTATATACTATAAAGCATATTAAAATTCTTAAAAATTCAAGTTTTACTTAAAAAATACATTACAATCTATTTTTACATAAAATCTTAATACATCTTCAAAAGTTTATTGTGACAGAAGAATTATACTTATATAACATAAATTGGTTTTAAAAACTGTACATACGATTATTTTTCATTTTAGAAATGAACGGGTTAAACTTTTCGATGAAAAAGAAAATAAACATATGTATACACAATGTTATCCTTACATATGAGAGAAATAATATTTGATTGATGTAGTTTTTAAAGATTTTTTGAACACTTCATTAAAAATATAACGGTAATATAGTTAATTAAAAAACTCATAGAAACTTATATTTATACATAGAAATTGATGGTGCTAAAAAATGCTTAGCCCAAGTCCAAAATGGTGATTTTATAGTTCAGAAAGGGGGTAGTGTGGGTATGTGAATTGGTAGTGGATTAAGCTACGAAATGAATCAAAAACAGTATATAAGTGGTTCACCTTAATCGAGAGACTAATGTTACATCTACAGTGATGGAGTCTCTTACTCCTTGGGGGTATATATTTCTTGAAGAAGAAGATTACAACAGGTTGTCTTTCTTAAAGCCTGTTCATACAATGTTGTAGTAATTCTAGTATATCAACAAGGGAATTGCCAATCTCCTGTGTAGTGTGATAGTGTTTTATTTATACGAATAATTCTTATAGGGCTTCTTACGGCTTCCTTTCCCCTTTTTGCTGATTTTGTGGTTCCTTCTTCTTTTGTCTTTTAGTGATTTTTATTATGTGATGCCACTGTACCCCTGATCCTTGGGTGATAAGTACCGATCTCCTTTATCCTAGGCTGCTTAACGTTGAGCTTGCTATGACTGAGCAGGGTCATGCCAAGCTGGATTTTATGTTGGGCTTCCTCTTTTGGATAATGACCCATTTCTTATTATGGAACAGATGAGTTGTTCAAGGGTTTCATGGGCCGTTGTTCCCCCTTTTGGCTCATTAGGTGATTTGGGTTTAGGATGGGTAACCCACTCCAAAATCCTACTGTTATCAGAAATAGATAATTAAAAGAGATGGTAGAGGTAATTTAGAGATTTAAATACATAATAATATGATGATAATTTATATATTTAATTAAGAAAGGATAGAGTGGTATTTGTAATTCTTTATAAGATAAATAGAGAATCAAATTTTTTTTATTTTAAGATACTTTTATTAGTAGTATAATAATCTATATAATAAAGTAGAGATGAGTTTGAATTTTGGACACAAATAGAGGTATAGATTGTTTTGAGATAAAACATAAAAACATCCAACGGACAATATAATCTCAACATAAAAGACGGTTCAGATTATTTCATAAATACTGATTCGATGGTCTACAGTGAGTACTGAATTTTGTTTTTTCGCTCAACATTTTCTGACTCACTCCTCTCTCTTTCTCCTCCAAAATCTATTAAATCTTCCCCAATCTCACTTCTGCCTTTCTCTCCCAATCTCTCACGCTTCTATCCCCACCTTCCAAACTCATCTCCAAAATCTCTCTCATGGAATCCATCTCAATTTCACTTCTGCCTTTCTTTCATAAGCCCACAACCCCAATACATTCATCTCTGATTTTCACACACGCACGACTCCATTTTGTATGCAAACCCAGATCCAAACCCCACCCATCAGTTGGTTAGCTAAAGAACAACTATATATTTTTGACTTTTTCTTTGTGATGAACTTTTTACGCCACCGGTTGGGTAGCCCCAAAAAAATTGTGATGAATTTTTGACCCCACCACGTGTTTAATGAAATTTCTCAAAAAACTGATGTGAATAATCACAGCAATCACTACAGCCCTATAGACAAAACCCAAAATTTAGTGATGAATTTGGTCTAAAATCCTTGCTCTCTTTAACTTTTTTTAAAGATTTGTATTTCTTAAGTTTTAATTAAATGTTAATTGTTGTTTAGTTGCATTGGAAGAGAAAGTTAATGGGTTTATACTGTTAGACATGTTTAGTTTTGATATGGGTTAGACTTGTTTAGTTTTGGTATGGCTTTATAACAAATCATAATGCTCAAGTTAAATAATGTACTTATTAATTTTTTTATTTGTAATCCAGGCTAGCTCAAACCAAGGACTAATTTAATGACCTTCAACTTGGACAATATCGATGAGAGAGCTTGACTCTTATTCTCTTTCATGGTGAGAGCTGGTTGATAGAGAATGAGGGAGATCATCCCTTTGGTAAATAAACTTAGAAGTCCGATGTTTTAGTTTTAAATTTACTTTGTTTCCTAAATATTGTTTTTTTCCATCTCTTTTAGGCATCAGTGGATGAGTTTCATGTGGTGTATGTGTTTTGTGATGTTGATAGCTAATTTTTTTTTTTTTTTTGGTTTGTCTTAAATTTGTTCTCAAGTGATAATTTTTTTTTTTAGTTTTACTTACAATTTTCATCATTGTGTTTTCTAGTTCACTATGTACCCATGTTACTTGATGGATCCAAGTTTACTTCGACGAGGAACATAGATGAACTTTGCACTTTCAAGCTTTGCCATGGTCAATGAATTCTTGAACTACGATATCATCTTATCACTGGATTATGCATTACATTAACATTGTAATCGGTTGCTTCCTCTTAAGATTGTTTGATGCTCCACTGAATATTGGTGTTAATGGTAATGGTTATTTGCTACGGTAGTGGTCATGTGAATTTGGTTTGACTATGTGTGTATGTGAGTGTGTGCAAGTAATTCAATTAATTTCTAGAGTTATGCAGTATATTAATTCAAGACCCAAACAAATCATTTCAATTTATTCTGATTGTAATTCAATTCTTTTTTACTACAACTAAGGTCATTTTGATCACAATAATTTTTGTTGCTATTTATTTTTACTAATTTGTTTGATGATGTGAAGTGATTAGTGAAGTTGAGTCGTAATTTGTTGTGATGTAATGAAGTTGAGAGTTATGCGATTGAGAAATTGAGCAATTTTGATTTTAAGTTCTGTTTTGACAAGTCACAAAAATATGTATATATACATGTTTGTGTTATGGATGACATCGTCTGAGAGCATGTATATAAGAGACCTAGGTATAAGGGCATTAATGTTGGTTGAATTTTGTGACGTGAATGTGTGGTTTTGAATTACACTTGAGGCACTTTAGGTGATATGCAGTTAAGTCGAGAACCTTTTTTTAGTGATAGATGCGGAGGGTCATGGAAAATGAAAAGGGAATAGGTATGTTAATTGAATTGTTTACGTTTGAAATTCTATATTAGGTGCAACTTTTTATGTCTAATTTATTTACAACAATTCCATGCTTATTATGAGAAAAATTTTTTTTTTGACAGATAGTTGTCAATTTGTCTTATTGAATGAATCACAAATTGAAATTAGAAAGTTATATTAGTTGCAGGTATGTTTAGATGTTTTTTTTTAACATCTTCCAAGTACCTTGCATTGTATTAATGAAATTCTATAAACAATAAAAAAGAAAAACATGAGCTCATGATTCTTTTATCATTGCTCATAAATCTTTGGTATGTATCTACGCTTTGTTAGTTCTATGTCAATAGTGGATTATTCTATTGGTGTTGTGTTTGTGTCTATCGTGGTGGTTAATTGTTATGTGCCGTGGTGGTTAAGGGCTATGATTATAACATTGGTTTTGTCTGCTTTTATGTTATTTTTGTTGATCAATAAAAGTCATTTGGTTTGGTGTATACTTGAAGTTCTATAGTAGTTCTTGATAGAGTTGTGTTACCAATAATCTAATTCAATGCAAAGATTTGTGTTTAAATTGAAAATAGTAAAAGAATATGCCAAATTCCTTTTGTTCTTTGATTCCATATGGTTGAGCATTGAAGAGTTTGAATATTAAGGGACTAAACTATTATGAGTGTTTTTAGAGTTGTGAAAATAAGAATTGATAGCTTAATGTTCATTTTCTATGTTTAGGACCCATCTATCGAGAATTCACTTGCTTTTAAATGGCACAATGCTCAAGAGGAGATTCTTGGAAAGAAAATAAAGTTACGTGTTGGTTTGGTTTTTTTTTCAATTTTCCTCCTTTTTTTTCACCAAGGTAGCTAATTTACATGGTTGCGGTTGTTAATGGTTGTGATTGTGAATTAATATGTGGTGTTATGTTTTTTGAGATTATCTTTTTCTTTGACTACTTGGGAATGTTTGTGCTAAGAGAGTCACTTGGGATTATGGAATGTGTTGTTTTAAAAAAAAATAAACTTTTCATAAATTAATTGAGATAATTTTGGGATTATACCAAAATAGTTATTATTTGGGTTAAATAGTTTGAATGTTTGCTTGGGTTACTTGGAGGTTGATTGATGGAGTTTGAACATATTTGTAAATTTGTCTTTTAATTTGCTTTGTAGCTATGTGTTCGCACCCTTAATTTGGGAGATGATTCATAAATTTAGGGATGCTTTTGGTTCTATAAACTTGCTCTTATTGTGTGAGTTTCTTTGTGCGTGAATGTGGATGGATTCATTAGATCTCGATTTGGCTTCATTGTTTATATGGGTGTAGTTTAATTGTTTAAAATAAGAAGCCTTTCAAAATTTATATATAGGTTAATTATAACTTTCGAAACCCCTAAAAATTCATGATCTAGAATTTTTTTTTTAATTAATTATAACTTCACCTTTTAAAATGGTAATTTTAATTTAAAAAAATGACTTTCAATATGGTATTAATTTTTTTTCCCAACATGGTATTAATATGAGTGAATAATTTATCTTCATCTAGAATTGAGGTTGATCAATGATATTAAAAGATGTATCTAACAAAAAATATAATTATTACGAATTAAATTATAATATTTAAGTGTCAAGTTACAATTTAAATGGTAATTATCAATAAAAAAAGCTTATAATTAATTAAAAAATAAATCTTCAAATGTTGTTAAACTTCAGTTTAAATTTATGGAATTTTGACTATTAAAGTTGGGTTTTTTTATTCTTCACTGAAATTTATTTTCACGAGAATCTTTATATAGGTAAATATTTTACAGAGCATGTATGCAAGGTGCAGGTGTGTTAAAAATGAGTGTAAACTTTCGGCTTAGTGCATACTCATGTTTGGTGCTTAATTTTTTGTATTCATGATTAATTTTTGAATTTTTTGAATTGTACTATACATTTAGGCGCAGGTTATCACTAGTATACCTATATAATAAAATAGTTAGAAAATTTTGTCTTGAGTTTTTTACGGGTCAGATTGCTTGACGATTATTGATCTGACGGTCCTCATGTAAAAATTTTATAAGACTTCTATCTCTCATCTAACTCTCTGTCACTATCTCATACTAACTGATACAACTCTCTCTTCCTCTATCTCATACTTTTTTTCCCTTCTCTCAAACGTTTTAAACACGCACTCTTCCACCTCTCATGTAACTCTCTTTTGGAAAAATACATTTAATACCCATTAAAATTCTAATAACAAGGATTATTTCTAACAAATTATAGGTTCATTAACATATGTCATGAGCTAGGAATTTTATTTAGAGTGAGCACTTTAATTATACACTCTAATATTTTTTCTCCTAACCAATCACACTATATAATATATTTATATTTAGAGAGAATTACACCTAGACCCTATGAGGTTTGTCACTTAATCACTCAGACCCCTCACATTTGAAATATTACATTCAGACCTCCTGAAGTTTGTACACGCATAACACTTAGATCTATGTTGTAAATATATCCGTTAATAAATTACATCTAAACCCTTGAAGTTTATCAACATATATTATTTAGACCCCTTAAGTTTAAAATGTTATACTTAGACCAAAAATACTTTAATCAAAGATAAAATATCAAACATTTTAAATTTTACAATTAAAATTTATATTCTATTGTATCATTTATTGAAATAAAATCAAAAATAAAAATTTAATTTTTTCCTAAAAAATTGTAATTATTATACAAGATGAGGACAAAAACATTGCACTAACGTTGGACAGCAGCAAGAAAAAAGGTTGAGTGCACAGTCATCAAGCATGACCAAAGCAGAGCAGCCAACAGGCTCAAGAGAAAGCAAAACACAGAAAGGCTGAGGTAGATGTACAAATTCCCATCTAGTTTCAAGCAGTAGCAACATTCAGAATAGCAGCAAAGAAGGCCAACAAGAATACAGTATGACCAAGAAAAAGGGCTAGAAAAGGACCTCCTCAACAAGAGAGTTCAAAAATTAACTTTCATGGGGGTTCAAAAATTGTCTATGGTGGGGACTATTATCTCTGTCATCTAAGTCCAACGAAAAGATGATCTACCATCCCTCATTAAAAAACCTAATCATATTGGGAAAAGATGATCTACCATCCCCATCAGAAAACCTAATCATATTGGGATAAGCATATCAATCCATTTCCTTCAAATCAGCAACAAGGCCACTACACAGCAACAAGTAGCAAACAGAATCAGCAAGCATCACCAGCAACAAACCAGCATAGCAGAATCACAAAGAAGTTGTAGAACAAAAAAATAGAGAATAAGTGAGCTCTCCACCAGACCAGCACCTCAACTAGACATCAGACAGCCACACAAAGATCCAAAGCCTTGCTAACTTTATTTTGGGTTAGAGATCAATTTTTTTTCTCTTTTTTGGCATGCATATGCCAGAACTGTGCTCCATTAGACATTATGTTTAATATTTCTTCTTTTCCTATAAATTACTTACTCAAGAGAAATATGTTGCATGTGTGTTTGTATGTTTTTCCATATATTACTTTGTCTATGAAAATTTATTTAGTCCAACCTCTATCTTGGCAAGTCTTAGTACCTTCCCCAAAGAAAATTTCGTTGATTCCTTAGTGTTGGTTTCAACTTGTGGTTTATGAATCTAAAAGACCTTGATGTTTCTTGATTCTTTCTTCTTTCTTTGGCAGAAGCACTTACCTAACTTCTTGTTGTACCTTTTACTTCTTGCTCGCAATTCCTTTGATTTTGTCAACTTTGATGCTTGCAATTAATTTAAATTGGAATTTATTACTTACTAAAATAAACAAAAAATTGTGAGATAAATTATCTTTGTAATAGTTTATTTGCATTTCAGGCATAATTTATTTTCACTATGTTTTCTTTTGGCGATGGAAGATTATGATTCTCACAAGTATCACTTGTTCAACCACATCTATTTGGTTCACCTCTTGCTTTCAATTTGCTTCTTGGGTTTGTGCCCTTGCTTTACTTTGATTGATGTTGTGCAAAGATTAAGCACGAGCGCAAAAGGTAGGGCCTTCTTGTAGACTGTAGTTACTTAGCTCTAATCGGTACTTTCTTGTACCGTGTTGTTATAATTGTTGCAATGCAAGCAATAATTGTTTCATCACCATTGCTTTGAATATCTGTTTCATTGTCCTAACTGTTCCTTTGTCCTTTCGAAAATGGATATCTTCCTTGTTGGTTATTTAATAATATAGGGTGGGGGCTATTCCCACCCCATTTAATTTTTTATTATCAAACTACTAAATTCATCTCTTCTATATCCACCCTTTTTAATAAGTAAACTCACTTTATATTTTTTCATAATTAGGGTTTCATTTTTTATCTCATCTCATACGCTCACAAAAATACTTTTTCAATATAAATTTTTTCAGTGAGATACAAGTTTGTATTACTTTTTAATTTAATTCTATATTTGGTTTCATATTTGTTGTATAAATTTTCATTATTTTCAGTATATTTTGATATCTCTGTCAAGTTTAATAATTTTTTATGTAGAATTTATATGTGTGTGTGTGTGTATATATATATATATATATATATGCTTTCAAATTATTTATTCTTTTTTATCTTGTTAAGGTTTTGTATCTATGCTTGTTATTTTTTTTCTTGTTCAATTTTTTTTTTATATCCAGTTTTGCGTCTTGTAGTTTGCATATTCCTTTAATCTTTGCATTGTTTTTTTTTCTCCTTCTTGTTTCGATTTGATTCTTTCTTTTTGATTTTTTCTTGTTTCATTTTTTTGTTTTGTTTTAGTTTTGCTTGGTTCATCTTTTTCTTCTTTCGTAAATATGTTTATGCATTCAAACTAATTATCTTCTTTCATTATTTTTTTTCTTACGATGTCTTCTTTCATTAAAGATGTGTACATAGAATGAGTGAACTTAACTATTAATAGAAAGTATATATCATGGGGTGAGCTTAATTACAAATGAGGTGGATATAAAAAGGGTGAAATTAAATAGGGTGTGGATGGAGATTTGTGGGGGTGAGAATAGCCCCACTCAATAATATAACACCATGAAAAATGTAAGTGATTAGGAGTGTGGGTCAAAAGTCAAAACTAGGGAATATTTTTGTAAGGGTATATTTACCATTTGAGTAGTGAGCCTCAAAGTTAGGAATTCAATAGATGTCAGGTAAAAAAAGTTTAAAATGGAGATAATTGGTGGAGTACTTAAGGTTATAGACTTAGAGTTTACATGTTTCTTTTGCAATTCTACCCTTAGAAATTTTCATTGTGACTCCTTTATTAATCGTTGATCATCATCAACCCGCAAAAGAACCCGTGATTGTCACACAGCTCGACATCACGTTAATAGCATCCCCTTAACCGGGATCATAACTCACATGTGTAACCTTCATACACTTTATCATTTTCTAATCTGTGGTCCTTTATACATTAATTTAGAGTCATTAATATCTCATATAACCTCTTTGAGTACAAGGAATCGATGTCTGAAGACTTAGTAAAACATTTAAAAATTTTGAAGTTTAAAGAAAACTTACCAGTAGAAGTAGTCCTTATTCTACCAGTAGAAATGGTCTATTGGAATTCTTCTACCGGTAAGAACAGTGATATTCTACCGTAGGAGAATCCTACTAGAAAAGTCCTACCAGCTAAATCTATAGGTAGAAGCTACCTACTGGACCACATCTACCAGTAGAAGAACCAAACGTTCTACAAGTAGGTGTGCCCAGATTTGCCCGTTTTCAATTTCAATCCATTCCAACTCATCTCATATCAATCTGAACACGTATATCATGAAACCTTACATTTAACATAGTCCATTTGAATTCGATAACGATCAATTGCATATGATTACATGCCAAAACGAAATAACATAAAAGTTTTTATAAAATATGTTTCAAACGCAACATTTCAGCTTTTCTTCAACTATAAGGGCCGATTGAGAGTCGTCCACTGGCGCATATTCTGCACCTGAAATATTGTCCCCATAAAGGGTGAGTCACGCTCAATAGGGTATCTACTAAAGATGTTACTTCTCAACCTAAGTGCATATGAAATGTTCACATACAATATTCAACAAGCAACTACCATTCCAATTAAGAATATGCAATTCAATGTTGGAAATCACCATGTCATGCCATAAAATGAGATGAGACTCACTCATGCACTTCAACCTGAGCCTTCACCGGCTCTCTCAACACATGTAAATGCCATGTGTATAATCTCCGGGCATTCCAAGCCCCATCATTGATGTTACACATCCAATGACTATTTAAAATCTCTAGGTCTTTCTTGGGGTGGGTATTCATGGACTTTCATCAACAGTCACCCAACCGAAACGACATCTATGGACTTCCACCAACGACTTCGCGCACACTGATACATTTTATGGACTCGATATCAACGGAGTGCGTATCCGAAGTAACGGGGTCTTGTACCCGAGGGATTGTCTAACCCTTCTTGCTAACCCCGACCTAATTTTCAATGCAAACCATGCGACTCAACCAGAACTTGGTCCAACTTTTTCAAGCCCATACATCATTTACCAAAAGTGGCGTCTGATAACGACCATGCACACACACACACACTACTTATACCTAATATCCCTGAATGTGATGTTTTCGTCCATATGCAATATAGTATACAATTGCAACACTATAATCATATTCAATATGTTATGAGTACTATATGAACCATTTTACCACATTTCAACATATTTAATGCCAACTATATCATATGCATTTAATTACCACAAATTTTTTTAAAGTCAATACATCACCAAACATATATCAACATTTTACCCAACAATAATTTTCAAGCATGTTATCACATAATCTCATCCAAATAACACACTTAATTCTCCAAGGCATAATATAAACACATAGCATGCCCACATATCACGATTTTTCAAGAAATTAAAATTTAGCAATTTCTAAATACCAATTCATGCTAGAATTGTCTTTACCTATTTTCAATACTCATTTCATTAACTTAATAACAATAGGCAAATGTTATACATCTCTAACAACCTACTTATTCCATATCACAACCCTAGGTTGAAATTCACCTCGTTAGGGAGAAAACTCTACCTCTTGAAGGATAAACGACGTTAGGAAGCTTCAGGAATCCTAAATCACACCTAAACCCTTGATTTTTCCAAACCTCGTTTTTGGAACTTCACCCAAATTCGTGCTTTTTGGTATGGTTGTGTAGCCTTCAACGAGGAAAACAACTTTTGTTCTTAACTTGAGTTGATTTTAGCGATAAAATTCTGTAGATCGTAGAGAGAATAATGAGAGAACTTAGTCTTTCCCTCTCTCCTATTTTTCAAAATTCTGGGTATAGAATGAGGAGAAACCTGATTTTCTCCCCTCTTTATACTCCTTTAATGCTTGGTCCTCATTTCGCCACATGTTCTCCTTTTTTTAGGTCTGATTTCGTCCTGTAACAATTAAATTTCGTTCTAATTCAAGTTCAAAATATTTTTATTTAATCTTTTTTTGAATTATTTTCTAACTTTCAAAATTTTATTTCATATTTTGTTTTTAGATCATGCGACACCTGATCGCCTCGTAAAACACAAAAAATCTGACAGTCTCAAAATTTGACGAAAATTGATAGGATAACTAGATTTTGTAAGATGAATCTAATGGTAAAGTCCGTTTTGTCATCCGAGTTTGAGAAAAATTTAGGTTTTAACACGTATCAAAGTGGCAAATCACTAGGGGTGCAACTTGGGCAGGTTGAGAGTTCAACCCTTGGTACATAATCTTCAACCCTAACTCAACCCAAGTACTACTCAAGTTTAATTAGAGTTACTTAATTCGAGCTAATTTCAGGTTAAAAATTGGGTTGGACTCGAATTACTTAATTTGGGTCGATAAAAGATGAAGGAGTGACGAATGAGAGAGGGAGTCTGAGAGTCTGAGACGAGACTCAGACGAGGGAGAGAGAGAGAGAGAGGCTGAGAGTTTGAGACTAGATGATAGACGAGTGATGAATGAGAGGGAGATCTGAGAGTGATGGAAGCGCAAGGGTGAAGACTAGAAGTGAAGTGAAATTTTGACTCTGAAGAGTAAAGATAAATACTAACCCTAGTAAATATATGTATATTCGGGTTCAACCCGATTTTAATATTCGGGTTGAACCCGACAATCGAAGACCTCAACCCGAGGCTTGCCCGAATATTTTGGGTGGGGATTTTTTTTGCCCAGGCCCAACCCGAATTTAAATTTCAATTGGGGTTGAAGTTTAAATTTATCCGAATTTTACATTCGTACTCATAGTAAGACCAGGGAACGACTGGGTATACAAGAAAGTTAAGAAATTTTTATTTCATTTTATTCGATTCAATTTCAAATATTTAAGTCAAGTTTGGATTTAATTTAGATTTGATCTTCGTGCAATGTTCTGGATAATTGTAAGGAGTTGTCTTGTTGGCAAATTTATTTTGGATCCGGACAAATTTTTATTTATTTTTTTGATTGAGGATATGGTATTACAATGAGGGATTTTTGTATATTTGCCCAAATCGTTCAACAATCATACAATATGATAATTCAGTCCAAAATAGACTTACTAATTGTTGAAACTTTTACTTTCATCAACGATCTAATCAGAAGAATAATCGGTTTAATTGCAAAAATAATGGGCTTAGTTGCACATATGTTAATTTTACAATTGGCTTATATAGATCCTTAATTACTAAATAAATATCTTAATCATTTAAGCATAATCTGAATTGATAATCTTCATGGTGAACAGTGACATATAATTGCTTTGTAATACAAGAACTGCAAATTAATAATAATAATAATAATTTGAGTTTTCATAAATTATTAGTGGATTAAAAAAAAATTAAAATAAGTTTATTTTAATAAAAAAATATTATCAACAATAGTAAAAGCAATATTGGTACTTAAAATTATTCACGTGCAGAACACGTGTGCTTCAACTAATAATAACAAAATACATTTAATACTCATTAAAACTCTAACACCTCTTTTTCTAAATCATATTCTCATCTCTCATATAACTCTTTCCCTCTTTGTATACACCCGCCAACAGACATATTCCAATATCGACTCCTATCAAAAAAAAAAAGAAGATATTTTTAGGTATAATAATTAAATATATAAATTGTATACATATTGATATTTTTTAGAAGTCATGTTTTTAGAGAAGTTTTGTCAATTTTTTTTAGAAAACAGTGTTTTCAAATTGATTTTGAATGTGTAACTACAAAAAATAATAAAAAATAAAGCACTATTTAAAAATATTTATATTGCATGATTGGTGCTCGAAGGTTTTTGAGATACTTAGTGCCTTCAGACATGAGTTATTACTAGTAATATCTATATAATAAACTACAATACAATTCAAATTTTAAAAGATAAATAAAATAACTTTTGTTATTCGTGGTTGAGATCTCTTTAAATTTTACTTTAAAGTTAATCTGATGACTAATATTAACACCTCAAATTTAATAGAAAAAATAGGGCCCTGAGAGTGTTTGCAGTGACTTTTTAAAAATGGTTTTAAGACTTATTTTTCACAAGTACTTTAAAAAAAATAGTGTTTAAAACTATCCCACCACCACCCCCTACGACCACATCTAGCTCCACCCTCATCACCCCACCACCATCGTCGCCGTTGTCACCAACACTATCGTCACCCTACCACACCCACCACTTACCACCTCCACTGCCCCCACCATCACCGCCCCTACCTTCACCACCATCTTCATCGCCCCACTACCACCACTACCACCTCCACCTCCGCCACCCCCACTACTACCACCATTGTTGCCACACCCTAGCTCCATTGTCATCGCACCACTACAACTATTGTCAACACACCACCGCCGCCACCACCCTCGTCGCCACCGTCACTTCCCCACCTTCACCCCCTGCCATTGCTATCCACCACCGATTATTACCATTGCTACCACCCACCGTTATCGTCATCTTATTTTTATATTTATTACCATTACCACTATCATCCTACACCCAACGTCAGTACCCACCACCACTATTGTTACTCACTGTCACCCACCACCACAACTCACCACCACCTATCGTCGTTCACCATCACCAACTATTATCACCCACCCACACCACACCTACCACCACCACCCATCATCGCCCACCACTACAACCACCCACTATTACCATTGTCATCACTTATCATCATCGTCGTTGCCCCACTACCACCACTGTTAACTACCATCACCATCATCCACCACCACCTACACCCACCACCACTACCATTGTGTCCCACAACTGCCATTACCACAATCATCACCCAAAACTCACCACCACCATTACCGTTGCCATTCACGGTTGCCACTACCACCACCACGGTCGTCACCTCCCACCACAACCATCACCGTCTCCCACCATAATCACTATCGCCCTAACCTTTTGAAGGAGAATATGGATGCAAGTGTGGCCTCTAAGAGGCGAAAGCTCAAAAGAGAGCATTTGACATCTGAACCTGGTGAATATTCACCAGTAGCCCCTCCCCCGCCTCCTCTTTCAAGTGGAATCCCACAACCATTTGACGGAAGAGAAAGAGGTGACCGAAAGGGGGCAATGGTCTCACGTCCAGGTTACTTGGAGGAGCCAGTTCTGAGGATGCATGGCAAAGAAGCAGCCAGCAAGATGACCCATCGCGACATTGACCAATATCCTTGACATCGTTTAACGAATGCAATATTAAATGTTTCTATTTGCATTAGTCATTAACTAAAGTTTGTTATTTCACATTCTCTTCCTTAGTTTGTTGCATATCTATTTGCAGAAAATTTATCACTACCTTAATTTATTTCATCTCATTTCTCATTCTTAATTTATTTCATCTCATTTCTCATCACGTCAATTTGGAGGGGTAGTTGGCTTCTGCTGGTTTGTTTCTTTCTTTGTTTCCTTTTCTACTTTGGGGGAAGGAAAAAGAGAAAAAAAGAAGAGGGGAGATGGAGGGAGAGAGAGAGAAAAAAAGGGGGGGGGGGTTGGCTTGAAAAGTAAGCCAGTTTACTGAACTTTCTCCACTGGTCTTCTGAAAGGGCTGTGGCATCTATCAATCGGTAGTAACATTATGATTATAGCTCAGGGGCCTTGAGAGTACTTGAAATGCCTGGCTTTATCATGTTATTTGTGGCATGAGATGTCCATTTTGGCCAGGCTTCCATTTTACTGGTAAATTATGTGCCAAAAATGCCGACTCCTTAACTGCATAATTTATATTGTATGATAGAGGGTGGGAAGACGAAAAGAGACAGAGAGCTGAACCAAAGAGGCGGCACTGGAAATAGTCTCCGATGAGGAAACTTAATATTTTTTTCTTTTCAACTGCAGCATGGATCGCAAAACTTTCCGAGGTTATAACCAGATGCTTGTTCCGTCTTGTTATTGCATTGGATGATTAAATGTGGTCCACTATGGGGTCTTTGCTTTGTGATCTTCCTTGACATGGGTAACTTTGCCCTATCAATTTCGCAATGCTCCATTGATTACGAGTGCATCCTAAAGAGGCAGTCGATGATTGTTTATTGACAATTTTTTTTTTCTGCCCTACGTATAATATTACATGTAAATTATGAGCATGTCTGTGCTCTTCTGTAAGTTTAATTACTTATGAAGTACACTTTTTTGACGAGAAATGTTCGGGGGAAAATATTGAGGTGGTGTTGCTTAATTGGTTAGCTCGTTTGCCCTCTGAGGGGTTGCAGAAAGCCATGTAACCAAAATCACATGCTAAAAGTTATGATTTTGAACAATGCTATATGGACTTAAAAAGTAGACTCGATAATCTTAATCATTGATTTCACTGTGGGTCTCAGTATTTATTGGGACCTACTACTTATTCAATGATTGAGATTTTCAAGTCTAATTTTTAAGTTTAATTTTTAAATCCATATAATATTACTCTATAATTTTTGGAGGGCATGTCTATATATCCATTGTTCTTGCGTATTGATGGAATCGATTAAATGTGAGTTTTCATAATACAATGTAGTATTTATGTGTGGTGGTAAAGGTATCAGTCTATTTATCATAAGGTTGTTTATATTTGGTGCATCTCTCGAATACCCTTGGGATCCACCAGTTGTTACTTTTACAAGGGGTATTCAATATGGCAGGGTTGGGAGATGAATTGAGAAGCATTGTCCCTATGCAGGGTTGAATGTTGAAGTAAAAGGACTAGGCATGCGATTTCCTGCTCATCCCAAGTTTTAATTGCAATGTAAGGATTTCAAGATTGCGTTCAATGGATAAATATGATCTGCGACTCTCTAAAAGAAACCCGATACAACCTTCCCAAGAAGCCTGGTTGGGATAAATTACTTGTAGGATGGTAAAGTGTATAGATATCACTTAACCCATCAAAATATACGAAGATTGTTGGTATTAAAATGATACTAAATTGCGAGACATTTGTCTCCAATCCCACACCAATGAAAGGTCTGTGCAAACAATGCAAAGCTAAAGGAAAACGGAAAGGGTTAAAGTACCTATACAAAGAAAAAAGTCCTCATTAGATAGTGGTAAACAAGAAAAAATTACAAAGTAAATTACTTGGAAGAAAATAAAATCAAGGTTCCCACCTAAGGGATTTTTGAAAGACGTGGTGGTGGGTAGTTTACAATTCTTATTTTCAGTAAACTATTTTCAGATTTAAACTCGTTGGACGACTGTCTGTACTTCTATCTTATTGCTCTAATATGTATAAGGCCACACACACTATTCTATTCTAATACTTATTCCAAAGAATCAAGGAAACTGCCGGCAGAAATTAACCCAATTATGTCTGTTGACTGTTGCTGAGCATCAAAGTCCCCATGGGTAAGTAGGGTTACTAGGGAATGATCCATTGTAATACTGCTGGTAAACGGGTTCAAAGCATAAGGATTATATATCTGAATCTGCCATTGATTCACCTCACCTGTGCCTCCATCTACTGAACAATGACCATATCCATGGCTGTTTCTTGGAGCTATGCATGATGAACTGATTGAAGCTTCTAAAAGGGTCTCCCAACAAACATTATTGTCGGCTTCCAACTGTATCAATGGCTCCATTTCTTCTTCATCTTCCTCCAATTTCTTGAGAGCACCATGTTCTTCGACTTTCGAGAATTGGATCAGTTGTTTTTCATTGTCATCTTCTGTTAAACTCAATGGAGATTGTATTGTTGATGTTAAAGGAGATGTGGTTGAAGAAGATGACTCTGTTAACTGCCACATCCCACTGAGAAAAGTTCCGAGAGCTCGAATCTGAATCTCCGGTATCCGATCGATGAAAGGGTATTCATATGATCCACACAGCCCCATAGATTTGCACCAGTCATAGAATTCTCCAAGTTGATCAGCCTGTAAAGCTGCGTTTTTATAAATTTGAAAAGCTGCTTCACAGTTTCTGTATGGTAACTGAATAAGATTGTCTAAAACGACAACAATCTCTCTCCTAAAAGTTGTGTAACACGTAAAGCTATCACGAATGATGTGTTTCATTGTTGATTGAACGACAAAGTTCCGAGCAGCCGCTCCGATGGGCCGGCAATCCATCACTCTATCAATTAGGCTTTGAAGCTGTGGTAAGACCTCAATCATGCGACCCAGTTCTTTCATTTTGTCAGGTAAGCTCTCAAGCTCTTCTTCTTCTTCAATTTCTGCACTTTCAATTGACAAACAGTCGAGAGCTTCGTCGAGTAACCGAGCATATGATCTTATAAACATGGTGTAATCTTTGCCGGCTGAGGATGAACAGTCCCGGAATTGACATGGATAGAGAGATAGCATTCCGTTTGATCGAGCCCATATGAGTTCGATCCTAAACGGGCTGTTTTCCGGCAATGATCGGATCAATCGGTGGAGGAGGAGTAGACATTTCAGTGCAACTCGCCAGCACTGTGTCTTGCTAAACCGGCGGGTGAAGCTTAAGACAAAGGCCCGGAATGAACAAGGAGAAATGGAGAAGATTTTCAAGAGCTCATGAACGTAGCGGTCCGGCAAGGGTAAGTCGTCCGGCGATGTAGCTTTCACGATCACAAGATCAAGGTCGCAGAACCCTCCAACGGTGGCAATCTTTGCACAGCTAACGCTTGTGTGCTCTTTTACTGATGTGAAGATTTGCCTGAATCTCCTTTGCATTGTGACAACAAGAGAGAGAACTATGCTTAAAGATGGCCTAGAGAGAGAGAAAAAACTGCCGTCCCTTAGCAGTTTTTCATCCAAAACTGTGTGTGAGAGAGAGAGGGAGAGAGCTTTGTGTAAGAGGGAGGATTTGAGGAGGGGTTTTGTATTTTTAAGCTATGAAAACATAAATAATATCGGAATGAGTTGGAGGGAGGTGGCATATAATTTGTCCATGATACCAATCTTAGCATTTGGAGTATTAGTTGGAACGACGGCTACAAGAAAAGCTTGTCGGAATAGCTGGAGAATTAAAGAATCCATTCTTCTACTTGATATGTGCCATTTGGTTGAGAGTATCCATATATTGTAATATGCATGTGGCTAAGCCAGTTTTACAATTTCATACCAAAAAATTAGATCCAATCAAATCAAGTTATTACTTAACTATGGCAAGTTACGATTCCAACTTTCTAGGATTGATTATAAATTTTTGAGTTTCAGAAAGTTATAACATTGAACTTGTTAATCTCATTCGATCATAACTTGTGTGATGCTTACATCGTATATTTGTCATGTGACAGCAAAATGAGTAATTTTGGAGCAGGATAGGGAAAGGACAAATGTTCTAGATGTCATTTTGAATCAACATGTAATTGTAGGGTAATACCACAAAGACATATACACTAATTATAATTTTTTTTGGATTAAGTTATAACTCAATACAATCAATTTATTACAAAAAAATTAGAATTGATCCCAAACATCCCCATTTTGCAATAACCTCACCGTGAGAAGTTTTAAATATCAGCCGTATTTAGTAGTAATTTTTGATACAGTACCAACAATTAACTCTTTGATATCATAGTCTTAATCATATTTGTTTATTAAAGGTGACTAATTTGGTGGGGTGTGGATATACTTATCTAGGTTTTTACGTGCTCTGATATCAGCCTGTCCATTGTTCATGTTGTTAAGCGCTCAGTTAGAGATGGCCAAGAAACTCTTGTCACTTAATGGAATGCCAGGTACTGGTATATCAAGGTGCAGAGACTTGTTTGTTTCCTGCAAATGGACTACAGTGTTGGATTAGTCTACCTTTAAGACTAAATATCTCTATAAACTTCTCTTCATGGCCAGAAAGTTGATAAACTAGCTTCCAAGTTCATAAAATATCTCTTTAGCATCGACGACATGTGAAAGCTAGCAAAAAAATTCTATCCCCAAGACTTCAATAAAAGGAAGAAAGTATTTTTGAAAACACAATCTTATATCTTTGAACATGACATACTTATATCTCCCGAAGGTTTCCAGGATTTCTAGTTTATATGTGTTGGGATTTAACACGATTTAAATCCACTAACAAACACACACAATCGAAGAACAAATCAAGAATATAAAGCAATAAGAAACAAGAAAGAACGAGACACAGATTTTACGTGGTTCGGTAATTTGCCTACGTCCACGAAGCTGCAGGGATTTCACTATTGAGAGAGTTGAATACAGAGAGCGGCTGTACAATCCACAACAAACCCTAATCACAAAAACAACAGGGTTTATATGTCCTACGCACTGGGCTGTATAATGGCCCCAAAAATTTTCCTCGGGGGCGTTGCCCCCAAACCTCCACGAGACTTGTCCATGAGCGCTAGGCCCAAGCCTTCGCTCCATGAACTAAGCCTCCGAAAATTTTTCATTAAAAATCACACAATATTATTTCGGATCGAGTCATCATCCGGATCACATATACAAACTAGACTCCATAAAAAAAAATCAACAATATGGTGATTAGCTACGACTAATTCACAATCTATCTATTTCTACGCTTACAATTTTTATTGCAACTGGACCTAAAATTTAGTGAATTATTATATGAGCCACAGAGAAAATGGGGCAAATAATAAGGGTTAAAAGATCTGCGGCCGTCCTGATAGTCTTGCAAACAAAGACTTAGACTTTCTCTTAGGCCATCGGGTCTTGACTTGTTGGTGATCAAACCATGTGTCTTACAATTGAATGATGTCCTCTCCAACTTTAAATTATTTCCTACCATCCAATCATCTGTGTGTTTCCTGGGGATTTAACTAAATATTTTATGTCCTACTAGCAGTGACTAATTACTTTGAGAGGAGAGGGTGATGATAATCTCACAATCCAATGAAAACATAAATCATAATGACAAAAATCATTGTAAAATTAGTATCGTCACCCATCACAACTATCACTGTCTCTCATCACTAGCACTACCACAGTTCACCTCCATTATAATTGGTGTTTAAATTTTTTTTCTTTGCTTTATGTTTATAATTTGATTTTGAGTGTGAATATAAATATATTTATTGTTGATGATTTTTATTATTATTTTGTGCCTTCAGGCAGGCATAGACAATAACTAATTTTTAATAGAATAACTCATTTAAATTTTAACTATTTAATCGTAGTAACTTAACTTTTAATAAAATTTCGTTAAAATTTTATTTTTAACGAAAATAACTCGTCACATACGTGAAAAAAAAAAACGTACTTTACCCGAGATACACCAGTACTTAAATATGTGGTGGCCGGCTGGACACGACCCGACTTTAGACTTTGTTTTGAGATTTGTGGAATGGCGTGGAGGTGCCTTGTTGACTTGGAAATTTCTAATCAGCTTCAATTGATCTTCCAAGTCAATTATATAAACGGCCAAGATTTTCTTTGTTTCTTGGCAAAAGTTTCCCCACACGACTTGCCCACTTACTTCGCAGCACTGATTGGATAAAAGCAAGTTTTGCCCGTACATTACATGGATGTTAGCCTTCTGCTTTAAATCATTTCATTTCTGTTTTTTAAATAACAGAGATTTGTAATCACTTGTATATAATTGTAAGTATAAATATCACATATACACAATTATTCACTAATTATACACATAGATTAAACCCGATTAATAAAATTCAAACTTAGAATGTATTGTTTTATATGTTTCAAATCCCTAATTCAATCACTAAATAGAAGGATGTGCCGATTTATTTACATAACCATTCAATTTGAAATTTACCTTTGTTCAAACAAATTGGCATGGATTTTCCTGTTGAGTTGTCTTTTCAAGTAGTTGCCTTAATATAATAGCTATTGCCATTTGCCTACAGTCTGGTCCCATTCTATGATTTTTTTTATCATGTATTATTAGAGTAGAGAAGAGAGGAATGATAAAGTTTTATGCTAACCACTAACCTCCTCCATTCATGACAGGCATATTCATTGTTCAAAATCAATTATCATATAATATATATTTGAGTCATAATCTAACTTAATCAAATCATATTTCCTTCCATTTGTTTCATATGACTCGTGCATCTTTGACTTTTCCTTGGCGTGAAGAATAGTTTGGCAGAGACTCACTTGCAATTTGCCCCTTACTCTTTGCCAACACCCCCCTGTGATCGCACCCGCAAAAGTTATGGTCTGTTTGGTAAAAATGATGGAAAATAGATTACAAAGAATTTTCATCCTTACATAGAAGAAATATATTTTTTCTTATTTATATTTGATATGATGGATGAAAAATTAAAAGAATGCATTTTCTTTTGTTTGGTATTGAATGAAAAATTAAATAGAAAGGAAAAATATATATACCAAATTTACCATTATACCCTCGTATCTAAAGGGTATATTTTCCTATTGTAATTATCATAGAAGGTTTGGTCAAAGGGTTGAATTGCAAAACACATGAACCAAAATACATTAATAAGATTAAAGAAAAAAAAACCAAAATGCATGCTTTTTTTTTTTAAAGCAAATTTTATTGATAAACTCATTTCATCCTTAATAGTATACAACCCTCCATTCCAATATCTTTCTTCCGTCAGGCATGCGAAGATCTACCAAAATTATATAATTTTGATGTTGAGGGCCTCAAATTTGGGTTAAGAGTTACCAAAATTTCACATTTTTATTTAGCAACTATGCAAATTATTTTTTTTGTCTATATTTAAATATTGTGTGAAAAATTAATCATTAAAAATTATTAATAATTTAGATATTATTTGTTTGAGAATCACATAAAAATATATTTAATAGAGACTAAACTAATACAATTAAAATATTGGTGATCAAAATAAAACAAACTCTATATTTTGGGAACCTCCGACTACAATTAATCCTAATTTTTAATTTGTCAATTCGCAATAAAAATTTTCAAATTACAATTAGGTATCACATTTGGGTCATGAGTAGATAAACAGAACCCGCCCCATCTGTCTAAAATCTCTAGACTCTTCTACCCCCTTTCTCTCTGTCTCTCCACTCTTCAATCTCGTAAGGCCATGGCCCTGCAAGTTTGGGAGACTTTCTCAAAGAATCAATCACAGCATACACATGTCTCTCTCCAGCGACCTTCTTTATGTTTGGGTCCTCCAATCAAGGTCATCATCAGAGGTCTAGGGACGTCGAGGAGCACACGCAGCCTTTGCCTCCTCCTGTATAGCTTGGAGAGATCACTCTGGAGGAGTTGAAGCAGTACGATGGGTCTGATTCTAAGAAGCCTTTGCTCATGGCAATCAAGGGTCAGATCTATGATGTGTCCCAGAGCAGGTATTTCATTGGATATTTGGTGTTATTTCGATGTTTTAGCTTCTGGTGTGGGATTTTTTGGTGAATTGTGGTATTTTTAGCTTCAGGTTTTCCCCGTGAAGTCTTGTGTGCGTGGGGAATGGATTTTGTTTGAAAAGAAAGGGTAAAATAGTCAATTCACAAAAAAATCTTCCCTCCAACTTTCAGTCCATTTTGCGCTCATTTTTGGGGAAAATGTTTGGTGGACGCCAGCCAGGGAAGGAATTTCCCTGTCATTTTCCATTCCAAGTGGAGTCTTCCCTTCCACTTTCCTTCCTCCATTTTCCATCTTCCTATTTTCGCTCCACCCAAACAGGGTTAACCTGATGGAGAGGGAAGCAAACTGGGGGGTATCTTCCACTGGTCAATGGTCAGCGTCAGCGCAAAACCAGTCAATCAAAGCCGCCCTTAATAACCCCATACCAAACCCGACCTCCTCCAATGTCACGCCCCACCACCACCAATCATGTCTCTCTCTCCCTATCCTCTCTCCCTCCTCTTCTTCACCCTCCTCTGTTCAGTCCCTCAGCCATCATCCGCCCAACAACCACCACCAAATAATATCTCATCCTTCTCCTCCTCGGACCTCCCATGGCGTCCCGACCAGAACCAAATCCTCCTCTCTCCCAATTCCACATTCGCCGCCGGGTTTCAACCCGTACCCACCTCTCCAAACATGTATACCTTCTCCGTTTGGTTCCACAACATCTCTCAAACTGCCATAGTCTGGTCCGCCAACGATAATTCTCATGTCAACCGCTCCGCCACCGTCTTCATCACGCGCTCCGGCGAGCTCCGTTTAGGGTATTCCTCCGGCGAAAACTTATGGCCTTCAAAGCCCACCGGAAACACAAATAGCAGCAGACTCATTCTTCATGATAATGGTAACCTAGTGTTTGGCAACTGGAAAAGCTTTTCTCATCCAACAAATACTATTCTTCCCAATCAACAGATCAATGGAACAACATTGTCTTCAAAGAATGGGAAGTTCAGATTTGTTGACTCAAAACAACTTGTTTTTGATGCAAATGAGAGTTACTATTCTACTGATGATTCTTTTGTGCTCCTGGATTATAATGGAAAAGTCTCACAAGAAAACGGAGCTTCATTCATTTCAGCAGATTTCGGAGCTACCCGGTTGAGAAAATTGACCCTTGATGAGGATGGGAATCTCAGAATCTACAGTTTTGATCCCAAATTGGGTCAATGGATTGTTGGTTGGCAAGCAGTTTCTGAACTCTGTACAATACTTGGTACGTGCGGCCCTAACTATATATGCATGTATGATGGTTCAAACTCTACTTTTTGCATATGCCCACCGGGCTTCCGGCGAGTTTCCGCCGGCGGCAAAGAATCATGCCAACGGAAAACTCCGATGACCGACCTAAGAAACAGCAAGTTTTTGCGTTTTGACTATGTGAATTTTTCCGGTGGGTCAAACGGAACAGATATTAATGCCCAGAATTTTTCTACTTGTGAAGCCTCATGCTTGAATGACCCGAAATGTCTCGGGTTTGGGTTCAAGTATGATGGTAGTCGTTATTGTGTACTTCAATTGGAGAGGCTGCGATTTGGGTATTGGTCTCCGGGTAATGAAATCGCCACTTTTGTTCGGGTGGACAGATCCGAACCCGATGAATCGAACTTTACGGGTATGTTAAATTTGCTGGAGACGACTTGTCCGGTTCGGGTCAGCCTTCCCTACCCACCAAAAGAGTCCAGCACCACAACCAGGAATATTGTGCTAATTTGTACTCTCTTTGCTGCCGAGCTCTTTAGTGGAGTTTTTTTCTTTTGGGCATTTTTGAAGAAGTACATAAAGTATAGAGACATGGCTCAGACCTTTGGGCTTGAATTTATGCCTGCGGGTGGGCCAAAACGGTTCAGGTATGCGGAGCTTAAAGCTGCTACCAATGATTTCTCTCGCAATAACATTATTGGGAAAGGTGGGTTTGGTGATGTTTATAAAGGAGAATTGAATGATCACCGGGTTGTAGCAGTGAAGTGCTTGAGAAATATTACTGGTGGTGATGCTGAATTTTGGGCTGAGGTCACAATTATTGCCCAAAAGCACCATCTCAATTTGGTAAGGCTATGGGGTTTTTGTGCTGAAAAGGGTCAAAGAATGTTAGTCTATGAGTATGTGCCTAATGGTTCACTAGACAAGTTCCTATTTCAAGGGTAGGATCTTCAGAGACCCAAGAAGGAGCGAGTTCGGATTCGGAGCAAAAACCGACACTTGATTGGAACATTCGGTACCGGATTGCACTAGGAGTAGCAAGAGCAATTGCTTATTTACATGAAGAGTGTCTGGAGTGGGTGCTGCATTGTGACATCAAGCCAGAGAACATACTTCTGGGGGAAGATTTTTGCCCCAAGATATCTGACTTTGGGTTGGCCAAATTGAAGAAGAAAGAGGACATAGTGAGCATGTCAAGGATTAGGGGGACCCGTGGGTACATGGCACCCGAATGGGTAAAAATGGATCCAATCACATCGAAAGCTGATGTGTTCAGTTTTGGGATGGTGTTGTTGGAAATTGTTAGTGGGGTAAGGAATTTTGAGATACAAGGATCAGAAATAGATAGTGAGGATTGGTACTTACCTAGGTGGGCATTTAATAAGGTGTTCAAGGAGATGAAGGTGGAGGACATTTTGGATGG
The DNA here is from genome assembly GCA_963454935.2 of Ilex paraguariensis. Classification (NCBI taxonomy): domain Eukaryota; kingdom Viridiplantae; phylum Streptophyta; class Magnoliopsida; order Aquifoliales; family Aquifoliaceae; genus Ilex; species Ilex paraguariensis. The sequence goes on from CAUOFW020001263.1 coordinate 65,053, forward strand.
TCGGATAAAGCAAAGTTATGATAGTCGGGCTCACTTCGAAATGGTTAATCGGATGGTGAAGACGGCTATGTGGTGCCTTCAAGACCGACCGGAGATGAGGCCGTCGATGGGGAAGGTGGCTAAGATGCTAGAAGGGAAGGTGGAGATAGAAGAACCAAAAAAACCCACAATTTTCTTCTTATCAGATGATTAAATAATAGTCTACTAGTTTCTAAAGAGTAATAATTTCCAATGTATCTAATGTATTTAATGTATCTGTAATTAGAGTTGGTTAAATTTGATGCAGCATATGAATGGACCCAATAATATAATTTGGGGAACTCTATTTTTCAGTGTGATTGCAAATATTCCAAATTTTCTGTTACAGCATTCCGAAGGTAGAGTGTTTGGTGTGGTGATTGAAAAAGAGTTTTAAAACATTTTCATCTTTAGTTGAACATGTTTTTTCCTTCAAAAGTTGTACCAATGGTGTCATGTTATATTGTTATAATTGAATGGAGTTGGACAGTTACAGTTAGGGTTAGAATCATCAATTAACATTCTCGGTAGAACCGGAGTGTCATAAAAGTTATATCAGAGCATACTTTTTTCTAAACTAGCATTGATAGAAATCGATTAGGTCTATCGAGTATATTAGAACTCTGAATACTTTTAATTGAATCAAACAGTCATAATTTGGTATTAGAGTCGACAATTACATCTCTGTGAGAGGTGGAGTGTTACAGTTACAGTGCGCATTCAAAAGCGTAACATAAAGTGACAGTGTTAGTAAAAGTTAAATAAAAACCGGACTTTGAATTAAGCATGACCAGTGTCGTTTGGTCCAGATCAGGTCAACGACCAATTTCAAGACGTATCAGTTTGCCATGAGCTCTTTTAGTTTTGGGCCAAATTTTATCAGTTAGACCCTCAAATTTTTTATTATTTTGGGCAAGATTTAAAAAGTAATAATATATCGTAGAAAATTCTGATTTCAGTATCATAATTTCTATTAGGGTGGAGCTAATCCCACCACAAATATCCATTCCCACCCCATTTAATTCTTATTATCAAACTACTTAGTTCACTCCTATACTCAATCCATTAATAACTAAGCACACTTCATGCTATAAACACTCTTTTAATAAGTAAGTCCACTTTATATCTTCTCAAAATTAAGATTTCATTCATTATCTCATCTCACACACTCATAAAAATATTTTTTTCAATATAGATTTCTCTAATGAGAAACAATTTAATATTGCTTCTCGATTTAATTCTATGTTTGATTTTATGTGTGTTGTGTGAATTTTTATTATTGTTATTGTATTTTGGTAACTTTGTCAAGTTTAATAATTTGATTTAGGGTTTGTGTGAGTGTGTGTGTTTTTACATTCGAATTGTTTTAAAAATGGCAATGAAGGCTATTTACAATAGCAAATTCGTTTCGTTTGGCAAGCTTGTGTCATTTGTGAACTAGTGTTTGTGAATTAGAAGGCTTGTTTTGTATTTTATTTTTCCGATGAAAGATTTTGTTCTTTTGTTTTCTTGATTTTGTTTTTCTTGTTTTCTTTTTTTGATAAATTTTTATTTCTTGTTTTTATAAATTTCTTATTAAACGGGTGTCTATAGCATAAGGTGGACTTAGTTACTAATAGAGTGGATATACAAGGGTAGGCATAGTAGTTTATTAATAAGAAATTAAATGGGACAAAAATAAATATTTTTGGGGTGGGAATAGTCTACGTCACATGATTTTATGTTAGTTAGATTCCAATTTTTTAATTTTGATATATTTGGTATTATTAAGAATTTTGCTTCCATTTTTAAAATGATTAGACTTTTAACATTCTTATTATGTCCTATAAACTATTCAATCAATAATGCATATCTTTATAGTTATTCTCAATTTTTTATGTGGATTCAGAATGTGTGCATATTACTCATATAAAAAAAAGGGTAATTTCTTTGTCCCCTTGTTAACTGTTGTGTCATTTTTTTCATTTTAGATGAGTATTTTGAGCAATAGCCTATAGAAAATTTTTGTGTACTTAATTTAGTGACATTATCTGATGACTTGATGAATTTTGCCCATTGAATTGATGATATGCCTTAACTAATAGTGGGGATCACTGTCATTAGATATGATGGAGAATGATAAGCCAATACTAGCTTATAATTTGGGAAACAGCCGTGAGATATTAACTAGAATAATGCATAGAGAGAGAGTGAGAGAGCTTAACCACAGAACTAAAAGAAAAAAGTTAGTTACTAGAACATCCAATTAACAAGATTCATATACAAATGCAATGCAGTCTCTCCAACACTTTTCTCTTGATTGACTTAATCTCAAGTATCATATCTCTCAACTTTTGGGAATGACCAAAGACATCATGGAATGGTGTAGTGACTTCTTCATCATCATACATATAGCTAACGACTGTAAACAAATCGAGGATAACCAATGCCTTGGAAGCTGCATCTCCAATAGATGTCACTAAGATCTTCAATTCCTTATCCTCATTGTATTTCTCCTTGTAATCCCTGAGGAAATCTATTATGAATTGAAGATCCTCATAAAGAAATTTAATAGGAATCATCTCTTCAAGATTCAAATCAGTGCCAATTCTTAATATCTAACCCAGGTCCTCCAATAGACAATCTATGAGAGTTTCTTCCATTTTTCTCTTAACAACTTCAAACTACTAAGTATAGATTGGTTTGTGGTTTTCAGCTCGTGGGTGTTGGGTATCAAATGTGTGAGAATATTTACTGGATATCAAATATTTGTAGGACTCTGATCGCATTGAATACTAAAAAAAGTGGAAGCTTCTAACATACTATGAACGAGCTCATTGTCTATAGGTTTAAACTTTTAGGTGGATATGGATTCTAAACATGTATACTTGGGCTTGTATTACCTGTCTCTTGACAAGATTGAATTGGTAGCGTAGCAGAGATGAAGAACTTGAGTTTTCATTCACCTTGCTAGCAAGTTTATCTTTGTCTGGCAACAGTGGCAGTATGGAAGATAGAGAGAGAGAGAGAGAAAGATTAACTTGGGTTAGAAAGTGTACCATAAAACAAGATTGTTTTGTCAAATAAAGAGATTTCCAAAATGAAAAACCATATTTGAATTTTAGAAAAAGGTTGAACAGAAACACATTGCTTATAAATGGGAAGGCCGGCCCCAAAAGTTTTAAAATCTTATATTTGGATAATTTTTTATGAAAAAATATGAAACTCATTGAATCACTGGAATTGACATCATAGATATGTTCTACAAAGTTGGCTTGTCCTATTCTATTGTGCCTGGATTTTAGTTTTTGTCTAGGAAATTGAAGGCGGGCATGTCAAGAAATTCTTGGGGTGAATATTACAAGGATGGTTAATGTTAGGTTAGGTTGAAAGTTAAACTCATCAAATCATTGGAATTGACATCAAAGCTATGTTCTACAAAGTGGAGTTGTCTCATTCCAGTGTGCCTGAACTTTCGTTTTTTGTCCAAGAAACTAAAGGCGAGCATGTCAAGAAAGTCTCGGGATGAATATTACAAGGATGGTTAAAGCTAGGGTAGGTTAAGGAAGTTAATTCCTAACAAGATGGATTTGTTCCCCATCATGATATAACTAAACCCAAAGCTGGAAAGAAACCTTAGTATGGTAATCAAGCTAGCACAATTAAAAAAAAAACTAGCACAAGAAAATACACACTACAAGAATTTAGGGTTTTTGCATCACTTTTTTTTTGTAACGGAATATTTATAATGGCAAAAATATTTTTTTTGCAACCGTTCTTGATATTGATGTTTAAAATGATATATTTGCAATAAGAATTTGTTGTCGTGGCAAAAAGTAAAAAATTTTTTAAAAAAATTTCTCTTTTTGCATTGGTTTTTTTCCTGTTGTAAATGCTTAAACCAAATCGACATTTTATTAGTTCTAATTACCAAAATGACGTTGTTTAATATGACTGATTATTAAAAACAGTAAATTAAATCAACACTCCCTAAACTTTGTCACCAAAACACATTACATTGACATCCTTCAAAGTTTGTACGCGTGTAACATATAGATCTCTACCATTAAAAATCGTTTGAAACAATGTCAAATTTTGATATGTTATCATATTTTAAGAATTTAATTTCCAAAATACCCTTATAAAAATAATTAAAACCAACTCACTTAATTTTGTTAGTCGTCGACTGTTACTAAGAGGGAGTGTCAATGTAATATGTTATACTTAAGAGGATTCATGTGTTTTAGCGACAAAGTTTAGGGGGGTGTAGATGTAATTTATCCTATTACCTTTTTTTGCATCTGATTATCAGTCGCATGCCTCCTCTCTTCGCACGTGTCACGCCCCCACCTCGGATCACATAAGATGTGCGGTGGACTAGCCACCAAGGCCTTAATCAACCAATCTTGTGCATAAGAAATGTAAAATACAGCGGAAGACAAATAATAAAGTCATCCAATCCATCTATAAAATCCGGGAAAAATTTAAACTTTTTCGGAAAAATGACAAAATAGTAATTTATCACTATAGTTCGGGTTTAAAATTCATATTTTTCTAGAGCTCGGACGATGAAACGGACTTCACCGTTGGATTCATCTTGCAAAATCTAGTTACTCAGATAAATTTCGTTGAATTTCGAGATAGTTGAGTTTTTCACGTTTTTCGAGGCAACGGGTCCGGTAACCCCCACAAACAAAATTTTTATAAAAATTTTGAAATTTGAAAAATATTTTAAATAAAGTTTATATATAATATTTTGAGCTTAAACCGGTACGAAATTTAATCGTTTTGAGGCGAAAATGGACCCAAAAATAGGAGTCGTGTGGCGCATTGTGAGCCAAGGGTTTTGGGACTCTAAATAGGTGGAAAAATCTGATTTCCCCACTGATTTTCTTTGCTAGTCTGAACGTTGGGCTGAGAGGGAGCAAAAGAGAAGAAAACAAAGATCTTCAAGCTTTCTCTTGACGATTTTTGAAGTTCCATCGGTCGGAATCTTTCGGACCAAGAGTTAAAGTCAATCTCCTCGACAAAGGCTACGCAACCACACCAAAAATGAAGGATTTCACCGAAAATTCAAAGATGAGATTTTGGAAAATCAAGACTTAGAGATTGGTGTTGGTGTTCTTGAAGGTTCTATCCTTCGTTTTACGCTGCAAAAGGTGGGGTTTCTCTTACTTTGGTTCATTCCATTCTATGATGTCCATAGGAAATGGGGGGTTGTTTTGAGTGTTTTAAATACTTGCATATTATAGTTGGTTTAATGAAAATGGATAGACTCAATTCTAGTGTGAATTGGTAATTAGAAATTGCTAGTTTGTGATTTCTTGGATGTTTTGATAATTGGGTATGTAAAAATCATCTATTCTGATTTTTTTGAGTTATGTGATAAATTTAGACATTTTATGTGATTACATGATATGGCCTTGAAGGTATTTGATTAAATGCCTATGTGAAATTGTGGGTTGTTAAGGGACTGAAATTGTGACTGTTTTGGGTTAAAAATGTGGGCTATTTTAGGCTGGAATTGTGGATTGTTTTTGGGGCTGTTTAGGGGTTGCTATGTGGCCTATTAAAGGGCTATTTTGGTGGCCTATTTTGGGGCTGCTATGTGGCCTGTTTAAGGACTGTTTTGTGGTCTGTTTTAGAGTTACTATGTGGCCTGTCTTGGGGCTGTTATGTGGCTTGCTTTGTGGCCTATTTTGGGGTCGTTATGTGGCTTGCTTAGGGGCTGTTATTTGGCCTATTTTATGGGCATGTTATATGTTTACATTATGTCTTGAGAATTAAGTGTGTTATTGCTTGATTATGTAATGACATGCTTGTTTGTTGTTGTTAGATAAAATGTTGATATATATTTATTAATATATTGATATTGTGATGAGTTTTTGGCTGTTATATGCGTATGATATAATTGTCCATGATACATGATAAAACGTGTGGTTTAAATTTGGCTCATTGGTATCTATTACATTGAGCATGACATTGATTAAACAATGGTGCATCACATTGCATTTGCACAGAGAAAATGCATCCATGGCCATGAGTATAGGTGTGTGAGTGCATGGTTGGATCAATCACCATACTTGGTATTTGATGGGTGGGCTCGAAAAAGTGGGGTTGAATATCCTATTGAGTCGCACGGTTGCATACATGAAAAACTTGTGTCAGGTATAGCAAGAAGGGCTAGACTCTCCTTTGGGTGCAAGGCCCGGCTACTTGGTTCATACACTCTCCTGAGTTGAAATTCTAAAAAAGTGTATTAGTTTGCGGAACTTACGGTGCGATTCCAAAACTCCGCTACCCAACAAAGACACATGATTTTGTTTATAAAAATACCTGGTTCGTACACTCCCTTGAGGTGAAATTTCAGAAAAGTGTACTTGTTTTATAAAGTATTCATTCGATGGGAAACATCCAACAATGAATTGATTTTATAAACACAATGACTTGTATTTCAAAAATGATCATTAAATGTATTTCATCAATGACAAATGTTTTATACATTTGCATTGCATTGTGTTGTGGGAGTCGGTGAGGACTCGGGTTAAAGTGCATGAGTGAGTATCATCTCATATCATGACATGACATGATAGAATTTTCACATTGAACTACATGTTCTTATTGGAATAGATATTGGTTGTGGATTGTTGTATGTGCACATTTCATACACTTAGGTAGGGAGTAGCCTCTGTAAGAATTACTCTACTGGGCGTGGCTCACCCTATACCAAAAAATATTTCAGGTGCGGGATATACACCAGTGGACGACTCTCATTCGGGGCCGCAAGGGTGAAGAAAGCCGACTTGTAGCTTTTATAACTCCTTTTGTAAAACTTTTGGAGCAAACTAGTTTTGACATGTAATTTTATGTAAGAGAGTTGTAATTGAACTCATATGGACTGTTTTTAATATAACATTGCATGTTTTTATATGAGTATGGATGAATGGACCCGGTGTGGTCAATTTTTACTCATTAATGGACCCGGTGTGGTTATTGTGTTATATCGGGCCTCGGATGCGTCGTGTTAATGTATATTGTACAGGTTGGGTTTTAGGTAGAGCTCTCCATACAAAGGAGACTCTGCCCAAATTTTGTTAAATTAAGGACCCCTGATTTTTGGGGCATAATGGTGTGATACCGAGTTACTCGGTATCCACGGGTATTTTGCGGGTTGATGGGTGATCAACGGACGCCCGATTTTTGGGGTGTCACACCATCGACCTAATGAATACCAGATGAATAAACTAAACATCATTGATGTCATTATTAAACTCATGTAGAACAATAATTAAACCATAAGGTTCACTACTCTAAACATAAACAACATTGTTCTCAAAACAATTGAATATTTGTCTCAAAACTATAAAAGACATTTATTCTTAAAGACCTACAATAAAATAAATCTTCAATTCTTTTAACCCTTGTCTATCTGGGAACTTACTCCTCCCCTAATCTTCATCTGAAAAATATTAAATGTTTGGGTGAGCACAAAGACCCGTGAATAGCAACTACCTCTAATGAGGTGTAAAAATAAATATCACATTTTATATGCAAAAATAAATTTTGATACATACATAAGTACAACAAATTGTACCCCAATCTCTTCCACATAATCAAGTAAATAAAACGATCTCATGATCATAGATAACCTTATAAAAGAAAAGACATTTATAACTCAAACACCCACTTATTTTTACAAATAACTTTATAAATGAAAAGACATTTATAACCAAAAACACTCTCACACACACATTCAATTCCAAATACATTTGTCAAATCATGTTTGTTACCACTAGCTTGGTAACTGGCCCAGTCTATTGTTACCACTAGCCTGGTAACAGGTCGAGTCTGTTGTCATCACTAGCCTGATGACTAGCCCCGTCTCTTGTTACCACTAGCCTGGTAATTGGCCCAGTTGCTTGTTACCACTTAACCTGGTAACCCTAGTCTCCGTCTCATAAACATGATTTCCACACACACCAAAACTGTAGTTTTAATCCCAATGCATACAAAATTTCTCTTTCATCACCAAAGCAATGATATAAAATCATCCCAAAATTTTTCCAAAATTCACATGTATAACAGTTCACAAATTTCAAAACATTCAATTGCAACCCCAAACATCAACACTTATATTATATATATGAAAAATTCACATGTATGCACCCACACATTGATTATAGAAAATCCTTCCAAAAGAAGTAGTAAACTACTCACCTTGATTTCCAAAATCTAATTCAAAGCACTATTTCCCAACCTCAATGCAATCACCACCTAATCCAAAATAACATATAACCATCAATATCTTTTTTCAACTTCGTCGTTTTGCGATTTTATATTTAATTTTTATACTTCCCCTCATTGATATATACTTAATATATATTTTACCTATAAATATCCTTTATAATATGAGGTAATAGGGTATGGAAGTATTCTGGGCTGTTTGAAAAAATTTTCTTAAGTTTTGGGGTCAAATCATAATTTTTAAAACTTTTGGGGTCAAAGTGTAATTTCTTTAAAAACGAATTTTCTGTTTTGGGACTGCCATAAATTTTCCAGAATATTATTTAAGGTTCTAGAGACCCATTTTTCGAGAATACAACCTCAATTTGATTTATTAGAGTACACATTGGTTTTTAAATACTTAACCGAAACTTTTAGGGGTCGTTTCAAAATTTCAGAAATTTTTCAAGACTCGGGGGCTGTTTTGAAATGACCATATTTGTTTCAAACATATTGGGTCAGTTTTATAATTTACCAAGTTCCATGGTAGTCAAAAATTGAGTTTATAAAAATATAGAGATCAAAATAAAACTACTTAAAACAAAGGGGGAGATTTCCACAATTTTAAAACTTTATCTTCTTCAACCTTGCAATCTAGAAGCTTTTGGTCTGTACTTTTCTTTCTTTCCTTCCTCAATCTCTTCCTAACACAAATACCACCCTATTATATATTTGAATTCACCTATTTTAATCCTATAAACCTACTCATATGGATTACTTGTAATATTATATCAAACTACAACCTTGTATATGTATACATATAATAATTGAATACAAAATTAAATTTCAATTTGAAAACTAACCTTGATGATCAAATCTTTTAGTTTTCTTCTTTCTTCTCTAAATCCCCTTCTTTATTTCTCTTCTTTTTTCTTTACTTAAAACTCTAGCCTCTCCTCTCTTTTATCTTATTCTAACGTATGTGTAGTTGGGAAGAGAATATATATATATATATATATAGACTTCTAGAGTAACAAGAGAACTCATTTTAATTACACTTTTATCCCCCTATTTTTAATTATTATTGTTATTTTTTATTTTTCTTATTTTTACCCTAGGTATTACATTCTCTCCCCCTTAAAAGAATTTCGTCCTCGAAATTTATATACCTTGTAAGAACAAATGAGGATATTCAATTTTTATCATTTTATCTACTTCACAAGTAACTTCCTCGCCTGAGTGACTCTTCTACAATATCTTGACTAATTGAATCATCTTGTTACCCAAAATTTATTGACTCTTCAACATAATTAAAAGTTTTCTTAAGTTCAATAAACTGCTCCCACCAATATGCAGGTAGAATCAAGTATAGAATCGACTATTTAATTGTAACCTCAATGCTCTCTATAATTTCATATGACAAAATATATCTCAGACCAAACTTTTCTTCGAATTTCTAGTACAGTACGCGTGAAACATAACGTCAAAGTATGAATAGTATGCTCAGACAGTCAGACTGCCTGTCAAATTGAGAACCATAAATTATACTGAACTTCTAAGTGTTATCCACTGCATTTTGCAAAGTAGGCAAACTCTAAAAGTAAATTTTGGACTTCTATCTACTACACTAGATAGAGGTATTCCACATAATCATACACTCTCATCTAATAGCTTTGAGCATACCTTCAAGTGAATATGTAAATTTAATTACCAAAATTAAACGAAATTCATCAATCAATCCACAATAACCCAAATAGATTTATACCCAATTTGTATCTTGAAAGTCCTTATAGAAAATTCATAAAGATATACTCTTATTTCCATTCAAAAATTAAAAGAAGTTGTAATAAACCTATAAGATACAGATATTCAATCTCTACCTATCAATACATTACACATTAACTACCAATTCAACAATCTCTATTTTCCTTGCACTTAACCAATAATAGATTCTCAATATCAATATAATTTTATACTCCTCGGATGCACATAGAATTATAGGTTGCATCCATAATGTCTCTCTTCAACATATTCTCTTTTGGTGCCCATAACTAATGCCAAAATATAAACATAATCTCACAAAAAAAAAATATAAAATCTATCCTGCTACTATGTTACACTTCTTTTCTAGTACTCTGCATATGTGCCCCCCCCCCCCCTTTTTTTTTAAAGCTAACTGATACGATCTACCAATAAAAGTTTAACTTCCAATTGAGCAAATAGCACATCTGTATTAGTTAATATCACACGTACACCTATCAATCTCAAATCAACCAAATTACTCATTTGGGTACATTGAATATAACACAACTTCTTAATGATTTTTTTTTTACTCAATGTATTGTCCACTATAATAGCTTTGCCTACATGATAATAATAGAATAATCATAACCCATAATCTTTCCATTCATTTCCTTTTTATGAAATTAAACTCATTCTCAGTAAATAAATCTTTCAACCTTTGATAATCAAAATGAATCTCACATGTCTTTCTCCATAAATTCAAAGTAAAAACAATTACATCTAACCCAAATCATGAGTAGGGTAATTCCTTCTTTACTACAAGAATACACAGATGTAACACCAATGAATATAGTAATATATGAATCTAGATAAAGTTGAGAAACTCAATTTATTCAATCTATCAAACAGATGTAGCATTTGTCAATCTCAATGACTTCACCAAAAATACAATATAATTAACCCAATTGCACATATTGTTTTCATAACATCATTATTTCTTTCTTTTAAGTAAAGATAACTCGGTTTAATATCAATCTTACTAAATTATCTAACGCCTCACAACTGATTAAATAAATCATCAATACCATGTAACAGATATTTACTACTTATTACTACCTTACTCAACTAGTAGTAATCGACGTACATTTCATAATCTCATCATTTTCTTTGCGTACATGAGCACCCTACAACAAATTGCTAAGTTGAATAAATCTTTGGCCTAATACATTTTCAATTGAATTCCCAATTCCTCTAGTTCAGCAAGAACCATTCGATACAAAGTAATAAATATAAGAAAAGTACCCCAGGACTACTAAAAAATGTAAACTTTATCTCTTTCCAATGGTAGCATATACAACTTCTCTCAAAATATATTTGAAAATTTTCTTTCAATTGATATCTCCTCAAGAAATACTCCCTCGTTTTCTGCATCAATAGTATTAGCAATATTTCTCTGAAAATCTTTTCTCAACCCACTTTCGAGCTTGCACTCCCAGAGTTAATAGTAGGGATTAAATAAATCATGTTCCGTCAAAACTAAATATGCATAACTCTCTTTTCAAAACTACCAACTGTCATATATTGTGTGACTAACCAACCCATAAGTAATATCACGTCAAAACCCTTAAGGTCTAAGAATACTCAATAAACTAGTAACTGATGTTCTCTAATATGGACCCTACACCTTGAGTACACGATATCTCTTAACTCAAAACCACCCATAGGAGTTGCCACGATCAAATCAAACTCAACTGCTTTGAGTTCTACAACCAATCTCATTGCTACTCTAGGAGACACAGAAGAATATATAGGCCTTAAAATTCCATTAGTGTCAATCACTTTTCTTACAAATACCCTTATCATCCCATTTTGCAACTATCTCTTGTTTGTTCAAAATATCAAGCAAATTAATTAGTCTTAGTCACTACAAAAATCATTCCATTAACTATTAACATCATTCTACATCTCTCAAACCAAATCAATTAAACCCTAAATAATTATTAAGATTCAGCCTAATCCTCTGGTAATCCATAAACCTAAGCTCTGATACCAAACTTGTCACACCCCCACCTCGGATCACATAAGGTGTGCAGTGGACCGGCCACCAAGACCTTAACCAACCAACTCTGTGCATAATAAATGCAAAATACAGCGAAAGACAAATAACAAAGTGATTTAATCCATCAACCTAATGAATACTAGAGGAATAAACTAAACATCATTGAATTCATTATTAAACTAATGCAAAACAATACTTAAACAATAAGGTTTACTACTCTAAGCATAAACAACATTGTTCTTAAAACAATTGAATATTTGTCTCAAAACTATAAAAGACATTTATTTCTGGAGACCTACAATAAAATAAATCTTCAATTTTTCTAATCCCTTATCTATTCGGGAACTTACTCCTCTCCCTGATTCTCACCTAAAAAATGTTAAATGTTTGGGTGAGCATAAAGGCCCGTGAATAGCAACCACCTCTAATGAGGTGTAAAAATAAATCCCACATTTTATATGCAAAAATAAATTTTAATACATACATAAGTACAATAAATTATACCTCAATCCCTTCCACATAATCAAGTAAACAAAATGATCTCATGATTATAAATAATTTTTTAAAAGAAAAGACATTTATAACTCAAACACCCACTCATTTTCACAAATAACTTTATAAATGAAAAAACATTTATAACTCAAACACCCACTCATTTTCACAAATAACTTTATAAATGAAAAGACATTTATAACCCAAAATACTCACACACACACATTCAATTCCAAATACATTTGTCAAATCATGTTTGTTACTACTATCCTGGTAACTGGCCCAGTGTTTTGTCAACACAAGCTTGATGACTGGCTCCGTCTCTTGTTATCACTAGTCTGATAACTGGTCTAGTCTCTTGTCATCATTAGTCTGATAACTGGCCCAGTCGCTTGTCACCACTTAGACTTGGTAACCCCAATCCCAGTCGCTTGTTACCACTTAGACCTAGTAACCCTAGTCTCCATCTCATAAGCATGATTTTCACACACACTAAAATTATAATTTCAATCCCAACGCATACAAAATTTCCCTTTCACCACCAAAGCCATGATATAAAATCATCCCACAAGTTTTTCAAAATTCACATGTATAACAGTTCACAATTTCAAAACATTCAATTGCAACCCCAAACATCAACACATATATCATATACATGAAAAATTCACACGCACGCACCCACACATTGAATATAGAAAATCCTCCCAAAAGAAGTAGTAAACTACTCACTTTGATTCCAAAATCTAATTCAAAACACTATTTTCTAACCTCAATGCAATCACCACCTAATCCAAAATAACATATAACAATCAATATCTTTTTTTAAGTTCGTCGTTTCACGATTCTATATTTAATTTTTATACTTTCCCCCATTGATATATACTTAATCTATCTTTTACATATAAATATCCTTTATAATATTAGGTAATAGGGTATGGAAGTATTTTGGGCTGTTTGGAATTTTTTTTAAAGTTTTGGGTTAAATCATAATTTTTAAACTTTTGGGGTCAAAGTATAATTTCTTTAAAAACGAATTTTCTGTTTTTGGGACTGCCATAAAATTTTCAGAATAGTATTTAAGGTTCAAGAGACCCATTTTTCGAGAATACAACCTCAATTTGATTTATTAGAGTAACTATTAATTTTAAACACTTAATCGAAACTTTTACGGGTCGTTTCAAAATTTCAAAAAAATTCAAGACTCGGGGGCTGTTTTGAAATGACCATATTTGTTTCAAACATATTAGGTCAGTTCTATAAATTTTCAAGTTCCATGGTAGTCAAAAATTGAGTTTATAAAAATATAGGGATCAAAATAAAACTACTTAAAACAAAGGGGAGGTTTTCATAATTTCAAAAATTATCTTCTTCAACCTTATGATCCAAAGCTTTTGGTCTATACTTTTCTTTCTTTCCCTTCCCAATCTCTTCCTAACACAAATACCACTCTATTATATATTTGAATTCACCTATTTTAATCCTATAAACCTACCCATATGGATTTCTTGCAATATTATATCAAACTACAACCTTGGATATGTATACATATAATGGTTAAATACAAAATTAAATTTCAATTTGAAAACTAACATTGATGATCAAATCTTCTAGTTTTCTTCTTTCTTTTATAAATCTCATTCTTTCTTTCTCTTCTTTTTCTTTACTCAAAACCCTAGCCTTTCTTCTCTTTTCTCTTATTCTAACGTATGTGTAGATGTTGGGAAGAGAATATATATCTCTATATGTTAGTAGACTTCTAGGATAACAAGAGAACTCATTTTAATCACACTTTTATACCCTTTTTTTTTATTATTATTACTTTTATTTCATTCTTTTTTCTTATTTTTACCCTAGGTATTACAGCACGTCTCCTTTTTTTTCTCCAACTACGTACGACTCTCCACTCTCTCTCGCTCCCTCTGGTTCTCTCTCCCTTTGTCTCTCTAAAATCAAGCAAGCCCAAGAATTCGAAGTTAAAGCAGCCACTCCATTGCTAGAGAAAGACGAGGACAAGAACAAGAAGAAAGGGAAAGGCGGTGGCAGAGAAGAGAATAAGAAGAAAGAGGCCAAAGACAGGCCAAAAGAGAAAAATTCCAAGGAGGTTACTTACTGCTACTTTGCATTGATTTTATGGTTCCTCTCAATTTCTTGATGGGTTTAGGTAAAATATACATCGTCTGACTACCCAGTTCAAGCAAAATGAAATTGATTTCCAGCGAAATCACTTTGTTTTTCATATCAATTATGTGTGACTATATATTGAATTTTTTGTATTTATAATTGTTTCAGTGGGTTATGTATAATTGTGTCTCCAAGTGTTTGTTAAATTGTCCCTGAGATAAATCAAAAATAATACAAGTGAAGAACCCTCTCTCACGCCTGATTTTATTGTTACTCAGTAGTTTTTGTTTGTTTGACATGATAGTACAATGTTGAAGTGATGTGCATTGCTATCATTTTAGAATTAATTTTTTTATGACGGAGAATTGTCCAAATCATGCACTCTTTGGACGTGTGATTTGTGCACCAGGAAACCACGTGTATCAAAAAAGCAGGGCTCTATTGCGGGTTTAACTTGGGACCTCAAGGTAGTCAAATTCTGATGGATTGCACATTATTGTTGGACTATAACCCTAACTATGAAGTACTAATACTTGTTTCATCTAGTGCTTGAATTGATGATTCAAAAGTTGTTTCCCAGAATTTATTATTTGGTAGCTATTAAGTTGATGTCCCAAGGGTTGCATAAGGAAGTATAAACTTTTATGGTTACTATAGAAGATATGTAGCTAAAAATGCTCTGTTCTTCGGAGAAGTAGCTTTGCATGACCAAACTATCTCATACATCAACATGCTTTCAAAGAAAATCGCTGCCATTTTGTTGCATGTGTAGTTGATTAGACCTTCTTACCTTCTTGCATATTATTGGTTGTGTCTAGATGAGGTCCTGTCATACACTTATTTTGACCAATCAAAAACAAAATATGTTCTATTTTGCTTGCTAGGAACTTGTATTGTTTGTTTTAATTGAAGGTTTGCACATTTTAATAGTGGTCAAGGATCCCATTTTGCCTTGATATAGTTTATGGCAACCATCTCCTAGACCTTTTTATGAACAGATACTTCCATTTTTGACCCTTTCCCACTCTATTACTTTTCACTGTTAATGATCATGTAGTTCAGTTATTGATTCGATTTTTTTTTGTGTGCTCATGTTGAAGCTTTGTTTGTTAGTTTAGTCAAAGATACTCTCTTGCAAAATGAAAATTCATACACCAATTCACCCAACATGAGATTCAAGATTGTTGTTATCATATGAAAAGCAGGTTGTGGATGAACTATTATGCTTCACTTTCAAAATCATAATTAAAGTATTGTTCTGTTGCCTCTTTGCAATGGTGACCTTGGCGTTGTGATGGTACCTGTAGTAAAAATAACAAAACACTTCAGTGTTGTTATAGCAGCTTTTAATTCCCATATATTTAAGTACTGGTTGGGACTGTCATGTTAAGAGTTCAGATGGTATGATACACGTGCTGCTTATATTTTTGCTTAGCCTCTTTGTGCCTTGTAAATTCATTTTTGTGAGTTCTAGACCTTCCTTCTTGATACATTAAATTTTAGCAGTATAAGGATTCTAATGTAAAAAGCAGACCGATTTATAGAGCCCAAGTATTTCTTGGTCAACTTGATTGTTTTTTAAAGCAACATTTTAACTTCCCTCTTTAGGTTTTTTTTTTCATGCCATTTTGTGATTCCTTCTACCATGTAAGAGAAGTTTTTTTTTAAAGAAAAAAGAGAATTTTATTGAATAAATCTCAAGAATTGCAAGAATAAAAAAACAGCAACTGTTTTGAGCAAAAAACAACAACTATTTTGAGCAAAAAATAGTAACTGATTTAACAAAAACAAAAAAAAAATTTGTTACAGAAAAAATAGAAATTCTGTTACCAAATAACAGACAAAGCAATATAAAATTCCTGTACAGTAACTGTATTTCTGGTTCTTTACAGCTTAGCTTTTATCCCTTTGATCAGCTCAGTCTGCATCCTTTTGCATTGTCAGAATGCCATTTGCAACAGATCACCTGCTGCAGCTGGCACACTTCAAGGCAGAGTCAGCCCCAAGCTCTCTGATTACTGATCATTGCCTGCCTGATCCTTGCACTATGCAATCTGGATTGGTTCTGGAGTAAGATCATTCTTCCAGCTGCTGGCAGAACTCTACTGACAGAAAAATCAGTAGAAACTCAAGTCTGAACAGCAAAAGAGGCTAAAAAATCAGCAATACCATTTGCCTCTCTGTAAACATGTTTTAGCTGAAAACTCAACCTCCCCAACAATTGCCAAATCTGCTCCATAATATCCTTCAATCTCCAAGGCACCTCAACCTTTTACAACACCATTTGAACCAAGATTTGAGAGTCAGACTCAATCAAAAACTGGTGCATTCCTAAATCATGCTCCAGAATCAACTTCAGACCATCAAGCAAGGCCCTACATTCAACATTCATGTTAGAACCTTCCACATAAAAATCAACAAAATATAAAAAAAAATGTTTACAAGCCACACAATAGAAATTCTGTTACAAAAAAACAGAATTTTAGTTTTCAAGTAACAGAAAATCTGTTACTAAGAAAAACCAATAACAAGCTAGTTACACTTTAATCCTTCAAAAACACCCCAAGTCGACATTACTCCACCAAAATTCCCCAAGCTGTACATTCAACATAGCAGAATAGTTGATCAAAAGCATAACACAGTAGCATATACCCAAACTTACAATCCATAACACAACAGCATAACACAACACATACTTACAATCCACAAACAAGTGAGTAGCATCCTCCCCCTCCTCATAGCATAACTCACACCTGCTTACCAAGGGAATCCCATGCATCCTTATTCTGGAATCCAGAGGAATATCTCTCATAAGCAACTTCCAACCAACAAGTTTAGCACTAGGAGCTATGTTCATACTCCATATAATGTCAGCCACATCATTTCTTTCTCTTTTCCTCCTCACTCTATGCCATGCCTCCTTTAGCACAAATTCTCCAAACTTTGAATGTTCCCAAACAAGTCTGTTAGCATGATCAAACAAAGACAATTGACACCCCAAAATTTTTGCCTTGAGTTGTTTAGACAGCAAACCATCTAACTGAAACAGCTGCCATTGAGAGCCTACCAAAAATTCACACACCTTAGGAAAAGTTTGAGACATACTATCCACTCTATATGTCAAAGGTTCATTTCCTAACCACTGATCACACCAAAAATTAGTAAAATCACCTCTTCCAATTAACATTCTAGACTACCTCACCACCTTCTCAAAGAAAGGGCTCAAATTCTTAAAACACTTTGAATTCACCCCATTTACACACCTCAAAAGATTATTTCCCTTTAAGAACTTAGCAGAAAAAACCTAAGCCCACAAAGAGTGACCCTGCATTAGATTCCAAATTTGCTTAATCCTAAAGGCAATATGTAACTCTTCAAAGGGGAAGAGTTATGTTTAATAAGAATATATTGTTGGGGATCTTATAAATTCTTACTGTATTTGCAGCATTAATCTTTATTATGCTTTACAGGTTTCACAGACCAAAGTTACGTGTTAGCAATCACATCTAATTTCATGATCAACTATAAGAACACTTTTAACATTATTTGCATGAAATAATTGTCCTAAAATAAGTCACAATTTTAGAAAAAAAAATAGATAATTTTATTATCTTTTGACAATCTATTGGGCGTGTTTTGATGTCAATTTCCATGCCATCAACGAAATTCATTATATTCAAGTAAGTTTACATGCCAGATAATCTAATATTGAAAAAAATAATGTTTCAATATTTAATATATTTAATGATATAATCTAAAAAGTGGCATATGCTTTTTACAATGTTTAATTATTTCTTTATTCAACGATTTGTTGTGTGCTATTTTCAAACTGAACCATAAGAGTGGCATGTAACGAGGTCTTTACGGCTCTTTTAACAGGTTGGAGGTGATCTAGAGGTTACAAGATTTGGATTTGGTATGAGTGTATTCACTTTCTCTCTCACTTTCTTGCATACATGCCATCAATTTCAATTAAATTGGGTTTGTTGTAAGTTATTGATAAATTCATCCATTTTTTAGTCACATGTGCATCTTACAATCTTTAATTCTACTTCACTCCTAACATGACTATGTTAGTTGTTGGGTGCTCATTAAATTTAGTTTTTGTGATAACTAAGTTACCTTCATGTGGATGTATGAAATAGTTGAGGACAATTGAAATATGGATAAGAGTTGGATTGATTCAACAGAAAGGATTTCAAGTGCATACTTTAGAGGGGTTGAGGAATTTCTCAAGTTTGCATACACCGATCAAGCAGAAGATGCAACGATTTATTGTTCAAGTAGGTTATGTTTAAATCGATATTTTGTTAAATGAGAGATTATGCGAGAACATCTTATTATAAATAATTTTGCAAGGAAGTACAAGAATTGGACTAAACATGGGGAAGCCTATGTTTCGAGGCATGGTAACCAGGAAAATGAAACCTTAGATGATTCAAATATTGGGGATGATATAATTGGAATGATACACGAGGCTATTGGAGTTCAAAATGTAGATGTCAGCGTTGAAAATCTTGAACTACCAACAAATGATCCCCAACGTGGCATGAATGAACATGTTGTGAAGTTGTTCAAACTTCTACAAGATGCGGAAAGAGAATTATATCCGGGGTGTGAGAAATTCACGACATTGTCATTTCTTGTGCGATTATTACATATAAAGGTGCTCTGTGGATGGATGGATAAGCCTATTACGATGTTGCTTGTTTTACTGAACGAGGCTTTTCCCATTGGGGTGAAATTGGCAAGTTCGTACTGCGAAGGTAATCGACGACTTAGCCAAAAAGGTAATCGACGACTTAGGGTTCACATATAAGACGTGGGATGCATATCCAAATAGTTGCACGTTGTTCAGAAATGAGGAGGAAAAGATGGATAAATGCTCGATATGCAATACTTCTAGATGGAAACAACATGAAGGTGATACAAATGATGCTTTCAATTGTAGTAAACCAATAGTTGCAAAACAAGTGAGGTATTTTCCTTTGAAACCAAGGCTACAGAGGCTCTTCATGTCGTCAAAAACTATTTCGCATATGAGATGGCATTTAGAAGGACGGACTAATGATGGTGTATTCAGGCATCCAGCCGACTCTCTTGCATGGAAGACTTTTGACAAATGATACCCAATTTTTGCTAGTGATAGTCACAATGTTAGGCTTGGGCTGGCATCCGATGCATTCAATCCTTTCAGGTCAATGAATATAGTTCATAGCACTTTGGCCTGTCGTATTGATGCCATATAACTTACCGCCATGGATGTGCATGAAACAACCATTTTTTATTCTTTCGATGCTTATTGATGGACCAAAAGGTCCTGGTAATAATATTGGTGTCTACTTGCAACCTCTGATTAAGGAATTAAAAGAGTTGTGGAAGGATGGTGTGCAAACATTTGATGCCTCAAGCGGTAACATGTTTCAGCTACACGCGACCTTACTATGGACAATTAATGATTTTCCTGCATATGCTAAATTGTCGGGGTGGAGTACAAAAGGTGAATATGCTTGTCCAATTTGCAACAGAATACTCGATCTAATTGGTTGACTCATGGTAAAAAAATTTGTTACATGGGTCATCACCAATTTTTACCTAGTCAACACAAATTTTGAAAAAATAAAGTGTCTTTTGATGGGAGACAGGAACATGGTCGCAAGCCTACTACGTTATCTGGAACTCAGATATTGTTACAGATACAATCATAGGATATCTTGACAGAATATAAGTATGATGACCTTAAGGAAAGGAAGAGGAGAAAAGTAGAGAGGGTAAAAAATGGGGCAAAAAAACATAATTGGAAGAAAAGGAGTATCTTCTTTGAATTGCCATACTGGGAGCATAATCTAATTGGACACAATCTTGACATAATGCATTTAGTGCAGAATTTTTGCGATAATATATTGTGGACATTATTGGGGGTTGCTGGAAAAACCAACAACAATCTGAATGCTCGGCGTGACTTACAAGAAATGAACATTATAATACCATTACATCCCCAAACTAGAGGATCTGGTAAAGAGTACTTACCTCTAGCAAAATTTACAATGAATAAGGATAACAAACAGATATTTTGTAAAGTGCTGAAAAGAGTCAAGGTGCCTAACGGATATGCGTCTAATATTTCGCGATGCATGCACATGAAAGAGCGTAGTATTTGGCGTCTTAAGAGTTATGATAGTCATATTTTGATGCAACAACTATTGCCTCTAGCAATCTGAAAATCCATGCCTAAGAATGTGGTTGAACCATTGATCGAATTGAGTAATTTCTTTAGACAATTGTGTTTGAAGGTAAATACTGCAATTGACTTAGAATATATTCAAGATCGGATTGTGGTGTCACTTTGTCATCTAGAGAAAATTTTTCCACTGGAATTTTTTGACATAATGGAGCATTTGTCTGTACATCTAGCTGAGGAAGCATTGATAGCTGGACCAATGCAATTTAGATGGATGTACCCCATTGAGAGGTATGCATTTCTTATTTATGCAAAAGGTGTAATGTGAATATTATCAAAATACATTATCCATTTTGCATGGATGAATATTTTTATGCACTTATATGCTTATAGTTATCTTCTTACTCTAAAAAAATATGTGCTCAATCGAGTTCATTCTGAAGGCTCAATAGCTAAAAGTTACTTGATGGAGGAGTGCATGAATTTTTGTGCTATGTATCTCGATGACATGGAAACCGAGTCTAACCGACCAGTACAGAACTATGATGGTGGTGAGAACTTAGGTCGTCCTTTGGGGGAAGGTATTCGTTTTCTCCTTTATGACATGACATGGGCACAGGCACATAGATATGTGTTATTCAATACTGACTCAGTTTCACCATTTGTGGAGTAAGTTAAATGTCATTTTTGGTGAATTCTACTATTTGTAATTTATATGCGATTTTAGTAATACTTTGTACCTACCTAGGGACCACATTAGAGTCCTTCAACGCCAAATGTTGTATGTTGAGGACCATAACATCCATCGTGTACACAATGAAACATTCAACACATGGTTTACCGAGCATGTAAGAATCACATATGATAAATTATACACCACATTTGTTAACGTGCATATGTATAACTTTATTATTAATGCTTTGTTAATATATTAAAAATAGGTTCAAATTTTGCGAAGGTCAGATAGCGTCCAGTTTGCAGATGAAATCAATACATTAGCCAAAGGTCCTCATCGCACAGCAAGGAGATTTAATTCATATATTATCAACGGATGTCGTTTTCGAGTAAACAGTGTAGATAAATGCCGAAGTACACAAAATAGTGGTGTTACTTTAAAGGTGAGTACTGTGAGTAATGCTAGTCGAAAAGACAAAACCCTCGTGTAGGGGCCGTATCCTACTATGGAGTATTAATAGACATTGTTGAAGTTCGATATGCTAATGACATGAAATATGTTTTATTTAAGTGTGATTGGGTTGGTAACAATTTGGGAAAGAAAGAAGATGAATATAGATTCACGTTGGTGAACTTCAACAATTTGTTGTATCGAGCTGATCGATTGACTAATGAACCATTTATCTTGGCGTCCCATGCAGAGCAAATTTGGTATATGCCAGATCCTGTGGATCATGAATGGCATGTTGCTGTGAAGATGTCTCCAAGAGATTTATTTGACATGCAGCATAAAGACCCACAAGTTGAGCCATTTAGCAGTCAACAATTGAATGAAGATGTGGTGCTCTGCGATGAGGATGTTGGTTGGTTGAGACAAGGAGTAGAAGGAGTAACCGTTGACTCGGATGTTGTCGTGATGGAGGAAGATGACATGGATGACGTTGATAATAGTCGAATATTTATTAACATGCCATTGATATTATATTTTTTATTTAAGTTAGTAGTTGTGTATAGATACATTGCTATTGGTTTATATCTTTACTTATAGTAGTACTTTCTTGAGATGTTATGATTGTGTATAATTTTTTTGCACAAAAATTACTTATGCTTATTTTGTATTCAAAAATTATGATGATGTTATATAAAGGCAGATTTATCATGCAATCAAAGTGGAAGGTATGCCATATGACCATGACAGATATGTTGCAAAAATCTGACACCCAGCCTGCATCATGTGTTAAATCTTATCCACCACCAATGCAGCTCCCCCGGCATAGACGAGTTAGAGCACCCATTAGAGCACATTCATCACAGCCTACTGGTCCGGCCACTAATAATGCTCCTACCCAATCAAATGGGGAAGATATGTTTACAGTTTATTTATTTGTAAATTTTCATTACATGGATGGATATTATCTTATTATTTTTATGTTCCCATCAATTATAAATAGGTAATGGCACAAGTGACTCATCTGTAATCACCAGGCATCGAGGACCAGTAGTGGATGGTAGGACTTGGGGTACTAATAAAAAGATGGAACTTCAATTTAATCATAAGCGACAACCAATTGGACCATTAGCTATCGAGTTCAAGTTAGAATTGGGCATTTTGGTTCGCAATGCCCATCGATTCCCACTCAACTATCTTTCTTGGAGATATATATCTAAAGATACAAAAGATTGGCTTTGGAAAGAGATGCAGGTATAATGAATTGTGCTTTCAGTGCTAAATGGATTTTTTTAGTTGTATGTAACTGTCCAAATTATCAATTGTTATGTGCTTCATGCAATGACTTTCATATTACAAATTGGTATCATATATATTATTTAGAATTTCTCTCTTATAGACAAGTTATTTGACATTGTATTTTGTTCCAACCTGGGGTGAAATCATGATACTAGGATAACACTAATGCTCCTCCAGAGTTTAGAAAGGTCTGCTTAAAGATTTGTGGAAAGATTTGGAAGGCTAGAAAGCTAAGCTGAAGTCATAGTATTATGATAGTGCTACTACAGACGAGAAGCATTTGTCAAAAGTCCCTGATCAGGTGGTACCTGAGCAATGGCGTACACTTGTGCAATATTGGGGTACTGATGAAGTAAAGGTATGTGCACATATTAGTTTTTATTATTGACATATATTGAAATAGTAAAATTTATTTTTATATTATTAATGTTATAGGCAATATCGAAGCGAAATTCTAAGAATCGTGCATTGCAAGGCCCAACACATAGGACAGGGCGAACACCCTTTGCTAATGTTCGGATGGATGTAAGTTGTTATGAAAAATAATAATTATTAGCATGTTGCTGTTTTTCTATTTTCACTTACAATTAAAATATGTATTTTTAACTAAGAATTTAGATGGAAAATAATAGAGAGAATACAGACAAAATGAGTGTGTTCATCAAAACATGTACAAAGAATGGCACTCCAAGTGGCGAGGAAACAACAGGTTATATGGTATGTACAAATTTCTAGTACGATTCTATTGTAACTTAACTGGATATGCTCATGTCAAAACATGGTAGGAGAAATTTACACAACGACTCTTTGAGGTGCCAGAGATAGAGCAAACTCTAGATATTCGGGACAAGGTATTCCATAACGTAGTTGGAGAGGATGGTCATGGCTATGTGCGAACTTATGGTTTTAGGAGTCATGTGGAGTGATGTATACGGCCAAGCCTCCACTTCATCTCAAGTATTTGCAGACCTAGAAAGAAAGAGGATGCGTCAAGAGCTATGGGAAGAGTTAAGAGAAGAGTTTCAAGACAAGATTAATGATATGCGTCAACAACTTGATTTAATACGTTCTTACTTGGAGGAGGGTGGATGCTCTGGGGTTGGACCGGTGGAGTATTGTGAATAGTTGATATTATTGTTTCAATAACTTATCAATTTCCAAAATGTGTAGTTTAATATGTCCTAAATATGTTGTAGGTTCCATATGCATCTAGTATTCATAGGCCACTCAGAGAGCCACATGAAGATGGACGTACACCATCTACATAGGTGTAACACGAGTCACCAACACGCTCACCATGTCCCCGGTCTTTTGAAGAGGTTTGTATAAAATATTTTAGTTTTTCAATTTGCAACATATTTTTCCGCATTGGCAATCTGCTAGTTCTTGATCCATTTTCCATGAAAACAGGCATACATGATTAACCCTAATTAATGCATAATTTAATTAAGTTAATAGGTCAATTGTGTTAGTTAAGCAAAGTTAAACTAGTGAAATTAGGGTTAGTGCGTGAATTAGGGATAATACATTAATTGTTGTTCTTTTCAGGATTTTGTGCGTCAAAGTTACAAACTACTGTGGAGCCAATTATTAAAGCTACAAATTACTGGGGTGCAAATTATCAAAGCTCAAAATAAAGGGGGATCAAAGTATAATTTAAGCCCTCCTTTTTTGCCTATAAATACCACCTTTTGGGGCTTGTAAATCTCCATCTTTTGGTAGTGGAAAATCTTCCAAAAGTAATTATTGTTTTCTTGTATTATTGCTTTCTTTTACTTTAAGTATTACTTTCTTTTATTGTATTATTGCTTTCTTTTACTTCCATTGTTTGAGCTTCCTTCTTCCCTTAGAAGAGTGAAACTCTTCCACTTTTCTAGAGATTTACCAAAGTCGTGAATGGTGGAATGTGATTCACTCAATTTTTGTCAAAGATCGACTCCTTGTGTAAAGTGTTTTACCTTGTAACTCCTTCACTTGGAGGTATAAGCATCACCCACTTTTTTAACTTTACCAAAGTCATGAAGAGTGAGTACTTTCTCATTCACTCTCTAATAAGAGGTGATGGACATGTATAAATCATCCAGAAGTTATATTTGTGCATTTCGTTTATGCTTATTACTTTATATTTTGCTTGCTTATTGAATGATTGAATGCATCTAGCAAAACTAAGGTACTTTGTATAACCGTGAGTACTTTCTATGACACAGATGACTCTTGCATAGAAAAACTTATTGGTTCAAGGCAAGTACTCAGACTAGATCTTCATAACTAACCTTCAATCTTCACCATTATTGTGCTTCATTTAAAGAATGAAAAACTAATGCAATGGTCAAATGCCTTGTATAAACACTTTACTTGTTTGTAGACGGGTTGAGTCGCGGCACAAACAATTCTTGTAAACTTCTACAAAGATATCGAAATCATGCTATTAATTCTCACAGTTCATCTTTATCTTCTGATTAAATTCATGTTGACACGGTGGTTAATTGTGTTCCAAGTACAAGTATAATAAACCAGATGGTTGATTACATGCCCAGATCGTCAAACTAAAGGGTGACTTTTGACATTTGAAATTATCTTATATTTTGTTTAGAAAATCCTCTTGAAAAGAATTGTATATTTGGCCCAGGAAAAATCCGTAAAGAACATCACTGTAAATCTCAAGGGTTCTAGTTACTTTGGTTCACTTTAGTCTCTATCACTGCTTACTTTAAAACACCAGCAAAAGATTTTATCACCTTCATGATGATACACCTCTTTCCCTAAGGAGACGACCTTGAAATACGATTTCAAGTAAAACGCAACAAGCAAAAGTCTCTCTACGCTTGGGTAGCATTTTTGTTCACACACACACACACATTTCATACATTTCATTCACCCACCATTTCGTTGTCCTTTCTTTTGACATCATTCAAAGGGAGAGTGACACTCCCCTCCAGACATAGACTATACGCATTGAGGGATGATGTTCAGAGGTTAGGATATACTACAACGGAAACAAAAAAGCATTTTTAGCATCATTGCTGGGGAAGGCAAGCGTTGAATCAAGAAGGTGATTTTTGGACAACGGAGGTAAGTCCCGTGATGTTCATCATGGGTTGAGGTACATTGATCCTTGTATATACTTTTGTTTGTTTACACTCTTTATTTTTAGTTAGTTTGTTATATGTGGGGAAGGGGCGAACAAAACCAACTAGTTAGGCAACCCTTGGGCCTCAATATGAACATTGACTAAGACCCACCCGAGGACGCGGATAATAATTTTGAGAATATAGGTGTCAATCCAAACATGCAACAAGGTGGGGGAGGACAAGAACCTATAATGCCCAATCCGAGAATGCAATTTTTCCCTCCCATGAATAAAGAGAACATCCACATTGAGCCTCCGATGAGGTCAATGAGGAATTTTCTTCAACCCACACAAAGCACCACACCCTCATTCATCCTCCTTCCGGTCCAAGCTCATTTCTTCCTAGGTAAACCGGGAATGTTGCAACTACTCCCCACTTTCCACGGATTGAGAAGGAGAACCCTTACTTGCACATAAAGGATTTCGAGGAAATAATTGCAACCTTCCTCACCAATCATGGTATGGAAGACATAGCTAGGATGAAATTATTCCCCTTTTCCCTGAGAGATAAGGCAAAAACATAGCTTAATTCCTTGAGACCTTGATCCATTACATCTTGGAACTAAATGCTCTCCGAGTTTTTAAACAAATTTTTCCCGGTGCATAAAACCATCGCTCTAAAAAAAAATCCAAAATTTTTTGGAGAAACCCAATGAGCAATTCTACCAATGTTGGGATTGGTACAAGGAATTATTACAATCCATTCCACACCATAGCTTTGAACTATGGCAATTGGTGAGCTTCTTCTATGAAGGAATCACACCGGGGCGTCGACAGTTCATCAACATGATATGTAATGGGGATTTTTTGAACAAAGACCCCGATGAGGCCTTAGATTACTTTGATACATTGGCACAAAATGCACAATTATGGGACATTACGGATCCCACCGATGTACCAAGGTCTTCTCCTCAAGGGAATAGACAAATTCATGGGGAAGGAATTTATGACTTGAGAGACCGGGAAGACTTGTTTTCCAAAATTGCCAAGTTGTCTAGGAAGGTTGAGAGTCTTGAAGTAAATAGGAGACACGAGGTGTCAAATATTTCAAAGATTGAGGAGGGCTGCTCAATTTGTGAGAGTGTCGATCATTCCATATTTGAGTGCCCTAACATTCCGGCACTTAAGGAAGTGTATCACGGGAAAGTCAATACCATTAACCAAATGAGACAATCATTCTCTCCACATTCAAACACTTACAATCCCGGTTGGAGCAATCACCTGAACTTTAGTTGAAGAAATGATAGCCCCACTCCTCATGGTTCAAATGCATACACACCTCCCGCCCCCCTAGGCAAAATCAATTTCAACCCCAAGGTCAAGCATCTAGCTCCCAATACCCTCGGACTAATTCGCACAAGTATTCATCAACCCCGCCCACACAAAATTTTTCCCATAATCCACCTCCACAAAACTTTTTCTAAGGACCATCCAATCCTCCCACATATCAACCTCCCCACAAGAGGAATTTGGAGGATATGGATCATGTTTTTATTCAAATCCAGACTACATTCAATCAAAAGCAGACTGTCTTCCATCAAAATCAGACTGCCATCAACAATCAAAATGCCACAGCTTTTAATGACATTAGTATCCAACTCACAAAATTGACAAACTCCATGGGGGCATCACGACAAGAGAAAGAAAAATTTTCCACTCAACCCCAAAAGAACCCTAGAAGTCAACATGTCATTGAGTCATTAGAGCCATTAAGAGAGAGTTGTGTGCAACTCAAGGCGGTTACCACCCTTCGTAGTGGCAAGCAAATTGATAAAGCCATTGTGTCAAAGCTCTCACCCAAGGCCACATTGCCAAAAGAGAAAGACACCATGGGTGACACAGACAAAAGTAAGGTGGTTGAGAAGAAAAAAATGGTTGACGAAAGTGTTCTTGTTTCTCCCATGCCTACTCCTATTTCTAATCGTTTGAAGCCACCTGTGAAGGTGACTAATTATGCTGATATCCTTGAAATATTTAAGCAGGTAAAGATCGACATTCCACTCCTTGATGCCATAAAGTAAATTACATCATGTGCAAAGATCTTGAAAGACTTATGCACAGTAAAGAGGAGGCTCAATGTCCACGAGAAAGTATTTCTCACCGAGCAATTAAGCTCGATTTTGAGGACAAACACCCCTCCAAAGTTTAAAAATCCTAGTTGTCTTACCATTGCAATAACAATCAAAAATTACCGGGTGGAGCAAGCGTTCCTTGATTTGTGGGCTAGTGTGAACCTCATTCCATACTCGGTGTACCAACAACTTTAGCTCGAGAAATTAAAGCCTACTCCAATCACTCTTCAACTAGCGGACCGTAGTGTTCGAACATCGAGGGGAGTAGTTGAGGATGTTTTAGTGTAAATTGATAAATTTTACTTTTCTGTTAATTTTATTGTGCTTGACATTCACCTAGTTGCAAATCTTAGTTCTCAAATTCTTGTAATACTTGGAAGACATTTTCTTCCCACATCTAATGTTGTGATTAATTGTAAAAACGGTCTTATGAAACTAGCATTTGGGAACATGACCAAGGATCTCAACGTGTTCAACTTGTCCAAGCAACCGGGGGATGATGAGGAGGTACACGAAGTTAATAGGATTGACACCTTGGCGGAAGAACACTTGGAACTTTTGGGCATGCTAAAGTTGAAAGAAGAGGAGAATGTTGATATGGAGGAGGTTGACGAACAAGAGGAATAGGAGAGTTTGAAAGGGGTAGAAAAGTGGATCCTTACATTTGAGAATCTCCCACACCAAAACAAAAAGATCTTTCCATCAGATGTACAAAAACCCAATTTGGAGTTGAAACCGCTACCATCCCACTTGAAGTATGCATATCTTGGGAAAGATGAGACATTTTCAGTGGTGATTAGCTCAACGTTGGATGCAAAACAAGAAGAAGAGCTCTTGGAAGTGTTAAGGAGGCATAAAGGGGCGATTGGTTGGACAATTTCTGACATTAAAGGGATAAACCCCCTCATTTGCACACACCAAATTTATCTTGAAGAGGACTCCAAACTGTCTCGACAACCACAAAGAAGTTTGAACCCAATCTTGAAGGAGGTGATGAGGGAAGAGGTGCTAAAACTACTTGATGTGGGCATCATTTTTTCAATTGCTGATAGTAAGTGGGTTAGCCCCATGCAAGTAGTACCTAAGAAGTCGAGAATCACGGTTGTGGATAATGAAGATAATGAGCTTATTCCAACAAGGGTGATCACAAGTTGGAGAGTTTGTATTGATTACCGGAAGCTCAACATGTGCACAATGAAAGACCACTTCCCAACGCCATTCCTCAACCAAGTATTAGAATGAGTAGCGGGACATCTATTCTATTGCTTCTTAGATAGATACTCTGACTACAATCAAATCGAGATTGCATTGGAAGACCAGGAGAATACCACATTCATTTGTCCCTACGATACATTTGCTTACCGTCGCATGCCTTTCAGGCTATGTAATGCCCCTGGAACCTTTCAACGTTGCATGATAGGAATCTTTAGTGATATGGTGGAAAATATTATTGAGGTGTTTATGGATGACTTCTCGGTCTTTGGGGATTCTTTCAGTGGGTGCTTGGAGAATTTGGAGAAAGTTCTGGAAAGATGTGAAAAAAAAAGCTTAGTTTTGAATTGGAAGAAGTGTCACTTCTTGGTGACATAAGGAATTGTTCCCGGGCACATCATCTCAGTGAAAGGGATCGAAGTTGACAAATCAAAGGTGGAGGCCATCTCCAAACTCCCCACGCCGAGAGTCGTCATGGATATCAGGTCGTTTCTGGGTCATGCTGGATTTTACCATCGTTTCATTAAGAATTTTAGTGCATTAGCCAGACCTTTGACCAATTTATTGTCGAAGGATGTCCCATTCGAGTGGTCGGATGATTGTGAGACATCTTTTACAAAACTCAATAGCATACTTGTCACACCTCCGATTATGCGACCACCCAAGTGAGATTTACCTTTTGAGCTTATGTGCGACGTAAGTGATTACGCGTTCGGGGCAGTTCTGGGTTAAAGGGAGGAGAATAAACCTTATGTAATATACTACACTAGTAAAACGCTCAACGAAGCACAAATGAACTGCACTACCACTGAAAAGAAGCTGCTAGCAGTAGTATTTGCAATGGATAAATTCCGGTCCTTTATCATTGGTTCACCGATATTGTATATGCTGATCATTCTGCTTTAAAGTATCTGTTGTCTAAGAAGGATGCCAAATCGAGACTTCTCAGGTGGATCCTTCTACTCCAAGAGTTCAATTTGACAATCAAAGATAAGAAGGGAGTGGAGAATGTGGTGGCGGACCATTTATCTCGACTGGTGGTGCAAAATGCCGAGGAACACATTTGTATCCTAGATTTCTTCCCTGATGAGCAATTACTTTCAATTCATTCTATTTGTTCATGGTATCCTGACATCTGTAACTATCTTGCAACAGGACAAATACCATCGTAGTGGAGCCCGGAGGATCGAAGGAGATTCATGGTGAATGTGAAGTACTTTTACTTCGACAACTCATACATGTTCAAGTACTGTCCTGACCAAGTCACGCGAAGATGCATACTGGAGAATGAACAGCGGGATGTCCTTGCATTCTATCATTCAGAGGCATGCGGTGGCCACTTCCCTGCAAAGAAAACTTCGGCAAAAATCCCACAGTCAAGTTTTACTGGCCCTCTCTAATAAAAGATTATTTTTCATTTTGTAAAAAATGTGATAGATGTCAACGTTTGGGTAGTGTAACCCGAAGGAATATGATGCCCCTCTCCCCTGTACTTGTTATGAAAATATTTGATTATTGGGACATCGACTTCATGGGTCCCTGCCCTATGTCGTTTGGCTATCTATATATTCTACTGGCTGTAGACTATGTGTCCAAGTGGGTGGTGGCTATCCCAACCAAGACCAATGACCACCGAGTCATGGTCAAGTTTCTCAAAAAGAACATTTTTTCAAGGTTTGGGATGCCTCATGCTATGATAAGTGACAGTGTATCACATTTCTACAATAGACCATTTGCGTCTTTCATGCACAAATATGGTGTCACACATAAGATATCCCCGCATACCACCCACAAACCAATGGTCAAGCCAGTTGGCTAATAAGGAGATCAAGAATATCTTAGAGAAGACGATTAACCCAAATAGGAAAGATTGGTCAGACAAACTAATTGATGCCCTATGGGCATACCATACCGCCTACAAGACTGTATTAGGCATGTCTCCATATCGGCTCGTCTATGGAAATGCTTGTCATTTGCCAGTTGAGATGGAACACAAGACTTATTGGGCCATAAAGACTTTGAACTACAATTTGAGAAAGGTCGGAGAGCATAAGAAACTAGAATGGAATGAATTGGAAGAGATGCGAAGAGACACGTATGAGAGCACTAAAATTTCAAAAGAGCGGGCTAAGATCTTTCATGACAAATTCATTGTATAGAAGTCATTTGAGCCCAGCCAAAAAGTGCACTTATACAACTCTCGTCTCTCGATCTTCCAAGGCAAATTCTGAACCCGTTGGGATGACCCTTATCTTGTCAAGGTGACCTACCCCAATGGAGCTGTGGAAGTCACAAATCCCGAGAATGGCCAGACATTCAAGGTCAATGGCCAAAGACTTAAGCCATTTTTCAAGGGTTTTGAAGGACAAGGAGTGGAGGAGGACTTAACGGATTCGGTGTATCCGAAATTCGTGAAAAAGAAACCATTTTTTATGCTTTTTAGTGTACAGTCTTTTTATTTACTCATGTTATTTGTTATTTGTTATTTTTCATGTTACTTACTTTACTTGGTCATATAGCATTTTTTTTTTAGTTTTAGATATTGGTGCGTTGGTCAAAGCTCAAGTGCGAGGTGTTCTCTAACCCTACTAATCCTTTTACTATCCGTCATTGAATATTATATCTTTTTGTTGCATTGAGTACAAGACATGAATCAAGTTGGAGGGTAAGGTGCACCATTTACATGTTACACCAATGTTTGTTAGAATTTTTGTGAATAATACCAATTTTTGGGGTAAAAATTCACCTTTCTCATATCATAAAATTTTTGTTTACATTGGTTCAAAGTATGTGAAAATTTTGAAAATTTTTGTGAAAAACATCTGAATGTTGATATGTATTCCCTTATTAAGAGTGTTTAGGTTAGATGATATGTTGATCTTTGTTTTGAACCTTGAGCACATGAGTATATTATAACAATGAATCCTATGCGTGAGTATCGCATATGTATCTGTTTTTGAACTCAACCATATGTGCTCCTTGAATGTGTAATTTTAGCAATTTATAGATTGGATTCATATTTTAGGCTTGACATAAATAGTAAAGATGAGTAAGGACATATGAAAGCTTTAGTGCCAAAAAAAAAAAAAATTTTGGGAGGGAACTTACATTTACTCAAGGAACAATTCCTAAATTTCAAATTTGTTCAATAGTCTCATTATGTTTGTTTCGGTAATATCTTTATTGTCAATGGTCAGTGTCTGAAATAATTTTTTTAATGGATCCAGAATATTCCGCAGATATTCGCGCCTGCCGACACTTAAACGGATCGGGTCAGAAAAAAAAAAAAAAAAAACAAAAACCAACCCAACTCAACCAACTGGGACACCTTTATGAGGGTGGAACGTGAAGGGTGGAATGTGATTCACTCAATTTTTGTCGAAGATCAGCTCCTTGTGTAAAGTGTTTTACCTTGTAACTCCTCTACTTGGAGGGATGAGCATCACCCACTTTTCTATCTTTACCAAAGCCATGAAGAGTGAGTAGTTTCTCATTTACTCTTTAGTAAGAGGTGATAGAGATGTATAAATCATCTGAAAATTATATTTGTCCATTTCATTTATGCTTAATGCATTATATTTCGCTTGCTTATTGAATGATTAATTGCATCTAACAAAGCTAAGGTATTTTGCATAATCATGAGTACTTTCTATGACACAGATGACTCTTCCATAGAAAGACTCATTAGTTCAAGGCAAGTACTCCGACTAGATCTTCATGACTAACCTTTAATCTTCACCATTAGTGTGCTTCATTTAAAGAATGGAAAACTAATGCAATGATCGAATGCCTTGTAGAAACACTTGCTTGTTTGTAGATGAGTTGAGTCGCGGTACAGACAATTCTTGTAAACTTCTACAAAGACATCGGAACCATGCTATTAATTCTCATAGTCCATCTTTATCTTCTGATTAAATTCATGTTGACACAGTGGTTATTTGTATTCCCAAGCACAAGTATAATAAACCGGATGGTTGACTACATGTCCAGATCGTCGAACTAAAGAGTAATTTTTTACATTTGAAATTATCTTATACTTTGTCTAGAAAATCCTCTCGGAAAGAATTGAATATTCCGCCCAGGAAAAATCCGTAAATAACATCACTTTAAATCTCAAGGGTTCCAGTCACTTTGGTCTCTGTCACTACTTACTTTAAAACACCAACAAAAGATTTTATACTTTGTTTTACAAAAATCACCTTCGTGATGATACACCTCCTTCCCTGAGGAGATGACCTTGGAATACGATTCCAAATAAAACGCGACAAGCAAAAGTCTCTTTGCGCTTGGGGAGCATTTTTGTTCACACACACACACATTTTTCATTCACCCGTCATTCCGTTGCCCTTTCTTTTGACATCATTTCAAGTGAGAGTGACACTCCCCTCCACACATAGACTAAACGCATTGAGGAATGATGTTCGGAGGTTAGGATATACTACAACGGAAACAAACAAGCAATACACCTACTCTTTGGTGATAGAAAAATGTAAAAAAATAAGTGATCTCGATATGATCCCCGACAAGAGAATTCGACTAAAATCTAGAATAGTAATTAATGTAGTTTTGACATTTTTATTTATACTGACTAATGTAGTGTTGCCTGTTTTCTTTCTTCTTCTTCTTTTTTGTAGGCACGCGTTGTTAGGGCGGAAAAGAGAAAAGCATGCACTAGGTCTGAACAATACTGAGGTAAGTGCATGTGTATGGTAAACATAGTGTATGACAATGTGTGATACATAGATTTACGATTGTAACTTTTTTTTCAATTGTATTTGTTTTGACTTCTAAAAGTTGTTAACACTTATGGTTGTAGATTCATACAAAAGTAGACCTATTTAATTCTCATTTACAAGTAGTGGTGATGGGGATCCTTCTTAGTGTGGACCCATCGAAAGAAGTAGAGAAAGTACCATTGGGACCTGATTTTTTGAACGTATATGTTGGGGAAGCAATAGTGTCTAATACTTATTTGATAAGACCTTTTCCTGGTGTAATTACTGTTGGGCAGGTTATCTTAATTAATATGTATATAATTAGCAACCAAACATATTATTGACAATAATAACACAAATCGTATTTTTTGTAGGTGTTATCAAATGAGTAGATAGCGTAGAGAGTAGATGACGCATGAGTAGAGAGTACACATTGTGCATGATTACGGAGCAAATGGTGCATTGAGAGACTAAATTTTTTTATTATGCATTGACACTTTCATTACGTAGTTTGTAATATTTTTTTTTTAAATTTCGGATATTATTTACTTGTACTAAATATATTTTTATTTTTAAATTTAGATACTTTTGTTTTGAGATATGTGTCTTATTATTGTAATCAAATGATGTTATGGGTAATGTATTGGATATGTACACAGGTGCAGAGATTTATTTATGAAAGCAAGTTGCTGACGCAAATAACGTCAAAAGAGTAATATCATTTTTTTGCGTCGACCTTCTGCCAAGGCAAATAATATCTTTTGTGACGATTAAAAACCGATGTAAATAGGTTTGTTGAGACTGTCCCTTACTATAGTTAATAATATCTTTTGCGACAGATTAAAATCGTTGCGAACGGGATTTTTTGCGATGGTCTCCAACTGTGGCTAATAATACCTTTTGCGACAGATTTAAACCACCGCATATGGGTTTTTTGCGACGGAAAATTGTTGATGCAAACAAAAAATGTTGGATCTATGATTTTTTTGCGACGGCGCATTTGCATCGGGTTTTGCCAATGCAAAAACTTTTGTGACGGTTACTTGCCGATGCAAAATCTTTTGCATCGCCTATTGCTTGTCACCCCCAATTTGCCATACTCAAAAGATCACGTTGCCGTCGCAAATGCTATTTGCGACGTTGCATTTGCGATGACAACGTGATCTTTTGAGTCAGCAAATTGCTGATGCAAAAAACTCCTTTTCTTGTAGTGACAAGACAATTAAAATTAGTTTTTGAATTCAATGTAATAGCAATGCAGTCGCAAGTAATGGAAATCACAGTGAAGTTTCAAGTAATGGACATAGTAACAATATTCTAAGTAACTTTTTTGTAAGTAAAAAATTTGTCATAAATGCCAGAATTTGTTAAATTTGGTGTGGCATGTGAAGGCACCTAGTAGTATAATTGGGAGCTCTATTTTTTGATGTACTTAAAAAATAATGTATGGTTACAGATATTCCAAATTCTCAAGTCTCTTGAGAATTTGGAATATGATGGTGTTTCTAATAGTTTGAACAATCGATAAGAATGGTATAACTCTTCTATGCGTTGTGTTTGTGGATATGATAGTCCTGATAGGCTGAACCCACATAAATCTGTGTATTCATTATCTTGTCCCATTTCAGATATTTCATCTTTCCATTCAAAAACTTAAAATGGTATTAGAGCGAGTGATCTTTAATATAACAATAGCTTAACCAAAGAGTCAACAGAAATAAGCTAGGTACTACAACATCCAATTAATAGAGAGATTCATATACAAATACAGTCCAACCTTTGTCGCTTCAAACTTCATCTTGATTTTCAATCCATCATCTCCAGAGTTGTGTCGCTCTTCCTCAATTTTTCTTGCAGATTTCACAGCAGTAAATCTTGACCGGTATAGCTCGATCATCAGTAATGTAGGTGTATCACACAAGCAAACGGAAGCTCCTTGAGATCCCTACACCCATCCAACACTAATCGATAGAGGAAGGGAAAGTGATTACTTGAGGCAATCCATTGCTCAAGATTCATATCTTTAAGTTTCAAAAAATTTAAGCCGATGAAACCCACCATCGGGTGTCTCGCACCGTTTTCCTTTGAAGACATTATATTCCAATTTGAGAACCTTAAGGTTGGGTAACATCCCAATGGTTGACATTTCCTTCCAGTTTGCATGGCCACCTAATAAAGTTGGCTTCTGGAGATTGGGGGGAAATATGCACATTCGAGGAATGCTTGGTGGAGAAGGGATCCACGTCACCTCCCATTTACTAACATAAGTGTCCTAAGGGGAACAAAATCGGTTAGGACTAGAAAAGAAAAATTCCCAAACTGTGATAAAGGCATAAAAAGACCAGTTTTCTAAGATTTGGAATCAATTCTAAGGCATCCTGGCTTAAACTAGAAAGACATAATGAGGAAATGGTTTACAGGTCATTAAGTGCATAATACGAGCACTCACTACAAGGGTTTTCAAGCTCCAATGGACCTGAAATAGGTAGATGCCTCAAGGTGTTCATGGTCCAAATACAAGGTACAGTAACTTTGTTCGACTTCCCTTTTGCGAAGAATAAGAGTTTCTAACTTCCAGAGGTTGGATATTTGTGGTTGTAGCCTATCCGAAGAGTAAATCTCAAGTTCCAAGTACCTTAAACGAATCAAGTACAATAGGTGCACAGGGAACTCTTTCATAATTGGATGAATTAGGGAATGCATTCCAACCAGCTATATCCAAGGAAAGAAAATGAACATCTTGGACAAATGACTTCGGAAGAATATCAGAGGCAACATGAGAAAGAAAGCATGGATAGTTATATGAGATAGGACCTGAAGAAGTGACTCCTCCTTGCTGGTAAATCGGCTGCTGAAATTCAGTTTCTCTTCTCATGCACAAATCATACAATGTATCGTGAATACGACATGCTTTGATTTTACCATCACAACATTTCTTGGCAGGAATTATTAGACTTATATCAATTAAATCTATCAAGTAAACCCTCTGCAATATCATTTAAACTCAGTTGTCCGATTTGTGGTATAAATCCTTCAGCAACCCAAAAGTAGATCAACTTCCATACCAGGATTGCATAGTGTATCTGCTTTGATCCAAAATATGTAAAGCAAAGTATCAGGTGAGAAGGTAAGTTCAAGTAGCTCATTTCTAGTATGTCCATGAATATTTTTCTTGTGATCACCAAGAATATTTGGTACTATGATTACAAATTTTTTCCATGGCTTCTCCTTCTAATTTTTTGTTGCAAGAAGTCAACGATTGCAAGCGGTAGTCCCCCACACCTTTCTGCAATTCTCATATATCATCCATGACTATTAGAAATTTGTTATCATTTAAGAGACTGTATAATTCTTCCCCAATTTTTCTTCTCCAAACATTTCTTCGTCTCTCATGTAAAAAAAAAATCAATTTATTCTCGACAACAAAGCTCAGAATACCAAGCAACAAATCTGTGCGTGCAAGATCCTGCACAATATAAAAAATATTGGGAACAGCTCTCTCCCCTGGTGAACTTTGAGTGAGCCGGTTGAGTGGCCAAACACACTGCTTGAAACAGCCTACAAGGAACGGTGGCAACCTGGAACGGCAAAGGAAGATCCTGGGAAAGGAAGAACGATCCTGTACGTGTGAAAGGTATTTCCTGGAACAAAGGAGAACAAGTTAGAAGGGCGCCGGAGTGTTTTCCGGCGTATCCCCTCCGACGGTCTAGTCAGTCTTTGAATGAGAGAGAGGAAGGAGAAAACACTGATAAGGATATTTTGTAGTAGAGAGTTTGTGATTGCATACCCGCTTTGCCTTTTGGGAGGAGTATTTATACCTTAGAAGCTCATGATTGCTGTCAGTAGTAGGTGATCATCAGGCACAGGTAGCGTGTGTATTGATTTGATGAGGAATGTCTTCTCTAATTGATTGCTCGGGGTCCCGAGCAATCAATGCTGAGCCGTCGGGACGCCGACGGTACAATATGCTCCTTTCGGGAAGGATGCAATAAATGCTCTGTAATAGGAGCATTTATTGCCTTTCATATCCGAACCTTACCGCATTGAATGCGGTCTCGTCAACAGAAGGGTGCAATTAATTTGTTTGCTTTCCCAAGTCGCGTGTCAGCAACGGCATGCGGTTTGTCTGCTTCTGATGTGACATTATTTGCCACGCGTCCATCCCTTATTGGCTGTGACGTCGGTATTCCAGCATGTTCTGACATTACTTGTGTAAGACGAGGTCATGATGAATAGTCTAGACTGGCATAGGCTGATGTCCCGTACGTCAGTAGCTTTATCCGGGAGTAGAGGAAGCGTCCAGGATGGAGTGACCCTCGGCACCGAGGAAAGACTCACCTCGGGGACCGAGGTGGTATGTTTCCGAGGTACACGGTGACCGAGGACACGTGTCGTTGTATAATGCACCGAATATGTGATCCTATATGAGAGGTACCTCGGGGGAGAGGACGCTTTTTGCCGATGGTGCTTGAACCCGAGCAACATTGTTCTAGAAACCCCGAGGACACGTGTCTTCATCATAGGGCTTTTCAGAAGAGTCCCATCAACTGCCCCCCAGCCTTCGATCTTCTGACGCCGAGGACACGCGTTGTCAGGAGACGAAGGGTTTTCCAACTGCCATCCGTCCTTCATTATGGCCTCGAGCAGCTTTCCCCGGCTTGGGACGTCGTGCGCATTAAATGCGCTGTTTTGGTTCTCCCGCCCAATGATGACAGTTTCCCCCCTATATAAAGGGGGTTCTTCTCTGGTTTCCATCGTTTTGCCATTCCGATCTCTGACCCAGAATACGCCTTTTCTGATCTGCTCGCCGGAGTTTTTGTTTCCTCAGCCATCGTCGACAGCATTTTCTCTTAAAATCACAGCCAGTAAACCCATTGTTGACTCCTGGTCTTTCCGGTGCGAGTCATTTTAAAGTTTTTCCTGAAAAACTCCGTTTTCGACGTTTTCGGGTGAGTTTCACAACCTTCTTCTTTATCGTCCTCCTAGCCTTTTGTTTTCCGATTGAACGGTGGTGTCATCCGGTCGGTACGTCTTGATTTAAACCCTCGGGGAACTTCCTCAGGTTTTCAAGAGAACACCTTTTCCTTCCCTTTCTTTTAGAGATGCCTCGTCGTCGCCCTGCTCCCGAGAATCCATCGGCTGGTCCCTCGGGGTCAGGGAAATACAAGGTGACAGGCGAGGCGCAGATCGATAGGTTCAGGGTTAAGTATGGCATCCCCCGAGCGTGGACGTAGTGGGTTTTAACCCTTTGTTGAACTCTCCTACCTTCGGGGCCGCGGATGCCATGCCTTTCTATACCAAGGCCATCATAGAGGGTGGAATTAGGTTTCCTTTACCCCCCCTGCTTCTTCAGTTCCTGTCTCGCTTCCGTCTCTTCCCCGGGCAATGCTGCCTCAACGTCTTTCGAATAATTATGGGGGTCCTAGAGCTCAATAGGCGCCTCGGGGTGAATATTGGGCTCAATGATCTCCTTTTCTGTTACTCCCTCCTAAGAGTCATGCCTCACCAACACTTCTACCTCAAAGCCAGGGACCCCTCCATGTACCTTGTAACCCATCTTCCTGATTCGGACAAGGGGTACAAGGACGACATCTTGATCTTCAAGGGATGTTGGGAGAGGGGTGTTGGTCCCGAGTACAATGACTTATTTTGCCCTCGGGAATGGAGAACGACAAGTACGTCGGTTCCTTCGGGTTCTTTATTTGTTTCTTGGGACTTCTCATGTTTATGACAATCTTTTTTGTTGTGCAGATATTCCTTCTCGGGAAACAGCTCCACCTCCTCGGTCGCTGGTCAACTTTGCCGACCTAGTAACGGTTTGGAGTTTCACGGGCGCCGACGGATTTGGCCGAGCTGCCCATAATCTGCTGCACTATACCCCCGGGTACAAGAAGTTCTCACAGCTCCCTCAACCTTTCGAGCCTTCGCAGTGGTCAGAGCTCTTTGATCAGGCGGCGAGGCTAGAGGTCGAGCAGAACTTGGAGGAAGACCCGGATCGGGCTTCAGAGGGAGAGGTAGAGGGAGTTGCTGAGGAGGTCGGGGTCAGAGAGGA
Organism: Ilex paraguariensis; assembly: GCA_963454935.2. Classification (NCBI taxonomy): domain Eukaryota; kingdom Viridiplantae; phylum Streptophyta; class Magnoliopsida; order Aquifoliales; family Aquifoliaceae; genus Ilex; species Ilex paraguariensis. Next base: position 105,472 of record CAUOFW020001263.1, read on the forward strand.
CGTTGCTCCTTCGGACGCCGAGGTGGGGACTTCGGGAGGCGACTTGTGGCCCGATTTTCAAATTCTCCAATCTTTGGACGCCGAAGACGCTCTCGAGGAAGCGATGTCCAACGCCCCTCGCATTAATTTGGGGTTTCTTAGGCAGAGGCAAACCCTCGCAGCCGGGAGAGGTCGAGGGACGACCGGCGGTACTCCGGCAGGAACCAGTTCCGCCAATTCTTCGAGGGCTCCCGGTCAGGGTCAGGTGCGAGACCGGGATCCTCAGGTGGAAGAGGAGAGAAGGGTCAAGCATCGGCATGACGGCCTCAGCCGGGGACCCAGGGCACCTCCCGCTCAACATCAAAGCGGGAGGGATCGTGGATTACCGCCTGCTCCCCCACAACAGCAACAACAACAACAGCCCGACAACAGCAACAAGCAGCAGACTACTCCTTCCCTCCCATCCACAGTGGAGGCCGCGGTGTGGAATCCTCGGGCCACTGATCACATGAACCGAGTGATCAGGGTCGACGATTCCATTCTGCAGGATCCCCATGTCGCCTATGCAGTGAGTGAGACATTGCATTTTGAGGCTGACATGGAGGCTCATCGGGGGCGATCAACCAACGTGTTGTTCCGCTCCATGATCCAGAACTCCCTGGTGGTGAGTTTATTCCGTTTTGATCCCTTCACTCTCGTTTTCTATTTTTGTGTTTTAACACTCTTTCCTTCCTTTACAGGCTACCCAGCAGATTTCTATCATTGCTGGCCGGTACCACGCGTCCAGGATGGACCTTCAGAGGGCCAAGGATCAGAAGGCGGAAGCGGAAGCTGCCCTTGCTCGGGCAACGGAAGATGTTGCTGCCAGGGATTCTACCCTGGTGGGGCAGGCTGCCCAAATAGAGCAGCTCCTCAAGGACGCTGAATCGGCCAAGTTGGGCGCTGAGAAGCTAAGTGCCGCACTTGCCGATGCTGAGAGGAGGATTACTGAGCAAACGCAGCGGCTCTCTGCTGCGGAGGAGAGGGCAGTGGGCTCCGAGGAAAGCTGTCTGGCCCTTACCCAGGAGCTAGACAGGATCAGGGCCGAGGAGCTGAACCGGAAGTCGGAGGAACAACTCCTGGAGGAGTTTGCCGATGACGTGCTCCCCGCTCTTGAGGAAAACAGCAAAGAATTCTTCAAGAAAGGGTGGGACGAGGCACTCCAGGCTGCTGGAGTCCCATCAGACTCCCCTCTCTTCCAAGTGCACAAGTATGTGCCCTCGGCAGAGATGGCACAGGCAGAAGCACAGGTTGCTGCCGAGGATGAAGCCCCTACGCCGATGCAGATCTCGGCTGATGCTCCTGAGACGGTGATAGTGGACTTGTCCGAGGACGCTCCGTCGGACCATGCCCCTGAACCTCAAGCTGCTCAAGCCGTTCAAGCTGTCCCTGCTGCCGAAGTTCTCCTCTTGCCTGCTCCAGAAGCTTCCCAACCATTTATCGCTGACTCGCCCTCGGCTGAAGTTCTGGAGGTGCCTGGAGCCCGATGAAGCTGCTTTTCTCTTTTTCCCTTTTTTGTTGTACCCCTTCTGCTTTCCTTTTGTAGCCTTTGGGGACGCAAAGCCCCTATTTTTTGGAAATAAATAACTAGTCTTTTCCTTCTTCTGTCTTCTTCTGTATACAGTAGTGTTTTGCTTTTCTTTACTTCTGTGTAGAATAAATCATAAGTGTTTTTGAACTGTCTTCGGGGCGTGCTGGCCCGTTCCGGAGGCAAGATCTTGTATCAACCTTGGGGACTGGAATGCTTGTGTTTCGCTCCCAGGACCATGTTCTTTATGGATGCTTGTTCCTGCATTCGCTTCGGGGACAGGAGTCCTTGAACTCTGTCCCCAGGGCCGCATCCTTGCAGGAGGCTTGCTCCTGTATGTACTTCGGGGACGAGAGTCCTTGAACTCTGTCCCCAGGGCCATACCCTTGCAGGAGGCTTGCTCCTGTATGTACTTCGGGGACGAGAGTCCTTGAACTCTGTCCCCAGGGCCATACCCTTGCAGGAGGCTTGCTCCTGTATGTACTTCGGGGACGAGAGTCCTTGAACTCTGTCCCCAGGGCCATACCCTTGCAGGAGGCTTGCTCCTGTATGTACTTCGGGGACGAGAGTCCTTGAACTCTGTCCCCAGGGCCATACCCTTGCAGGAGGCTTGCTCCTGTATGTACTTCGGGGACGAGAGTCCTTGAACTCTGTCCCCAGGGCCATACCCTTGCAGGAGGCTTGCTCCTGTATGTACTTCGGGGACGAGAGTCCTTGAACTCTGTCCCCAGGGCCATACCCTTTGTCTTTTGTTTGGCGAGTTCTTGAGAGAGTACTTCAAAAGTAATACTTCTTCAAATTCATAACATTCCATGGTCGTATTACAGGTCTTCCACTCATATCTTCTAGTCCATACGACCCGGCGCCCCCGATTGATATTACTTTGTAAGGCCCTTCCCAGTTAGGTCCCATCTTTCCCTCTGTTGGATCCCGGGTATTGGCCGTTACCCTTCTGAGGACCAGGTCGCCTATCCGGAATTCTCGAGTCTTGACCCTCCTGTTGTATAGTTGGGAGATCTTCTCTTGATACTTGGTTATCCTCAAGGCGGTTTCCTCCCTTCTTTCTTCCAGTAGGTCCAGATCCAATCCCAGTTGATGATCATTTCCCCCTTCATCGAAAGCTTGGGTCCTTATGGTCGGAAGCCCTACTTCGAGGGGTATGATTGCCTCCATCCCGTATGCCAGGGAGTAGGGGGTTTCGCCTGTCGATGACCGAGGGGTTGTCCTGTACACCCATAAAATGTTTAACAGCTCTGTCGCCCACTTTCCCTTGGCTTTCTCCAATCTCTTCTTGATCCCATTGATAATTGTCTTGTTGGTGGCCTCCGCCTGCCCATTGGCTTGAGGGTATGCAGGGGTGGAGTAGAAGTTACGGATCCCGAGATGCTCACAGAAAGACTTGAAGCGCCCGCCAGTGAACTGGGTCCCGTTATCCGATACCAGTGCACGAGGAATCCCAAATCTGACGACTATGTTCTCCCAGACGAACTTTTTGGCGTCTATGTCTCGGATGTGACTCAACGGCTCCGCCTCCACCCACTTGGTGAAGTAATCTGTGGCCACGATGAGGAACTTTTTATTTCCCGGAGCTTTAGGCAGAGGTCCAACCAAATCGAGCCCCCATTGGGCGAATGGCCAAGGGCTGGTGAGGGGGTGTAAGTCCCCCGCAGGTTGCCTGATCGCAGGGGAGAACCTCTGGCACTGGTCGCATTTTTGGACATATGCCCTCGCGTCCCTTTGCATTCGCGGCCACCAATACCCCTGAGACATAATGCGGTGCGCCATTGATCGTCCCCCAGAGTGCCCCCCACATATTCCTTCATGCACTTCGTACAGGAGGTCTTGCACTTGATCTTCTCGGACGCATAGCAAGTAAGGTCCTGAGAAAGACCTCCGGTAAAGCTTCTGATCCGAAGAGACCCAAAATCTTGGAGCTTTCAGCCTTATCTTTCTAGCTTCCCTTGGACACTCCGGGAGATCTCCCGTTGTTAGGAATTTGACAAAGGGATCAATCCAACTGAGCTGCTGGGGCGCGTCCTGGATGACCATCGCCTCGAGAGTATGATCAATGCAGGATGTGGGAAGATACTCAATGGTGATCCTGCGCGACTGGGAGGAGTCCACTGCCGAGGCTAGACAAGCCAGGGCGTCGGCATGTGTGTTCTTGTCGCGGGACACCTGCTTGATTTCAAATCGGTCGAACCTTTGGATAACGGTCGTTGCCTGGTGATGGTACGCCTTCATCCTAGGGTCCCTCGTTTCGAATTCCCCATTGACTTGATTGACCACCAGCATGGAATCGCAATGCACGATCAAATTGGTAACTCCAGTCGCCTCAGCTAACCGAAGTCCTGAGATGAGTGCCTCATATTCCGCTTCATTGTTCGATGCTTTGAACCCAACCGGATGGCCTGCTCTGCAATAATCCCTTCTGGAGAGGTCAGCAAGACACCGATTCCGGACCCCTTACTGTTTGATGAACCATCCACACATAAAAGCCATGGCGATCCTTCAACATTTGTTGGAGATGCTAAGTTGGGAGGAGGCGGTCCTTCTAGAACAGGATTCTCCCCCGAAAACTCGGCTATGAAGTCTGCCAGTATTTGACCCTTTATTGCAGTTCGGGGTTTGAAATGAATGTCGTGCTCCCCCAACTCTACAGCCCATTTGGAGATCCTTCCGGAGAGTTCAGCTTTCCTCAAAATTGCCTTCAAGGGCTGATCAGTTAGGACAGTGATTGGGTGCGCCTGGAAGTAATGGCGCAGTTTCCTTGCAGTGGTGACCAAGGACAGGGCCAGTTTCTCTAGGGGCAGATATCTTGTCTCTGCATCCAGGAGCGCCTTGCTGATGTAGTAAATCGGCTTCTGTCGGTGCTCATGCTCACGGATAAGTACTCCGCTTACTGCAAACTCTGAAACTGCCAGGTATAGGAACAGCATCTCCCCCTGGATGGGGACGGATAGGGTCGGAAGAGTCCTCAGGTATTCTTTGATCCCAGCCAGGGCGTCCTCGCACCCCTGGCTCCACATACTCTTCCCAGCACATTTGATTGCTCCAAAGAAGGGTTTGCATTTATCCGAGGAGCGTGAGACGAATCGGTTAAGTGCAGCCAGCATCCCTGTGAGTTTCTGGACTTCTCGGACAGTGCGAGGGCTTCGGATATCCAGGATTGCTTTAATCTGATCTGGGTTGGCTTCGATTCCTCGCTGACTAACCAGATACCCGAGGAATTTTCCCGACTCCACTCCGAAGACGCACTTCGCTGCATTCAGCTTCAACCCATACTCCCTGAGAGTGGAGAAGGTATCCGCCAAGTCTGTAAGATGATCACCACTCCGTTTGCTTTTTACCAGCATGTCGTCTATGTAGACCTCCATGGTGTTGCCGATCTGCCTCTTGAACATCCGATTCATCAATCTTTGGTATGTTGCCCCGGCGTTCTTCAATCCAAACGGCATCACTTTATAACAATAAACTCCCTTCGGAGTGATAAATGCCGTTTTTTCTTGGTCCGGGGCATAAAGAGGGATCTGATGATATCCTGCTCGAGCATCCAGGAAGTCCATTCGTTCATATCCGGCTGTGGCATCTACCAGCTGGTCCACCTTCGGCAGGGGGTAGTCGTCCTTGGGACATGCCTTGTTTAGATCTGTGAAATCCACGCAGACACGCCATTTCCCCCTTTCTTTTTTGCACATACTGTATTGGACAGCCATTCTGGGAACTGTATCTCTCGAATGGCGTCGGCTCTTAGGAGTTTGTCTATTTCCTCATTGACCGCGTTGGTGTGATGCGGGGCCATACGTCGTGGCCTCTGCTTTACTGGCTTGTGAGATGGGTCAACATGCAGCCTGTGAGTAATTATCTCGGGGTCTACTCCTGTCATTTCCATTTCGTTCCAGGCGAACACGTCTGTATTCCCTCTTAAGAACCTGATCATCTCCTCCTGTTCGGCTGCGGGCATCGAGGTCCCAACTAGGAAATACTTCTCTTCTTCTCCTTCAACCAAGGGCACCTTCCGGAGGTCTTCAACCGATCGTTCAGCTGGGTCCACCCGGGGGTCATCCATCCCCGGACGCCCGGACTGTAATTGCTATTTTTCTATGATCTCTTCCGGTGCTCGCCCCTTCTCCTGGCTGGACGCCCCGGCTCGGACGGCCGAATAAAAACAGTTCTTCGCAGACGCTTGATCCCCCCGAATCTCCATGACGCCCTCTGGCGTGGCGAACTTCAACTTCTGGTGGAGAGTGGAGTGCACCGCTCCCAACGCGTGCAGCCATGTTCGCCCCATAATCACGTTGTAAGGAGAGTCCGTGTCGATCACCACAAACTCTGTGTCGATGACGAAGGGACCAGTGGCGACCGGTAATGTAATTTTCCCCACGGGCAAGGCGAAAGAGCCGTTGAACCCGATGAGGGGTGTCCTGATTTTGGTTAAGTCTTTGGGGCCAAAGCCCATCCGCTTCAAAGTCTCGAAGTACATCACCTCCGAGGAGCTCCCTGAATCTATCAAGATTCTCTTGACATCGAATTTCCCTATCTTTAGGGTTAAGACAAGGGCGTCGTTATGAGGAATCACCACGCCGTCAAATCCGCGTCAGAGAACGTAATGCCAAGCTCACCCATCCTGGCCCTTTTACTTGATGGCCCCACATCTCCTTCGGCTACCTTTCTGGTAAAAGCTACCCTCTTGAGGTCGGATTCGAGCTCTTTGGACGTGGGGCGCTCCAGTGGACACACATGGATGACGTCTATGACGTTGTTCGGTTCCTCGGTCGGGGCAGGGCTCGTTTCTCTTCTGGCCTAGGCTCTATGTATTCTTTCAGGTATCCATCTCGGACTAAGCTCTCCAAGAATGACTTGAACACCCTGCAGCTCTCGGTGCGATGCCCGACATCCCGGTGATATGAACACCTTACTTTTTGATCACGGGTGGAGGGGTCGCTTTGCATCCTGGGCGGCCATTTGAAGAACGGCTCGTGTTTGATTTTATGGAGCAACCTGAAGATGGGTTCCTTGAAGACGGTGTGAACTCCTCTGGACGAACCCCCTGGATGGGGTAGCAATCCCTTTCGGGGAATATCTTCGCGCTCTTTTCTCTTGGGTTGGAGGGCTCGGCCTTTGTTGCTCCCCATCTCGTCCTCGACCCTTGAGTACTTGTTGATCCGGGCCATCAGTTCCCCCATATCCGAGGGAGTCTTTTTGGTCAGGGATCGGTACAGGTCCGTGTCCCTCGCCAAGCCGAGCCGGAAGGATGCTGCTGCCATGACCTCCGAGCATCCCTCGACCTCATTGACTTCTTCCCAGTATCGGATGGCGTACTGGCGAAGAGTCTCGGATTCCCTCCTCCTGAGGGTCAGCAGTGATCCAATGTCCTTGGGGCGCTTACTCCCCGTGATGAATCGGGTTAGGAACTGCCTTGTCAATTCTTTCCAGGACCCAATACTGTTTGGGGGAAGCGCCTCGAACCACCTCATCGCAGAGTCCCCCAAGCTCATAGGGAACACCCGGCATAGAAACCGTTGGTCCGAATGATAGAGGGACATCATCTGCTTATATTGTCTGATATGGGCTCGGGATCAGATCGCCCATCATAGGTCTTGAACCGTGGCACGACGAACTTTCTTGAGACATCCATCTCACTGATTTCCCTCGTGAAGGGTGTTTGCATGACTTCGTCCTCGGCCTCGTCCTGGATCAGTCTTACCCTTTCTTCTGAGTCTAATCGGGCTCTGAGATCTACTTCTTCCCTTACGGGATGCCTCCTGAAGTTCTGGGTTCTCGTAAGCCCCGGTAACCCCTCTCGTTTCCTGGGCGTCGTGTAGATTGGGTTGAGTCCTCCTCGGATTCATCTCCCTTCCTCCGTCTGGATAAACCTCGCCGGAGGTCGTCCAGGGCCAATGGCCTTGCTTTCCTGAATGGTTGTCAAGATGGCATTCGCCGGCTTGGGTCGCTTCGGGGCCCTGGAGCTTTCCTGCTTTGTGATCCAGGTGGTTCCTTAGATCCTTTTGTCTCCGCCTCATGGACGGGGAGTCCTCGGGAGAGGAATGAATCCCCGACCCTCCGCCGAGGCAGCAAACTCGTCGAGCCGGCTAAGGACGTTTAC
>CAUOFW020001264.1:0-113073 GCA_963454935.2 Ilex paraguariensis
AAGATGTGACTTTGAATTACATTTTGTAAATAAATTGTGTAATTCATTTTGAACTTGTAAATTGGTGTAAAGAGTTTTGAAAATGGACTCTCATGGAATATAATTTGTGTTAATGAATGTATGGATGTGTTTGCAAAGAGATTGGATGGCTAAAGATTGAAAATTTGAAAGAATTGGAGAAAATCTGGGCCCAAGTACCAGTACCTAAGTGATTAAGTACCATACCACATTGTTGGATAGGCCAGATACTGGTACCTCAACATACGGGTGTCAGTATTTGAATTTCAGTGGGCTCAAGTACCGGTATTAAGGCTATAGTACCGGTACCTCTATAGGCAGGGGCTTAGGTCCCGATATTACGATATGTAGGTACTGGTACCTAGCAAACAATGGGCTTAAGTACCCGTTCTCTGTCACCTAGGTACTGGTACTTAGCTACTAGAAGGAACTGGGAAAATAAAGGTTCAGTGTACCGTTACCCCATTACTCAAGTACTGATTAGCGCAAAAAATTGCATATTTTATGTGCATCTACAGTCTTGTTACAGTTAATTTTGTGGTTAAAATGAGTGGAATAGCACTTTTCAAACATTTAATGGAGTTTTGATATGTTTACAGAAAAAAAGGGGTTCAAATGGTGCCTTTTAGGCCTTATCATGATGCTTGAATTGATTGGAGATGAAGTGGAGGTTTGATGTTTACTTGAAAGGTGGAGAAACCAAGATTTTTGCAAAACAAGGAAAAACCTGCCGGTAGCTTTTAGCTACTAGACCTGCACTTACTGATAGGTTTTGCTGACTGGAGTGAAACCTACCGGTAGGTTTTCATCAACCTACTAGTAGGTTTTGCTGAAATAGCTTAGATTTGCATCTAAAGCTTTGCAACTTTAGGGGTCCCACCAAACACTCTCCCACTTGTCCCTGACATGCCTTACACACAGAACATCCCCTCATACACTCATGCTTGGACTTTTGGAGCTTTGGACATTAATGAGGTGAGAGGAGAAAGAAGATGGTGAGTGTGCAGGTTATGCGTGCACTAGCCTATTCAACCCATCCCTTTCAGCCCCCCCCCTATTGATTGGAATCACATCACACAGCTAGAGGAGGGCTCCCTGAACGTTTTTGGCAAGCTCCTTCACCATTATTCAGCATTAGAGAGAGATACATTAGAATATAGAGAGAGAGAGAGTCCAAGGAAGAAGATGAATAGTATTAGAGAGAGAAGTTAATATTTTTGCATTTTCTTAAATACATTGTCTTGTAATCTCTTGTAAGGATCTTTTAAGTTTTTGTTTAAAGTCTTCAATGTCATTGAATGCAAGTTCATTTCAAGTTTAGTCTCTCATTCTAGCTTTCACAATTAATGCATTTAAGTTTTAATCTCAAAGCTTTTCAAATGGGTATTAAATACACTTTTATATAGTTTTGTGTTTTCTTACATTAGTTTAAGTTCCAAGCTTCATTTCTTATAATGTCTCTTCATTGTGTTTATGTTCTTACTTGCATTATGAGTAGCTAAGCTTTTAAGTTGGCTAATACAAGGGAGACCTCCCCTTGGATGTGTCATTTCAACTCTTTTTCTTTCTTTTTCTCAGTGTAAGATGGTTCGGTTTGACTGGGTTAAGTGTGGATGTAATTGTGAGTCTTTGATATCCCATAAACTTGTCACGGGTTATGCTTGGATCCTTACTTCCATCTCGTCCCTCACTTTCCACGAATCAATCGAACATCTATGCACCATTGAAGGAAGATTTCGAGTTAACTTGACATTCCCATTGGAGTGAACCTTTCGAATTAGCCAACATTTGTTTTTCTCATTTAAATACCATCAAGATACAAATCACAACCCTTAAACAACAAAAGATTTTTACATTTTTCTTTTTACCAAAATCACCTTCAACACGATTCACCTCCTTCCTTGAGGAGACGACTTTGAAATACTCATTCCAAGTAAAACACGACACTCGAAAGTCTCTCCACGCTTTGGGGGCACTGTTGTTCACTCATACACACATTTCATTCCACCACTATTCTATTTTCATTCTGGCGGGCTCGAATTGAATTCGGATTACTTAATTTGGGCTGATTTTGGGTTAAAAATCTAGTTTGCTTGGGTTACTTAATTCTGGTTAATTTTTTGAAGTGTAAATTTAATTTTTCAAGCGTATATCTGATTTTTTCAAGTGATCTGAGATGAAAGGCGAGGCGTAGATAAAGAGAGAGAGGAGTAACAAGTGAGAAATGGAGGAGTGATGAGTGAGAGAGGGAGGGAGGCTAAGAAAAGGAATAATGACAAGTGAAAGAGGTCTCTCAGAGTGATGGAGGTGCAAGGGTGAAGAGTTGAAGTGAAGTAAAAGTCTGAACTCTAAAGAGTGAAGATAAATACTAACTCTAGTTAAATATATTTATGTATATTCGGGTTTAACCCGACTTAATAATTTGGGTTCAACCCGATTTTAATATTCGGGTTAAGGCCTCAACCCGAGGCTTGCCCAAATTCAATTCAGGTTGAGATTTTTTTGCCCAAGTCCAACCTAAGTATTAAAAATCCTAACCCAAACCTTATTTTTTTCGAGTTGAACTCAAGTTAAATTCGGGTTGGCCCCGCCCAAGTTGTCACCCCTAACTTATATAAAGGATAATATGCATTTGAGTTACAATTTTTTAGAAATCATTTGAATTTTGTAATATCGCTCTTATGATAATAGGATATTTCTTGACAATTAATGCGTTGGAAATTGGAATAATCATGGAAAAGTGAAGTAGAATAAGATAGAGCTTATTGATGATGACAATACTTAGTTTTCAAATAGTAGAAGCAGCTTTGATCTCGCAAAATATAAACATATCTACTTTGTTTTTTTTTTTTTTGGGATACAAAATAAATAATATCGGGATACTATGAATGCCATTCTTGTATATTATTTCATCTATTGCCAAAGGCTGATTATGCAACTAAGAGAGGCCGTTCTTAGAGAGGCCCTTATTATTATTTTTTAGTTTAATAGTTAGGTGTATTCAAATCAACTTACGCGTATTTCAACTAATCTCTTTCTCAGTTCGTTCAAATGTAGGTCATTCACACTAAGATTAGAGTACCTCATGACCTTGGTTTAAAAGGTTGTCAAGATTCAAACTCAAATCTCTGTTACTACTTGAACTACTCCTTGGGATTAAAAGACTCTTATTATTAATATATGTGAAGATGTGTTTTTAGTAATTGCTCTTACAAACCCACTTAGGGATACTACTAAAAGTGATAATTAATAAGTGTGAGTACCAAAGACAACATGAAAAGATATACGAGACAATTGTTTCTTTTTGGATGGCTGTCAAAGTGTCATCCCAACAATAAATATTCTTTGAATTTGTGGTTAAAATGTTCACAAGCAGTCCGTGTTTAGTAAACAAAGTCTCATCTATGAGAAACGAACTTGGGTTTTCGGGTTAATAAGTTTTGCAATCTTGCTATATCCAAGCTACTTGAGGAGTTAAATAGAACAAATATTGCTACACAATTCATGAAACAAATACCAACAATCAATTTTAGCCAAATAATTATACTTTACCAACTACTAGTTACTGAATTCTACTTACGGATATGTAAAATTATTTTGAACTATATGGTAGTACAACATGTAATTCTATAAAAACAAATATATATATATATATATATATATATATATATATATATATATGTAGAGAGAGAGAGAGAGAGAGAGAGAGAGGACAAATTTGCAATCCAAATAGTATTACTCAATATTATATGACCAATCGCTAACATTTCATTGGGAAAACAACTACACAATCTCTCTTTATTTTTCAGACAATATGGATAAAAGAAACTTAATGCATATGCATGACATGGCCACTAATATTGAGTACAATCTGCTGGAGCGAAAGAGACTTGCTTTTTTGCAAGGTCGTAGCCCACTTGGAAGTTAATCTGAGCAACGTTACCAAAGATATTGAGATCATTTGAAGGGATGATTGCCAAGCAAGTAATACCATCCAAAACTACGAAGGTATTAATTGTCTTCAAAGTAATGTCAGCTCCAGTAAATTGGAAAAGTATTGGTGTCTCAGGAGCCGTACTGAAGGAAGTTGAATCATAACACAATCTGTAGTTTCCCCGTGGATCTTGTACTGTGTTTAGACTAATGCTTTCTTTCACCGCGGCTTCAAGTTCACTGTAAAAATTTGACTCCAAACTAGTCAATGTTGATCCTGAATCAATAATTATATTACCCTCCATCTGATTGTATGGTATCCTGTTGCTCCCTATGCTTACGGCTTCAAGGGTGAGAGAGTAGAAAGTGCTTGAACTCGAGTCCCGTGGCTGTGACTTCGTCAAATTTCAATTTACTGGCGGAGTTCGCTGTCCTTGGCAACAAACAGTACGAGAATTTCTGCTCAATTTCAGCACTCAATTGAGAAATCAGCGACAGGGGTCCGCCCCCGAGACCGACAAGTCCGGAGCCACGGCTAGTGAAAGTTCCACTATTGTTGTGTCCACATCCAAATACAGAATTTGGAAATGCAGTGGCCCGAGCATTCGTGGAATCAAATGTGAAGGTATCTGTGGATAGGACTCCAATGGTATATGATCTATCTCCATACCTATATCTGTATTGGCATTCATTATTTGTAGTGCCACACTGAGAACTTGGTAGAGCTTGACAAGAACTTGAGTCACAAGGAAGATCCATGTAAGTAGAAGACTTCACCGGATCAAAGATGGGACTATCTTGAGCATAGCAATTGTCACAAGGTGCGCACTGGATCCACACAAGATCACTTCCTGTGTCAGCAACGGCTAGACTTTCAACTGGTGGGTTGCCAATAGAAATTTTCATGAGATAGCTACCACCATTTGGAATTATCACACTCAATTTTTTCTCCATCAACAGATGATGGACGAAAGTGGTTGATTCGGGCAATAGATCGCAAAGCATCATAGCTTGACAACTCTCCAGGAGTGGCAGAATGATTATAGAACGGAGATAGTTGGGAGTCGTGATGAATTAGTTCAACGCTGAAGCCACTGATTTTAGCTTCAACAATGTATGACATAGGCTGGTGAGAGAAAATTAGTATCATTAGACCAAGGAAATAATCCATGGCTACCATCATATGGGTTCGGATTCATTCTTATAGTGATATAGTAAACCTGTAAGGATGATCGAATGTTAGCATAAAAAAAAAGTGTTTGTCTTGTCTTGTAAATGATGGCATGAGAAATTAATTAGGAAAATAAAATTGATAAATTGTCTCACTTTCCTGAATTATGCAAAAAATAGAAAGGATAAATTTTTTGTCTGTTCGGAAGCCAATGTTTCTTGTTTTTGTGTGTGTAGTCCAATGTGAAAACAGGCTTGCTTTTTTGAAATTTCCAACAAAAGACTTTATTAGACTGAAAAGAGCAAACAGCTTTGCGTCTGTCCCTGATTCACGTCACCTATGAACTGTTTCCAGAAGGTTGATTCAGAGAAAAATTCTACTTTGCGTCAATCAAGTTCATGTCTAACGAGTCTTTTTTTGTCTCGGCGTCGTGACCATTTGATTTTGAGTAATACTATTTACACCTAACAATCAGAAATAATTTGTTGATATAAGGACGTGGTTTTATAAGAATTATTGGATCAACACTAAGTTCTAATATTTGATGGGGTCTAAAGCGAATCCAAATGTCACTGTGAATTAAATCAAAAAACTATGTTCATAAGTTAGATCTCAATAATATTGCTCTTTGATTTTTCCTGTACATGAATATTCGATGTATGATATCTTCTTCCTTTGAACATATTTTAGATAGGGCCATTAGCATAAAACTAGTTTAAACTCACTGGAATTGTAAAATTAGCATATCCTTTGGTTTAGTAGTTTTAAGCTCAATTTGTTTCAAATATATAAATAGTAAAGAGACTGGACGAGATTTATTGCCCCTTCCTCATCTATTCCTCTTTTCCAATTCCGTCACTTTGAAATTGGAATCGAGGATGACATTAAATTACATGGTGATGCAAATAATTTTTCTATAAAAATCAAGCAATTGGTAGTTAATTTTGAGGTGTAGGGGGTGGTTACATAGGATGACTTAGAATGATGAGAACGAAAGACTTCTAAAACCTTCTTTCCCAAAATTTGATTCTTGTAACATGTAGATTTTGGTGATAAAAAATGATAAAATAATACTCTCAAATAAATAGATTGAATGTTTCGAGAATTATTTGATGTGTGGTTTTTGAATTTACTCCAGTTTATGCTTGAATTCGAGCACATAGTACATAAATATATTATCAAGTTAGCAAATTGAGCTTGAATATACCAAAATTCGATAGGCTCAATTTGATTAACTCCATAATTTTAGAAGACGTTTTTTTTGCACCCATTGATTCTTTCTATTTTTTTTCCTCCCAATCTTTACCATTTTCGTATTGGTAGAATGTAGAAAGAGTTGGGAATGGTTGGGATAAAAAACTGGCTCATATAAATCTATTAATTGATCAAATTTTGACTCAAACCTTATTAGTCAAATATCGATTGGTACGCATTTTTACTTAACTTGTCGAATCTAAATTTGTGAAATATCATATATACCAACGTTCGATTAATTTCTAATAGAATCTAATTTTGAACTAATATGAACAAGTTAGAATTAAGATATAATTGGGAGCTGCTAGACTTGAACTAGTCTCTGTTCCTAGTTCAGTTTTTAAGTCTTTTTGATTAGAAAAAGGTAATTTCGTCAAAATAAAAAAGAATATTTATTTACTCTGCTACAAAAAATATTTAAATTTATCTTTTTACAAACAATTATATTATATAAAACATACTATTTTCCATGGGGAATAGGAAAATTGGTGGCAAGTGTTCGGTTCTATTGGCATAATATTTGATCTCCACCAGAAAAAAAAAAATCCACAATTTTGTTTTGGGAAATATGATTTGGATGTTACAAAGACGTGGGATCCAGTATACGTGGTATGGAGAGTGGGAAGGTGGCACAATTGTCCAGAGCGATGCATGTTTCATTGTTTTCCACAAATCTAGCTAGGACTACATTGTTAATAAGTTAAGAAATAACGTTATTGACTTATTAAGAAGACTTTGTGATAGGAATCGGATTATATTTCGTTATAGTAGGCGTAGGCGTAAGGATTAGGAGTTATTTGTCATTATACTTTTCAGAAGTTTAGTTGTCATTATGACTATTTATTTCTTTTAGAATTCTTTTAGGATTTGTGATCTCCCTATATATATATATATATGAGAGATATGTTATTTGTTTTGGTAAACTTTGATTATTGATTATTGATATTGAATTTTCTTTCTAAAATTCTCTCTATTCTCATCTCCTTTTTCTTATTTTTTTCATCCATTTTTTCTTCCCTTCTCATCTTTAATTCTTTCCTAACACGATCTATGTCAATTTGGTATCAGAGCCTAATTTCGATTTGGATAAATCAAAAAAAATCTCAACAACGCCAGTCATCGGAAAAACAAAAAATTGTTCGCGCGAAATCACTGTTCATCAGCACTATTCACCGACTGTCCAAGTAAAAAAAAAAACTTTGGCAGATTCTTACTTTTCATCATTCCTGTTCCTCTTCTAGAAAAAAAAAAATTATTGTGCGCACTTTTCATCGCGCACTGTTCTGGTCTCGTTCCATAAAAGAAAAATCGATAAAAAAAAAAATTCATCGTGCGCGTTCATCACGCACTGTTTTCGTTGTTGACCTGCTTCGACTTCATTGCTGCCCATCTTTTTCCTCGTTCCATCGTGTTAAGAAATAAGACATTGGTTTTAACCCTTTCACTCCCATAAAGCTCCAGAATTATAGGAACCTCTCCAGAAGTTCTCACAAATTATAGAATCACCCCAAAAGTTCTAGTAAATTACAGAAGTATCATCCAGAAATTTCAGTATTGTAGAAACGTCCCAACAGGTTCAAAAAATTATAGAAATATCACTCCAGAATTTTCAAAAAATAGAAATACCTTAGAAATTTCTACACTTTGTAGGATCATCCCCTAACTTGTCAAGCATCCTCTTGGAGTTGCATCTAACACTAGGTACGAGTTCTTTTTGTTGAGAATTGGTGACTAGTATTATTTTTGTTGATAAGTTAAACAAAAAGAAAAATCCTAAACTTTTTTCGTTTGTTGTTCCTGCATACCACCTTCATAACCTTCTTTGTTTGTTGTTCCCACACACCACCTTCATAACTTAGCTTACCCAATTTCTTGTTAAATCCATTGTTGCTTGTCTCACGTTTATTTGAGCCTCTTTACAATAAGTTTGTTCTTATGTGTGACTATTTGCATTGATTTATAATTTTTATTACTTGGTTTAATTTTTAGTATAGTCAGCCATTTACATTAACCCAAATTTACATTACATTCACTATGACTCTTCGTGAGCTTTCAGAATCCCATACTGCATTAGAACAAAAATTTGAGACTCACACCATTGATATGACCGATACTAAACAATCAGCAGACTTGTTACGTGAGGAAGTTAAAGGAATGAGCAACAACTTTCTCAAGTTACTACTCAACTAGCCCAATTGACTAAATTTATGGAAAACCGACCAATAGACTATGACTAGAGTGAGTCACAAGTTTCACCTAAGTCTAACCAGGTACCCAATGTTCGGCACCTGCCTCTCCCAATAGATCCTACTGACTCATGTCAAGGTGTCCTACCCACTCCGCAAGTAGCTTAGGGGAGCCGAATATAGCGTCCAAATAGGAAGACACCTCCTAATACCGCTTTTGGATGAAACGTAGGTTGTAGGAATGTTCAGGAGGATCCCACTGAGGTAGTCATGTCTGACTATTTAGCAGAGGGTGATATGGATGGTTATCGTGAGCCCTTCCACCCACGTGCCAGATACCATAGGTCTCCCCCTCCGTGTTACCATAATCCTCGATATAGGCATGTCCACGAAGAATCTAGGGATATCACACAAAGAGTCAAAGTGGACTCTCCTAGCTTTGATGGTAGGTTAGATCCTGTTGCTTTCTTAGATTGGTTGGATAACATGGATGACTATTTTGATTGGAATGATATGTCCAACAACCATCGGGTTCGTTTTGCCAAAATAAAACTCATTGGTTCGACTAAGAGATATTGGCAGGGAGTCTAACGAGACCAAGGGCGCCTAGAGGGACAACCTATTACTTTATGGGCTGAGATGAAACAAAGATTGCGAGATAAATATCTCCCTAGTTACTATAAGCGCCAACTATTGGACAAATGGGTGAACTTGCATCAATTGACCTTGAGTGTGACTGATTACCTAGCTCGATTTGAAGAGCTCTTTCTGAGATGTGACATAAAGGAAGAGCTTTGGGTAACAGTTACAAAATTCATTAATGGCTTATGACCTGAGATTAAGAGAGAGCTTAACTTACACTCTCCTAAAACGGCTGAGGAAACATATTATAAAGTCTTAGAGATTGAACAATACCTTAGGCTACCCTTTCAGCGTCGAACGCGTTCTCAAACCGGAGAATCTCAACCATCAAGGTCAGTCCTATTTGATCAGTCTCGAGGCGTCACCCAGTTAGGCCCTGTCACATCCAGGGATAACAATTACCTCAACTTGAAAGGTAATACCACTAAGGGTCGAGATTCTACACTCACAGGTTCTCGCCAAGACAATTTTTCCATGGAGTTTCTCCGTTGTCATGACAAGGGTCATATTGCTTCACAATGCCCTCAGTGTACCTTGACCATTGACCAGTGATTAGAGAATTCACTTGATAGAAAGGATGTTGACCTAGAAGTTGATCCTTTGGATGAGGAACCCTTAGAGTTACTAGATGAGGGTAAGGAAGAGTGGCAAACCGATGACACCCGTGTCAATGTGATGCGATGTATCTTATCCACCCCTTTAGACACAATAGCACGGAAACGCACCAGCATTTTTCATACTCTAGTCCAATGTGGGGGTCAAGTTTGCAAGGTCGTCATTAATGGGGGAAGTTCATTGAATGTCATCTCTAAATCAGCTATAGCTCAGTTACAGCTTAAGTTAGAGGCATACCCACAACCTTACAAACTCGCATGGGTTGACAAGACCTCCTTACCAGTCTCACATAGATGTTTGGTCCCTATTTAGATCATATATGGTGTGATGTCTTACCTATGGATGTCGCTCATGTCTTGTTGGGTCGCCGTGGATTTTTTATCTAGATGTGACAAACTATGGGAAGAAAAATACCTATGTTTTTAAGCATAAGGGGAAAACCATTAAGTTAAAACCTACAAAACCCTCAGAAAGTAATACTTCAAAGCATAGGTCATCATCCCCAGTAATTCACAAGAAATACCTTCACATCTTGACCCATAGAAAATTTGAGAAAGAGATAAAAGAGTTTGGTATAATGGTAGCTCTAGTTGTCAAAGAAGTTGTTCAAAGTCCTCTAGAATCTAAAGACGATCTTTTGCCGAGGTTGATAGTCTATTGAGAAAGTTCCATGATGTGATTCCTGAGGAACTACCCGATGAGTTGCCACCAATGAGAGATGTTCAGCATGCTATTGACTTAGTTCCAGGCTCTCAGTTGCCTAATCTTCTCCATTATTGTATGAATATCATTGACCGTGCTGAACTCCAAAGGCAAATAGATGGACTGTTGCAAAAAAGGTCTGTTCATCATAGTCTTAGTCCAAGTGTTGTCCCTACTTTGTTGACCCCTAAGAAAGATGGTTCTTGGAGAATGTGTGTTGATAGTCGTATCATTAACAAAATTACAGTCAAGTATCGATTTCCGATACCGAGACTTGAAGATATGCTTGACCTTTTGGCCGGTGCACTTTGGTTCTCCAAAATTGATTTGCGTAGTGGTTATCATCAAATCCGAATTAGACTAGGAGATGAATGAAAAACCGCATTTAAAACTCAGGATGGACTTTATGAGTAGTTGGTCATGCCTTTTGGATTGTCTAATGCACCTAGCACATTTATAAGGGTTATGACTCAGATACTACGTCCTTTCCTAGGAAAATTTGTGGTTGTTTACTTTGATGACATCTTGATCTATAGTAAGTCTAAAGAAGAGCATTTGGATCATCTTCAACAGATTTTACAGACATTACGTGTGGAAAAATTCTATGTGAACCTTAAGAAGTGCTCCTTTATTCAAACTCAAGTGTTTTTCCTTGGATTTGTTATTTATGTGCATGGTATTGTAGCTGACCTAGAGAAAATTCGTGCTATTAGGGATTGGCCAGTGCCAAGAATAATTTCTGAGGTTCAAAATTTTCATGGTTTGGCCACCTTCTATAGACGATTTATTAAAGGGTTTAGTTCCATTATGGCTCCCATCACAGAGTGCATGAAAAAAGGGGAGTTTCAATGGACACTTGCTGTAACTAGAGTCTTTCAAGAAATTAAGCACAGGATGGCAGAGACACCCGTTCTTCAACACCCAGATTTTTCTAAGGTGTTTGAGGTTGCCTGTGATGCATCTGGTGTAGGGATAGGTGGAGTTTTGAGTCAAGAGGGTCATCCTATTGCTTACTTCAGCAAAAAACTCAATGAAGCTAAACAACGATACTCTACATATGACAAAGAGTTCTACGTTGTGGTACAAGCTCTTCGCCATTGGAGGTATTAACTATTGCCATCTGAGATTGTGTTATATTTTGATCATTAGGCATTAAAATACATTCATTCCCAGAGAAAATGAGTGTTAGGCACGTTAGGTGGGTTGAGTTCCTTTAAGAGTATACTTTTGTTCTTCACCACCAAGCGGGCATTGAAAACAAGCCTACAGATGCTTTTAGCCGTGTAGTTACTGTTTTACAGACTATGAGTATTCATGTGATTGACTTTGATAGGATTAGAGATGAATATGCCTCTTGTCCTGACTTTGGTATCATTTTTTAGGAGGTTCAGTCTGGTAACCGTCATGAGTACATTGACTTCCTCCTTAGAGATGGTTACTTGTTTAGAGGGTCGTGCTTATGTATTCCTCGTACTTCACTTAGTGATTTCCTGATTTGGGAATTACATGTGGGAGGTTTGGCAGGCCACTTTGGTAAGGATAAGACATTTGCACTTGTTGAGAATAGGTTTTATTAGCTCACTTTGAGGCGTGACATTATTAGGATAGTGTCACAGTGTCGCACTTGTCAGTTAGCAAAGGCTAGGAAACCAAACACAGGGTTGTACACACCATTACCAGTTTCACACACTCCATGGAGAGACTTTAGTATGGACTTTGTCTTAGGATTGCCTAAAACAACCCATAATCATGATTCCATTCTAGTTGTCATGGATAGGTTTTCTAAGATGGCCCATTTTATTCTTTGCACTAAGTCTACTGATGCCTCACATGTAGCAAAGTTATTTTTTAGAGAGGTCGTCCGACTACATAGGTTGCCTATTTTCATTGTGTCTGATAGGGATGTCAAGTTTGTGATTTATTTTTGGAATACACTTTGGAAACTCTTTGGAACTATTCTTAAGTTTTCCTCTGCCTTTCATCCCCAAAATGATGGTCAAACTGAGGTAGTCAATCATAGCTTAGGAGATTTGCTTAGGTGTCTAGTGGGTGAGAAGATGGAAAATTGGGATTTATTGTTGCCTACTGCTGAATTTGCTTATAATAACTCCGTCAACAGGTCGACTGGTCGACTGGTCTATCCCCTTTTGAGATTGGTTATGGCCATTTCCTTAGACAGCCCATTGATTTATTACCTTTACCTCCTGATTCCCGCCCCTCACACTCAGCCGAAGCTTTTGCCCAGCATATTCATGACTTGCATGCCGATATAAGATAGAAAATTACATTAACTAATGAGAATTATAAATTAGCTGCAAATGTTCATCGTAGGAATAAAGAATTTATTGTGGGAGACTATGTCATGGTTCGTGTGCGTCCTGAACGTTACCCTAAAAATTCTTTTAAAAAGTTACTTGCTCGAGCCATTAACCCTTTTTGTATTCTTCATAAGCTTGGACCTAATGCATATCACCTTGATTTACCTTCGAATATGAGTATTAGTCCTATTTTCAATGTGGAGGACTTGTTTCCTAATCATAGTACTTTTGAGCCTCCTATGTTTCCAACAGGTGAACTTGCTTCATCATCAGCATCAACTACAGTTCCTATTCTTCCACCGTTTCCACCATAGCTGCATGACCAGATCGCAGATGTACTTGATGATCAGATTGTGGGCTCCTTGGGTGGAGGATATCGTCGTTATCTTATTCGGTGGAGAGATCATCCAGAGACTGATGATTCATGGATTACTGAGGAGGAGTTTTGTCGATTTGACCTTGATCTTCTATAGCATTATCATGATCGTATCTCTCTGGAGGCGAGTTCATTTTAGCCGGGGGAAAATGATAGGAATCGGATTATATTTCGTTATAATAGGTGTAGGCGTAAGGATTAGGAGTTATTTGTCACTATGTTTTTCAGAGGTTTAGTTTTCATTATAACTATTTATTTTCTTTTAGAGTTCTTTTAGGATTTGTGGTCTCCCTATATATATATATGGGAGATATGTTATTTATTTTGGTAGACTTTGATTATTGATTATTGATATTGTATCTTCTTTCTAAAATTCTCTTTATTCCCATCTTCTTCTTTTCTCATCCCTTTCTTCTTCCCTTCTCATCCCTAATTCTTCCCTCATACGATCTACATCACCTTTACTATGGAATAACATGTCATTGCGGTGCTTATCATAACTATGGAATACCACATTTTGCGGTCCTTATCATGCAAGGCAAGTGCATGGGAGTTGCCAGCTTTGAACTAGTCTCTGTTCCTAGTTCAGTTTTTAAGTCTTTTTTGGTTAGAAAAAGGAAATTTCGTCAAAATACAAAAGAATATTTATTTACTCTGCTACAAAAACTATTTAAATTTATCTTTTTATAAACAATTATATTACATAAAACACATTATTTTCCATGGGGAATAGGAAAATTGGGGCAAGTGTTGGGCATAATCTTTGAACTCCACCAGAAGGAAAAAAAAATCCATAATTTTGTTTTGGGAAAGATAATTTGGATGTTACAAAGACTTGGGGTACCGTATATGTGGTATGGAGAGAGGGAAGGTGGCACAGTTGTCCAGCCCCCTCAAATTTTTGAATTTATCACCCTCTTACACTTGCTTACAAAGTACGGAAAGGTGATATATGCTAGTGGTTGAAACTTGAAAGAGGTAACAAATATGAAAGATCACCATGTCGAAGATGATATAAAAATTATAATAAGTGTTTGAAGTTTGAAACTTTGCAAGACAAATTTATCAACCATGTGAAAATCACGTTTGTGCACGAAGCAAAGACTGGTACAAGTTAGGAAACTCTACTTAGTTGAACTACTGGTCGAAAAAGGAAATAAGTGATGGGTGTGAATGATAATCTATGCATCGAACATCAAATTTTACGTAAAAAAAACATATATCACCACTATGAATGCGAAATACTAGTATGACATCGAAGGTTGTTAAAATTAAGAAGCTATAATTGGTTAAACTTGTGTTTGAAATGTAACACCCCAAAACACACCCTGAACGACATTACATTCTAAAATCATTTATGTCATGAGAACACTAATATAATCCCTAAACAAACAAGACTTCATTTGTCATCCACGAATATTTACAACATTACCCAAAAGAATAAGCCCAAGTCATGGATATTACATCTCAAAAATTAATTAAAGAAGTGCAACGAAATAAACAAAAGAAGCTAGACTACACAATGTTCCAAAAGAATGTCTTAGTCTAGTACAAAAGGAAAGGAGGTCGCTCTATGCGTCTACCTCGGGATCCACACTCCCGTCTAGTGGAGTCTCCTAAGTAGCGGGCTCCTCGACCCTTAAGTCCTCCTCCTCAAGCGGGTAATCTGAAAAATGTTAGCGATAGAGGGTGAGCACGAAGCTCTATAGAAAAACTCTCTCAAAACCATACAAGGTTTAGAAAAATATTTAAAACGGTGGGTCTCAATTTTAACATAACATAGATACATAATTTGAAATAAAGCAGTGACATTTAAAAATGATCTTAAGTTTATTTAAAAACATTACTTAAATGAATAAACAAACACCCACATACAAATAATAACCATTAATTGCCATAACCAATTTCTAACAATTCTTTCGGTAAGTGACATACTTTGGGGTAACCTCCACCCCCCTTTAGGCCACCTTTGATTCTCAAACATTCTTACCGAGAACCTCTTGAGAATGGATGAACATTCTTATATGAAACCTCTCACCAATCACTACATTGTTTTCCAAGCATCCTTACCGGGAACCACTTGGGAAGGGGTGAGCATCTTTACAAGGAACCTCTCACTCATGTGCATCACAAACAACCCAACCAAGCATACAATTCAAACATTTATCTTAATTTACAAGTATCTATTCAAAATCCCGATAATATATCATGTAACAATTCCACAACCAACTAAGAAAATACATGAGATCACAATAACATCATTTTTCTACCAAACACAAAGCACTAAGGTTTCAAAATCCATAATAAAGAAAGCATTTAGGAAAGAAATACATCACTCTCCAAAAATTAGGATTTTAAAACTAGAAAGGAGATTTCATGGGTATTAAACCCTACTTTGTTCAAAACATGTAATCCTTGTAAAAAAACCTAAAAGAGGATGATTCCATAGCATATATATATACCATTGATAGCCAAAGCATATATATATAAATACCCTAGCCTCAATGTAAGTGAATGAGAGAAAATCCCTACCTTGAATCCTTAGTTTGTAGGAAGAACTTGAGTTTTGATCTTAAATCTACCTTTAAATCTCTTGTTTTCCATTTCTTTCTTTCTCTCTAATGCTATATAGGGTTCCAAGAGGTGTGGGGTGAGATTGGAGTGAAAGAAATCAGGGAAAATGGGATGAAAATGGAGTTTAAAACACCTCAGCCCCAAAATTCACCGTTCACAGCCTGTTTTGATTTTCTCCAAAATTACTGTTTTACCACTAAGAATCTCCAATTTGATCCACATGACTATCCTAAGGTTTTCGACGTTCTGAATTCATTTTTAATGTTATTTTAACCTAAAAAAATTTATTTTTATAATTTATCTCAAAACCAAAGTCAACGTACACCCGAAACACTAAAATTTCTATTTTACCCATCCGAACCGGCAATTATTGAAGTTTTGCATTGTTTGCAAATAAAAGGTGATAAATGGTGATTCTTAAAGCTTTTTATACTTATTTGAAGCCTAAATATATTCATTATTCTTATAATTTGATTTAGGATGCAAATTGAGACATTAAACGCAAAACAAAGCTAATTGGACTGTTTTAACATCGCTTCATTATCTGGGCATAACTCTCTCATCCAAGCTTCGATAGACATGATTCAAGATGATATGGAATGATAGGAAAAAGCTATAAAACTTTCATATTTTGAGTTTTGAGATATGTGGACTAAATCAAGGTCTAAATCGGGCTTGAAGTTGCAGCCAGTGCACTATTTAAGCTAATTGGGCTGTTTTGACATCACTTTGTTATCTGGACATAAATCTCTCATCCGAGCTCCGATTGAGATGATATGCAATGCTAAGAAAGATCTCTAAAACATTTCTTTTTTTGCATTTTGAGAGATAGTGACTGCATCAAGGTCGAAATCACGCTTGAGGTTACTGCCAGTGCACTGTTCACAGCCTGTTCCATCACTTTTCCATTTCCAATCCATTCCTAAGCCAACCAAATCCATCTCAAACCTCTCCAACACATATTTCTATACCAAACCTATTTAATACAAGTTCTAGGACCTAAAATTTCATATTTTCACTTATTAAAACCAAATTTCAACTATTATTTCCGCTAACATTTTAAATCTCTACTTTTCCAATCTACCAAATTCAAACACACATCACTACACATATCCACATTTTTATCACAATTATTTACTATATATCTATATACATATATAAAAGAAAATGCGGGTTGTTACAATCCACCCCTCTTAAAGAAAGTTTCGTCCTCGAAACTTATCTCAAGTCGCGAACAAATATGGATACTTCTCCCGCATTTCTTACTCTGGTTCCTATGTAGCTTCCTCCACTCCATGGTGTTGTCACAAAACCTTCACCAATCTGATAACTTTGTTGCGAAGCACTTTTGCCTGGGCGTCGAGAATTTCCACC
Organism: Ilex paraguariensis; assembly: GCA_963454935.2. Classification (NCBI taxonomy): domain Eukaryota; kingdom Viridiplantae; phylum Streptophyta; class Magnoliopsida; order Aquifoliales; family Aquifoliaceae; genus Ilex; species Ilex paraguariensis. Next base: position 17,164 of record CAUOFW020001264.1, read on the forward strand.
CGTTGTTCTTCGTAGGTTGCTCCGTCTTGAATTTCAATCTTCTCCAAGTTCACGACTGAAGTTGCATCTGAGTGACATCTTCTCAACATGGACACGTGGAACACATCATGTACTCCAGATAGCTAGGCTGGTAGTCGAAGTTGATATGCCGCCTTGCCTACCGCTTTGATTACCTCAAACGGTTCGGTATATCTTGACACTAACTTCCCCTTCTTGTCGAATCGAAACACGCCCTTCTTGGGTGACACCTTGAGAAATACGTAGTCTCCCACCTTGAATTCTAAGGGTCTTCGTCTGTGGTCTGCATAGCACTTCTATTTACTTTGCGCCGTCCGTACCCTCTCTCGGATGAGTTGAATCTTCTCCGTAGTTTCTCGAACAATGTCCGATCCAAACAAACTACTCTCGCCGGCTTCTAACCAACACGTCGGTGATCGGCATGGTCTTCCATACAATGCTTCATACGGTGTCATCCCAATACTTTCCTGATAGCTGTTGTTGTAAGCAAACTCCACCAACGGTAAGTGGTCGCTCCAACTCCCCTTGAAGTCCAACACGCAAGCACGTAACATATCCTCCGCAGTCTGTATCACTCTCTCGGATTGACCATCCGTTTGGGGATGAAAAGTCGTACTGAAGTGTAACTCTGTCCCCATTGCCTGTTGTAGACTTTGCCAGAATCTCGCCACAAACCTAGAGTCACGATCCGACACAATCGAGAGCGAAACGTCGTGTAACCTCACTATCTTACGGATATACAGCTGGCTCAAAGTCTCGAATGTATCTGTGGTCTTCATACCCAAAAAGTGAGCGAACTTGGTGAGTTTATCCACAATGACCCACACTGTATTATGCCCGCACGACGTCTGTGGTAAACCCGACACGAAGTCCATGGTGATGTAATCCCACTTCCACTTTGGAATAGGCAAAGACTGTAAAACTCCTCCTGGCCTTTGATGCTCAATCTTCACCAGATGGCACACCGCACATTTTGCCACATACTTGGCCACATCTCGCTTTATTCTCCTCCACCAGTATTAATGCTTCATGTCCCTATACATCTTTGTACTTCCGAGGTGGATAGCAAACTTGGAGCGATGACACTCTCCCAATATCTCCTCCTTTAGGGAAGAATCATCGGGAACACATAGCTTCTCCGCATATCTCAACTCTCGATTCTTCCAAGACCATCCTTCAATCGCTTCTCCATTCTCCAATCGGGCTCTAATCCAATCGAGTTCTGAATCCAGACATTGCAACTCCACTACCCGTCGCCGAAGCGTCAGTTGAGCTACAAGGTTGAATAGATATGGTTGATACTTTGGTCCATCCACCCATAGATCATACTCCTCTAATGCATCAATCATTTTCCCCAATTTATCACAAGAAAATTGATTTCACCCCAAGACTTCCTACTAAGAGCGTCGGCAACTAGATTGGCCTTCCCCGGATGGTAGTTGAGCGTGAACTCATAATCTTCCAAGTACTCAATCCACCTTCTCCGTCGGAGATTCAAGTCTTTTTGTGTGAAGATATACTTGAGGCTTTTATGGTCCGAGAACGCCTGAAATTTCTCCCCGTACAAATAACATCTCCACAACTTAAGAGCAAACACCACTGTAGCCAGCTCCAAGTCGTGTGTAGAATAATTCTGCTAATGCACCTTGAGTTGCCTAGACCCATAAGCCACTACCTTCCCTCCTTGCATTATAACGCATCCCAAGCCTCGTAGTAAAGCATCGGTGTAGACATCGTAGCCTTCCCCACTGCTCGGAATAATGAGGATAGGTGTCGTCCTCAACTTCTCCTTCAAGGTGCGAAAAGCTAGTTCACATGCTTGAGTGCACAAAAATTTCTCCCCCTTCTTTGTAAGGCGAGTCATCGGCATCGCAAGCTTGGAGAACCCTTCCATAAACCTACGATAATAGTCGGCTAACCTCAAGAAACTCCGTACTTCCATTACATTCTTCGGTGGTTCCCATTTCATCACGGCCTCAATCTTTACGGGATCAACCGTTACTCCTTGCTCGGACACAACATGGCCAAGACACTTCACTTCCTTCATCCAAAACTCACACTTGCTTATCTTTGCATATAACTTATGTTCTCTCAATGTTTGTAGCACAATAGAGAGATGACGAGCATGTTTCTCATGAGTCTGTGAGTAAATCAATATGTCATCAATAAACACAATGACAAATTGATTGAGGTAAGGCTGGAAGACTCTGTGCATCAAATCCATGAAGGCTGCGGGGGCATTAGTCAATCCGAATGGCATCACCGTATACTCGAAATGACCATATCGGGTACAAAAAGTAGTCTTAGAAATATCCTCCTCCTTAATCCGTAGCTGATGATACCCCATGCGAAGATCATTCTTGGAGTAATACTTTGAACCCTTCAACTAATCAAATAAGTCATCAATTCTCGGCAACGGATACTTATTCTTCACGGTAACCAGATTCAACCTTCGATAATCCATGTATAACTGTAGAGTCTCATCCGTTTCCTTCACAAAGAGGACCAGGGCTCCCCAAGGTGAAGTGCTTAAACGGATAAACCCAATCGCCAACAAGTGATCCAACTGCTTCCTTAGCTCCTTCAACTCCAAAGGTGCCACCGGTAGGGAGCAATGGATATGGGTTCGATTCCCGGATAAAGGTCGATCTTGAACACAATTTTTCTATGCGACGGTAATCTGGGTAATTCCTCAGGGAAAACATCCGAAAACTCTGATACAATTAACACCACATCCGTATGGATTTTATCCCTGTCATCTCCCATCAAGCTAGCTAAGAAACTCAAATGACTTCCCGATTTCACTTTTAAGAATCTACTACCTGTAATAAGAAATGGATGAGAAGAATCTCGATTATTTACAAAATTGAAAACGACTCCTCCCAGCAACTGAAATATAATCCACTTGCGAAAACAATCCATTATCGCCTGGAAAGTGGACAACAAGTTCATCCCAAAAATCACATCATACCCCTTTATCTCTTAAGCAATCAAATTCATAATCAATTCGTGCTTCCCAATGTGAAGCACGCAACCCTTGCAAACTCGGCTAGTATCTAATCGTTCTCCCGTGGGCAAGCTAATGTTCATAACATGCTCTAGCTTTGCAAAACTCAATCCCAAATCAAGTGCATATGTCGTGCGTACAAATGAGTGTGTTGCACTGGGGTCAAATAATATTCGGGCCCAAGAATTGTAAATAACAACGATACCTTCCACAATGGCATTGGCAATGTCCTCCTCCGGCTGAGTCAAAGCAAATACTCGCCCTTGGTTGGCACTATCGGGGGCTTGAGCTTGGGTCGGTCGCTGCGGTGCAGGCCTCCGTGGTGGTGGTTGGGCTGCTGGTACTTGTCTGGCGGTCTGGATAGGCCCCTGAGGTGGAAAAACTAGGCAATGCATCTGAATATGTCCCACACCTCCACATGCAAAGTAGGATCATGGGGTAATACCGACTCTATTCTGAGTGTCTCCCTCTCCTCGGGCTGTCAAAAGTCGCTATCCACCTGTCTGGTCTGGGCAACGGTATGATGTCGGTCTCTGTGCCCCACTAGTGTTAGCACCTGTCCAGATCAGACCTCCTCTCGAGAAGCCCTATCGTCGCTGGTTATCCTCTATGTCTCTCTCTACCAGTGCAGCTCTATCCACCAAGTCTCTAAAATCACGGATCTTGAGAGCCACCAACTTCTCCCTAATGATCGGCCTCAGACCCTGCTCGAAGTGCTTAGCCCTGTCGGCTACAATAGATATAAATCCCATAGCATAACAGGAGAGGTCGTCGAACCGCCTCTCATACTAAGCCACGGTCATACTACCCTGTCGTAGTGCAAGAAAATCCGCCTTCATTCGGCTCTGACCGATTCAGGGAAGTACTTATCTTGAAAAAGTTGATCGAACTCTTCCCAAGTGAGTGTGTTGGTGTCCCTTTTCCTCTTTATGGCATCACACTAATAGTCGGCCTCCCCCTCAAACAGGTAGGTTACCAAACCAACTCTCAACTCCTCGGCAACTCCCATGCCGTCACAGATCTTCTTCACTCGACAGATCCATCTATCCGCCTCCAAAGGATTGGAGCTCCCTTAGAAATTGGGTGATCGTTGTCTTAAGAATTTCCAAAGGGCTATCAACCTTTGATCTCTGTTCCCATTGCATGGTACTTGAGCGAACTTGGTGAGCTCCACCATTGTGGTTGTTGTTACCATTTTGGTTTTGTACCAAAATGGTGAGCTCCCTCAAGTATTGGTAAATGCCTTGCATGGAATCCGGAGGTGGTGGTGGGGGTGGATTCGCTTGACCTCCACGGCCACGCCCACGTCCGCGTCCCCGTCCTTGTTCGCCGTTCATCCTGCACATCAATTCACAACTTAGTTCATGAATGTACAGGACATCCTAAATATTAGATTAAGCTAAGGCGTAGAACGTGTATAAAATTTAACTCAAGGATTTGACTCACCATAATTCTAAAGCTCTAGAGGCGATTCCATAACCCATAGCTCCCATGTAAGACCAAAAGTCTAAGCTCTGATACCAACTTTGTAACACCCCAAAACACACCCTGGACGGCATTACATTCTAAAACCATTCATATCATGAGAACACTAATATAATCCCTTAAGAAACAAGACTTCATTTGTCATCCACGAATATTTACAACATTATCCAAAAGAATAAGCCCAAGTCATGGCTATTACATCTAAAAAATTAATTAAAGAAGCACAGCGGAATAAACAAAAGAAGCTAGACTACACAATGTTCTAAAAAAATGTCCTAGTCTAGTACAAAAGGAAAGGAGGTCGCTCTATTCGTCCACCTCGGGATCCACACTCCCATCCAGTGGAGTCTCCCAAGTAGTGGGCTCCTTGACCCTTACGTCCTCCTCCTCAAGCGGGTAATTTGAAAAATATTAGCGATAGGGGTGAGCATGAAGCTCTGTAGAAAAATTCTCCCAAACCCATATAAGGTTTAGAAAACTATTTAAAATGGTCGGTCTCAATTTTAACATAACATAGATACATAATTTGAAATAAAACAGTGACATTTAAAAATGATCTTAAGTTTATTTAAAAATATTATTTAAATGAATAAACGAGCACCACATACAAATAATAACCATTAATTGCCATAACCAATTCCCAATAATTCTTTCGGTAGGTGGCATACATTGTGATAACCTCCACCCCCTTTAGGTCACCTTTGATTCTCAAGCATCCTTACCGGGAACCTCTTGAGAATGGATGAGCATCCTTACATGGAACCTCTCACCAATCACTACATTATTTTCCAAGCATCCTTACCAGGAACCTCTTGGAAATGGGTGACCATCCTTACAAGGAATCTCTCACTCATGTGCATCACAAACAACCCAACCAAGCATAAAATTCTAACATTTATCTGAATTTACAAGCATCTATCCAAAATCCCGATAATATATCATGTAACAATTCCACAACCAGCTAAGAAAATACATGAGATCACAATAATATCATTTTTCTACCCAACACAAATCACTAAGGTTTCAAAATCCATAATAAAGAAAGTATTTAGGAAAGAAATACATCACTCTTCAAAAATTAGGGTTTTAAAACTAGAAAGGAGATTTCATGGGTATTAAACCCTACTTTGTTTAAAACATGTAATCCTTGCAAAAAAGCCTAAGAGAGGATGATTTCATAGCATATATATATACCATTGATAGCCAAAACATACATATATAAATACCCTAGCCTCAATGTAAGTGAATGAGAGAAACCTTTACCTTGAATCCTTAGTTTGTAGGAAGAACTTGAGCTTTGATCTTGAATCTACCCTTAAATCTCTTGTTTTTCCCTTCCTTTCTTCCTCTCTAGTGCTCCCTAGGGTTCCAAGAGGTGTGGGGTGAGAGTGGAGTGAAATAAATGAGGGCAAATGGGATGAAAATGGGGTTTAAAAACACCTCAACCCCGAAATTCATTGTTCACAACTTGCTTAGATTTTCTCTAAAATTACGATTTTGCTACTAAAAATCTCCAATTTGATACATATGACTACCCTAAGGCTTTTCAACATTCTAGATTCATTTTTAATGTTATTTTAACCTAAAAACATTTATTTTTATGATTTATCTCAAAACCAAAGTCAATGTACACCCGAAACACTAAAATTTATATTTTACCCATTCGAACTGGCTATTAATGAAGTTTTGCGTTTTTTGCAAATAAAATGTGATAAAGGGTGATTCTTAAAGCCTTTTATACTTATTTATAACCTAAATGTACTCATTATTCTTATATTTTGATTTAGGATGCAAATGGAGACTTTAAATGCAAAACGAAGCTAATTGAACTGTTTTGACATCACTTCGTTATCTGGGCATAACTCTCTCATCCGAGCTCTGATTGAGATGATTCAAGATGCTATGGAATGATAAGAAAGCGCTATAAAATCTTTATGTTTTGAGTTTGGAGATATATTGACTGCATCAAGGTCTAAATTGGGCTTGAAGTTAAGGCCAGTGCACTGTTCAAGCTAATTGGGCTGTTTTGACATCACTTCGTTATCTGGGCATAACTCTCTCATCCGAACTCCGATTGAGATGATTCAAGATGATATTGAATGCTAAGAAAGAGCTCTACAACATTCATGTTTTGCATTTTGAGATATATTGACTGCATCAACTTCGCAATCGCACTTGAAGTTGCAGCCAGTGCACTTTTCACGTCCTACTTCATCCCTTTTCCATTTCCAATCCATTCCTAAGCCAACCAAATCCATCTCAAACCTCTCCAACACGCATTTCTACACCAAAACTATTTAATACAAGTTCTAGGACCTAAAATTTCATATTTTCACTTATTAAAACCAAATTTCAACTATTATTTTCATGAATATTTTAAATCTCTACTTTTTCAATCTACCAAATTCAAACACACATCACTACTCATATCCACATTTTTACCACAATTATTTACTATATATCTATATACATATATAAAAGAAAATGCGGGGTGTTACATGAAGTATGAATGCGATGACACTTACGAAGAATCATCATGTAACAAAGAATACAAACTGATAGTTAGTGTGGAGCAAATGCATAATACTACATTTATCAATGTAACACACAAATACAAAGGTACGGTTAGCCAAAGTTAAGAAGCTTTGCTCTGCTTGGCTTCACTAGTTGTCAAAGCAAGAAAGAGGTGATATAGGAAGAACCATCATGATGCATAGGATAACAATACCATAATTAGTACATGAAAATAAAATTGCCCATGAAAAGCATATATCAGCCATTGGAATATGATAACCAAATATTAATTTTAGGTTAGTAAAAATTAGGAAGCTTTAATTGTTTAAACTAGTGGCCAAAACTGGTTAAAGTAGTCGTACAAACCTGAAAAAGGTGAGAAATTTGAATCATTATTTCGTAAAGGGTTATGAACACTATAAACAATATATGGAGCACGAAATTCTACTTAAAAGCATATAACGAATAAACAAAAGAAAGAGAAATTATGTAGGGGGTGCATAGGAATGGACAAAGTACCCCAAACAGAACAACCCTGACACCAGGTTTCCTAGATTAAAATAGGATCAACAACTAGAAGTTAGAAACCTTATTTGTTAGTAGTATGCTCTAAGACCAATCATATAGATGATATTTTAGAGTTGTACTGGCAACATTCATTACTTAATTAAATAAAAGGGCAACTTTATTTATCATGTTTGTACTTTATTTCATTTCAATATACATGATATAGTCTATAGAATATAAGTTAAGAAGATAGTTTCTCAAGGTGTTGAGAAGAGGAGACCTATACTTCTTAGTATTAAACTCTTAAATGTTCCTAGTCATAGGATTATTATATAGGCACTACCTAATCTGGATATACTAGCACACACTATGTACCAAAATTTGATAGGCTCAATTTGATTAACACCATAATTTTAGAAGACCCTTCATTTTTTGCACCCATTGATTCCTTTTTTTTCCCTTCCAAACCTAAGCATTTTCATACCGGTAGAATGTAGAAAGAGTTGGGAATGGTTGGAAGTTTTTGGATCAAAAAATGGTTCATATATATCTATTAATGGGTCAAATTTTGACTCAAACCTTATTAGTCAAATATCGATTGGTACACATTTTTACGTAACTAGTCGAATCTAAATTCATGAAATATCATATATACCAACGTTTGATTAATTTCTGATAGAATCTAATTTTGAACTGATCTAAACAAGTTAGAATTAAGATATAATTTGCTAAAATATTGGTTTAATTAGTTAACTTGGATTGGACTTGATCGGATACTGGGCTAAGTTTTAGGATTCAATTTTAAATATTTATCGAATTATAGTATGGATTGAAAAAATAAAAATCATCCAATTTTTGGGTCATACTAAATTTGAACTCTAGTGAGCCAAATTTTGATTCAAATTTAATCTGTTTGGTGGCCTATAGCGTTGCATGTTTCATTTTTTTCCACATACCTTGGACCACTTTGCTAATAGGTTAAGAAATAGCGTCATTGACTTATTAAGAAGACCTTGACTATGGAATATTACGACTTTGTGGTGCTTATTATGACTATGGAATACCACATTTTGCGGTGCTTATGAGTGAAATTTTCTCACAAAATGGTAGTATCCTAATAAAAAAACAAACTCATGCATTTCAAAAGTCTCAACTAGAGAGTTTAGGGGAAAGAAATAAAAAAATAATTCTAAACTCTACTTTAAAGAGATCGTTTCTGGAATATGAACCCAATACATGTTATTTCAGTACGGTGATAAAAAATTCTAGTACATGGCAATAATACTACTACTATAACGAATAAACAAAAGAAATAGCAATGGACAATGTACCCCATATAGAACAACCTTGACACCAGGGTTCCTAGATTAAAATAGAATCAACAACTAGAAGTTAGTAACCTTATCTGTTAGTAGTATGCTCTAAGATAAATCATATAGATAATGTTTTAGAGTTGTACTAGCAACATTCATTACTTAATTAAATAAAAGGGCAAGTTTATTTATTTTGTGTGTACTTTATTTCATTTTAATATACATAATATATTCTATAGAGTATAAGTTAAGAAGATAGTTTTTCAAGATGTTGAGAAGAGGAGACCTATATTTCTTAGTACTTAACTCTTAAATGTTCCTAGTCATAGGATTATTGTTTGGGCACAATGTAATACGGATATAGTAGCACACACTATCTACCAAATTCTATAGGCTCAATTTGATTAACACCATAGTTTTAGAAGACACGTCATTTTTTGCACCCATTGATTCTTTGTTTTTTTTCCTTCCAAACCTAACCATTTTCATACTGGTAGAACGTAGAAAGAGTTGGGAACAGTTGGAAGTTTTTGGATCAAAAAATGGTTCATATAAATCTATTAATGGATCGAATTTTGACTTAAACCTTATTAGTCAAATATCGATTGGTACGCATTTTTACTTAACTAGTCGAATCTAAATTCGTGAAATATCATATATATCAACGTTTGATTAATTTCTGATAGAATCTAATTTTGAATTGATTTGAACAAGTTAGAATTAAGATATAATTTGCTAAAATATTGGTTTAATTAGTTAATTTGGATTGGATTTGACCGGATACTGGGCTAGGTTTTAAGATTCAATTTTTAATATTTATCGAATTCTAGTACGGATTGAAAAAATAAAATTCATCTAATTTTTGGGTGAAAGTTTTCATATTAAATTTGAACACTGGTGAGCCAAATTTGATTCAAATTTAATCTATTTGGTGGCCTAGAGCGATGCTTATCATGACTTTGCTAATAAGTTAAGAAATAGCGTCATTGACTTGTTAAGATGACCTTGACTATGGAATACCACGTCTCTGCGGTGCTTATAATGACTATGGAATTCCATGTTTTGTGGTCCTTATCATGCAAGGCAGGTGCTTGGGAGCTGCCAAACTTGAACTAGGCTCCATTCCTAGTTCAGTTTTTAAGTCTTTTTCGGTTAGAAAAAGGTAATTTCCTCAAAATAAAAAACAAAATTAATTTACTCTGCTACAAAAAATATTTAAATTTATCTTTTTATAAACAATTATATATATATATATATCATACTATTTTCCTTGGGGAATAGAAAAATTGGTGGCAAGTGTTCGGTTCTATTGGGCATAATCTTTGAACTCCACCAGGAAAAAAAAATCCATAATTTTGTTTTGGGGAAGATGATTTGGATGGCACAGTAGTCCAGCCCCCTCAAAATTCTGAATTTATCACCCTCTTACACTTGCTTACAAAGTATGGGAAGGTGATATATGCTAGTGGCTGAAACTCGAAAGAGGTAATAAATATTAAAGATCACCATGTCGAAGATGATATAAAACTTATAATAAGTGTTTGAAGCTTGAAACTTTGCACGAAAAATTTATCAACCATGTGAAAGTCACGTCCGTGAACGAAGCGAAGACTAGTACAAGTTAGGAAACTCTACTTAGTTAAACTAGTGGTCGAAACAGGAAATAGGTGATGGGTATGAATGATAATCCGTGCGTAGGACATCAAATTTTACGTAAAAAAACATATCACCACTATGAATGCGAAATACTAGTATGAAATTGAAGGTTGTTAAAATTAAGAAGCTATAATAGGTTAAAATTGTGGTCGAAGTATGAAAGAGATGACACTTACGAAGAATTATAATGTAACAAAGAATACAAATTGATAGTTAGTGTGGAGCATATGCATAATACTACCTTTATCAATGTAACACACAAATACAAAGGTACGGTTAGCCAAAGTTATGAAGCTCTGCTCTGCTTGGCTACACTAGTTGTCAAAGTAAGAAAGAGGTGATATAGGGAAAACCATCATGATGCGCAGGATAGGAATAGCATAATTAGTGCATGAAAATAAAATTCCCATGAAAAGCATATAGCAGCCATCGGAATATGATAACCAAATATAAAGTTTAGGTTAGTAAAAATTAGGAAGCTTTAGTTGTTTAAACTAGTGGCCAAAACTGGTTAAAGTAGTCGTACTAACCTGAAAAAGGTGAGAAATTTAATCATCATTTCGTAAAGGGTTATGAACACTATAAACAATATATGGAGCATGCAATTCTACTTAAAAGCATATAACGAAAAAACAAAAGAAAGACAAATTATGTAAGGTGTGCATAGGAATGAACAAAGTACCCCAGACAAAACAACACTGATACCAGGGTTCCTAGATTAAAAGAGGATCAGCAACCAAAAGGTAGTAACCTTATCTGCTAGCAGTATGCTCTAAGACCAATCATATAGATGATATTTTAGAGTTGTACTAGCAACATTCATTACTTAATTAAATAAAAGGACAAGTTTATTTATCATGCTTCTACTTTATTTCATTTTAATATACATGATATAGTCTATAAAGTATAACTTAAGAAGATAGTTTCTCAAGGTGTTGAGAAGAGGAGACTTATACTTCTTAGTACTGAACTCTTAAATGTTTCTAGTCATAGGATTATTATTTAGGCACTACCTAATCCGGATATACTAGCACAAACTATGCGTACTACCTAATCCGGATATACTAACACACACTATGTACTAAAATTCGATAGGCTCAATTTGATTAACACCATAATTTTAGAAGACACGTCATTTTTTGCACCCATTGATTCTTTTTTTTTTTCCTTCCAAATCAAACCATTTTCATACTGGTAGAATGTAGAAAGAGTTTGGAATGGTTGGAAATTTTTTGGATCAAAAAATGGTTCATATAAATCTATTAATGGATCGAATTTTGACTCAAACCTTATTAGTCAAATATCGATTGGTACACATTTTTACTTAACTAGTCGAATCTAAATTTTTGAAATATCATATATACCAACGTTCGATTAGTTTTTGATGGAATCTAATGTTGAACTGATTTGAACAAGTTAGAATCAAGATATAATTTGCTAAAATATTGGTTTAATTAGTTAATTTGGATTGGACTTGATCGGATATTGGGCTAAGTTTTAGGATTCAATTTTAAATATTTTTCGAATTATAGAATGGATTGAAAAAATAAAATTCGTCCAATTTTTGGGTCATATTAAATTTGAACTCTGGTGAGCCAAATTTTGTAACACCCCAAAACAAACCTGGGCGGCATTACATTGAAAAACCATTTATATCATGAGAGCACTAATATAACCCCTTAAGAAACAAGACTTCATTTGTCATCCATGAATATTTACAACATTTTTCAAAAGAATAATCCCAAGTCATGGTTATTACATCTTAAAAATTAATTAAAGAAGAGCAGTGGAATAAATAAAACAAGTTAGACTACATAATGTTCGAAAATAATGTCCTAGTCTAGTACAAAAGGAAAGGAGGTCGCTCTATGCGTCCACCACGGGATCCACACTCCCGTCCAGCGGAGTCTCTCAAGTAGTAGGCTCCTCGACCCTTACGTCCTCCCCCTCAAGCGGGTAATCTGAAAAATGTTAACGATAGGGGGTAAGCACGAAGTTCAGTAGAAAAATTCTCCCAAACCCATACAAGGTTTAGAAATGTATTTAAAATGGTCGGTCTCAATTTTAACATAACATAGATATATAATTTAAAATAAAGCAGTGACATTTAAAAAGGATCTCAAGTTTATTTAAAAATATTATTTAAATGAATAAACGAGCACCACATATAAATAATAACCATTAATTGTTATAAATAATTTTCAACAATTCTTTCTGTAGGTAGCATACTTTGTGGTAACCTCCACCCCCATTTAGGTCACCTTTGATTCTCAAGCATCTTTAACGGGAACCTCTTGATAATGGATAAGCATCCTTACATGAAACCTCTCACCAATCACTACATTGTTTTTCAAGCATCCTTACCGGGAACCTCTTGGGAAGGAGTGAGCATCCTTACAAGGAATCTCTCACTTATCTACATCACAAACAACTCAACCAAGCATACAATTCCAACATTTATCTCAATTTACAAGCATCTATCCAAAATCCCCAAAATATATCATATAACAATTTCACAACCAACTAAGAAAATACATGAGATCACAATAACATCATTTTTTTACCCAACACAAAGCACTAAGGTTTCAAAATCGATAATAAAGAAAGCATTTAGGAAGAAAATACATTACTCTAAAAAAATTAGGGTTTTAAAAGTAGAAAGGAGATTTCATGGGTATTAAACCCTACTTTGTTCAAAACATGTAATCCTTGCAAAAAAGCCTAATAGAGGATGATTCTATAGCATATGTATATACAATTGATAGCCAAAACATACATATATAAATACTCTAGCCTCAATTTAAGTGAATGAGAGAAAACCCCTACTTTGAATTCTTAGTTTGTAGGAAGAACTTGAGCTTTGATCTTGAATCTATCCTTAAATCTCTTGTTTTGCCTTTCCTTTCTTCCTCTCTAATGCTCTCTAGGGTTCCAAGAGGTGTGGGGTGAGAGTGGGGTGAAAAAAATGAGGAAAAATGGGGTTTAAAACATCTCAGCCCCGAAATTCATTGTTTACAGCCTGTTTTGGTTTTCTCTAAAATTACGGTTTTACCACTAAGAATCTCCAATTTTATCCATATGACTACCCTAAGGTTTTTTGACGTTCCGGATTCATTTTTAATGTTATTTTAACCTAAAAAAAATTATTTTTATGATTTATCTCAAAACCAAAGTCAACATACACCCGAAACACTAAAGTTTCTATATTACCCATCCGAATCGACTATTAATGAAGTTTTGCGTTGTTTGCAAATAAAAGTTGATAAAGAGTGCTTCTTAAAGAGTTTTATACTTATTTGAAGCCTAAATGTACTCATTATTCTTATATTTTGATTTAGGATCCAAATGGAGATGTTAAATGCAAAATGAAGTAATTGGACTGTTTTGACATCGCTTCATTATCTGGGCATAACTCTCTCATCCGAGCTCCAATTGAGATGATTCAAGATGTTGTGGAATGATAAGAAAGAGATATACAACTTTCTTTTTTGACTTTTGAGAGATATTGGCTGCATCAAAGTTGAAAGTGCGCTTGAAGTTGCAGTCAGTGCACTGTTCACGTCCTGTTTCATCCCTTTTCCATTTCCAATCCATTCCTAAGCCAACCAAATCCATCTCAAACCTCTCCAACACATATTTCTATGCCAAACCTATTTAATACAAATTCTAGGACCTAAAATTTCATATTTTCACTTATTAAAACCAAATTTCAACTATTATTTTCGCTAACATTTTAAATCTACCAAATTCAAACACACATCACTACACATATCCACATTTTTACCACAATTATTTACTATATATCTATATACATATAAAAAAAATGCGGGATGTTACAATACACCCCCCTTAAGGAAAGTTTCGTCCTCGAAACTTACCTCAAGAAGTGAACAAATATGGATACTTCTCCCGCATTTCTTGCTACGGTTCCCATGTAGCGTCCTCCACTACATGGTATTGTCACAAAACCTTCACCAATCTAATAACTTTGTTGTGACGCACTTTTTCCTGGGCGTTGAGAATTTCTACCGGTTTTTCTTCATAGGTTGCTCCGTCTTGAATTTCAATCTCCTCCAAGTTCATAACTGGAGTTGCATCCGAGTAACACCTTCTCAACATGGACACGTGGAACACATCATGTACTCCGGATAGCTAGGCTGGTAGTCGAAGTTGATATGCTGCCTTGCCTGCCGCTTTGATTACCTCAAACGGTCTGGTATATCTTGGCGCTAACTTCCCCTTCTTGCCGAATCGAAACACGCCCTTCTTGGATGACACCTTGAGAAATACATAGTCTCCCACCTTGAATTCTATGGGTCTTCGTCTATGGTCCGCATAGCTCTTCTATCTACTTTGCGCTGTCCATAACCTCTCTCGGATGAGTTGAATCTTCTCCGTAGTTTCTCGAACAATGTCTGGTCCAAACAAACTACTCTCGCCAGCTTCTAACCAACACGTCGGTGATCGGCATGGTCTTCCATACAATGTTTCATACGGTGCCATCCCAATACTATCCTGATAGCTATTGTTGTAAGGAAACTCCTCCAACGGTAAGTGGTCGCTTCAACTCCCCTTGAAGTCCAATGCGCAAGAGCGTAACATATCCTCAACAATCTGTATCACGCTCTCGGATTGGCCATCCGTTTGGGGATGAAAAGCCGTACTGAAGTGTAACTCTGCCCCCATTGCTTGTTGTAGACTCTGCCAAAATCTCGCCACAAACCTAGAGTCACGATCCGACACAATCGAGAGCAGAACGTCGTGTAACCTCACTATCTCACGGATATACAACTGGCTCAAAGTCTCGAATGTATCTGTGGTCTTCATACCAAAAAGTGAGCGGACTTGGTGAGTCTATCCACAATGACCCACACTGCATTATGCCCGTGCAACATTGATGGTAAACCCGACACGAAGTCCCTGGTGATGTAATCCCACTTCCACTCTGGAATAGGCAAAGACTGTAGGACTCCTCCTGGCCTTTGATGCTCAATCTTCACCTGTTGGCACACCGCACATTATGCCACATACTTGGCCATATCTCGCTTCATTCCCCTCCACCAGTATTGATGCTTCATGTCCCTATACATCTTTGTGCTACCGGGGTGGATAGCAAACTTGGAGCGATGACACTCTCCCAGTATCTCCTCCATTAGGGATGAATCATCGGGAACACATAGCTTCTCCACATATCTCAACTCTCCATTCTTCTAAGACCATCCTTCAATCGCTTCTCTATTCTCCAATCGGGCTCTAATCCAATCGAGTTCTGAATCCAGGCATTGCAACTCCACTACCCGTTGCTGAGGCGTCGATTAAGCTACAAGGTTGAATAGATATGATTGATACTCCGGTCCATCCACCCATAGATCGTATTCTCCAATGCATCAATCATTTTCCACCTATTTACCACAAGAAAATTGATTTCACCCCAAGACTTCCTGCTAAGAGCGTCAGCAACTACATTGGCCTTCCCCGGTTGGTAGTTGAGTGTGAACTCATAATCTTTCAAGTACTCAATCCACCTTCTAGTCGGAGATTCAAGTCTTTCTGTGTGAAGATATACTTGATATTTTTATAGTCCGAGAACACCTGAAATTTCTCCCCGTATAAATAACATCTCCACAACTTAAGAGCAAACACCACTGCAGCCAGCTCCAAGTCGTGTGTGGGATAATTCTGCTCATGCACCTGGAGTTGCCTCGAGCCATAAGTCACTATCTTCCCTCCTTGCATTAGAACGCATCCCATGCCTCGTAGTGAAGCATCGGTGTAGACATCATAGCCTTCTCCACTGCTCAGAATAATGAGGATAGGTGTCGTCGTCAACTTCTCCTTCAAGGTGTGAAAAGCTAGTTCACACGCTTGAATCCACAAAAATTTCTCCCTCTTCTTTGTAAGGCGAGTCATCGACATCGCAAGCTTGGAGAACTCTTCCACAAACGTACGATAATAGCCGGCTAACCCCAAGAAACTTCGTACTTTCGTTACATTCTTCAGTGGTTCCCATTTCATCACGGTCTCAATCTTAGCGGGATCAACCGCTACTCCTTGCTCGGACACAACATGGCCAAGGAACTTCACTTCCTTCATCCAAAACTTACACTTGCTCATCTTCACATATAACTTATGTTCTCTCAATGTTTGTAGCACAAAAGAGAGATGACGAGCATGTTCCTCCTGAGTCTATGAGTAAATCAATATGTCATCAATAAACACAATGACAAATTGATCGAGGTACGACCGGAAGACTCTGTTCATCAAATCCATAAAGGCTACAAGGGCATTAGTCAATCTAAACGGCATCACCGTATACTCAAAATGACCATACCGGGTACGAAAAGCAGTCTTAGGAATATCCTCCTCCTTAATCCGCAGCTGATGATACCCCGTGCGAAGATCAATCTTGGAGTAATACTTCGAACCCCTCAACTGATCAAATAAGTCATCAACTCTCGACAACGGATACTTATTCTTCACGGTAACCCGATTCAACCTCCGATAATCCATGCACAATCGTAGAGTCTCATCCATTTTCTTTACAAAGAGGACTGGGGGCTCCCCAAGGTGAACTGATTAGACAGATAAACCCAATTGCCAATAAGTGATCTAATTGCTTCCTTAGCTCCTTCAACTCCAAAGGTGCCATCCGGTAAGGAGCAATGGATATGGGTCCTATTCCCGGATAAAGATCGATCTTGAACTCAATTTTTCTATGTGGCGGTAATCTGTGTAATTCCTCGGGAAAAATATACGAAAACTCCGATACAATTAACACCACATCCGTATGGATTTTATCCTTGTCATCTCCCATCAAGTTAGCTAAGAAACTCAAATGACTTCCCGATTTCACTTTTAAGAATCTACTACCCGTAGTAGAAAATGGATGGGAAGAATCTCGATTTTTCATAAAACTGAAAATGACTCCTCCCAGCAACTGAAACATAATTCGCTTGCGAAAACAATCCATTACCGCCCGAAAAGCGGACAACAAGTTATCCCAAAAATCACATCATACCCCTTTATCTCTAAAGTAATCAAATCCACAATCAATTCGTGCTCCCCAATGCGAAGCACACAACCCTTGCAAACTCGGCTTGTATCTAACCGTTCTCCCCTGGGCAAGCTAATGTTCATAATATGCTCTAGCTTCGCGAAACTCAATCCCAAATCAAGTGCATATGTCGTGCGTACAAATGAGTGTTTTGCACTGGGGTCAAATAACATTCGGGCCAAGAATTGTAAATAAGGACGATACTTCTACAACGGCACTGACAATGTCCTCCTCCGGCTGAGTCAAAGCAAATACTCGCCCTTAGTTGGCGCTGCCGGGGGCTTAAGCTTGTATCGGTCGCTGCGGTGCAGGCCTCGGTGGTGGTGGTTGGGCTGCCGGTACCTATCTGGCGGTCTGGATAGGCCCCTAAGGTGAAAAAATTGGGCAATACATCCGAATATGTCCCACACCTCCGCATGCAAAGTAGGATCGAGGGGTAATACTGGCTCTAGTTTAAGTGTCTCCCTCTCCTCGAGCTATCAAAAGTCGTTGTCCACTTGTCTGGTCTGGGCGACGGTATGGTGTCGGTCTCTGTGCCCCACTAGTGCTAGCACCCGTCCGAATTGGACCTCCCCTCGAGAAGCCCTGTCGTCGCTGGCTATCCTCTATGTCTCTCTCTACCAGTGCAGCTCTGTCCACCAAGTCCCCAAAATCATGGATCCTGAGAGCCACCAATTTCTCCCTAATGATGGGCCTCAGACCTTGCTCAAAGCGCTTGGCCCTATTGGCCTTAGTAGATATAAATCCCACAGCACAACGGAAGAGCTCGTCGAACTGCCTCTCATACTCAGCCACGGTCATACTACCCTGTCGTAGTGCAAGAAAATCCACCTTCATTCGATCTCTGACCGATTCAAAGAAGTACTTATCTTAGAAAAGTTGATCGAACTCTTCCCAAGTGAGTGTGTCGGTATCCCTTTTCCTCTTTATGGCATCCCACCAATAGTCGGCCTCCCCTTCAAACAAGTAGGTCGCCAAATCAACTCTGAACTCCTCGACAACTCCCATGTCGTCACAGATCTTCTTCACTCGGCGGATTCATCTATCCACCTCCAAAGGATTGGAGCTCCCTTGAAAATTGGGTGGTTGATGTCTTAAGAATTCTTGAAGAGCTATCATCCTTCGGTCTCTGTTCCCATTGTTCGGTACTTGAGTGAGAGGATGAGCTCCACCATTGTGGTTGTTGTTACCATTTTGGTTTTGTACCAAAGTGGTGAGCTCCCTTGAGCATTGGTAAATGCCTTGCATAGCATCCAGAGGTGGAGGTGGAGGTGGTGGTGGATTCGCTTGACCTCCAAGGGCACGCCCACGTTCGCGTCCCCATCCTTGTTCGCCGTTCATCTTGCACATCAATTCACAACTTAGTTCATGGATGTACAAGACATCCTAAATATTAGGTTAAGTTAAGGCATAGAACATGTATAAAATTTCACTCAAGGATTTAATTCACCCTAATCCTAAAGCTCTAGAGGTGATTCCATAACCTATAGCTCCCATGTAAGACCTAAAGCCTAAACTATGATACCAACTTTGTAACACCCCAAAACATACCCCGGGTGGCATTACATTCTAAAACCATTCATATCATGAGAGCACTAATATAATCCCTTAAGAAACATGACTTCATTTGTCATCCATGAATATTTACAACATTATCCAAAAGAATAAGCCCAAGTCATGGCTATTACATCTCAAAAATTAATTAAAAAGCGCAATGGAATAAATAAAAGAAGCTAGACTACACAATGTTCGAAAAGAATGTCCTAGTCTAGTACAAAAGGAAAGGAGGTTGCTCTATGCGTCCACCTCGGGATCCACACTCCCGTCCAGTGGAGTCTCCCAAGTAGCGGGCTCCACAACCCTTACGTCCTCCTCCTCAAGCGGGTAATCTGAAAAATATTAGCGATAGGGGGTGAGCACGAAGTTCTGTAGAAAAATTCTCCCAAACCCACACAAGGTTTAGAAATGTATTTAAAACGGTCGGTCTCAATTTTAACATAACATAGATACATAATTTGAAATAAAGCAGTGACATTTAAAAAAGATCTCAAGTTTATTTAAAAACATTACTTAAATGAATAAACGAGCACCACATCCAAATAATAACCATTAATTGCCATAACCAATTCTCAATAATTCTTTCGATAGGTGGCATACTTTGTGGTAACCTCCACCCCCCATTTAGGTCACCTTTGATTCTCAAGCATCCCTACCGAGAATCTCTTGAGAATGAATGAGCATCCTTACATGGAACCTCCCACCAATCACTACATTGTTTCTCAACCATCCTTACTTGGAACCTCTTGGGAAGGGGTGAGCATCCTTACAAGGAATCTCTCACTCATGTGCATCATAAATAACCCAACCAAGCATGCAATTCCAACATTTATCTCAATTTACGAGCATCTATCCAAAATCCCCAAAATATATCATGTAACAATTTCATAACCAACTAAGAAAATACATGAGATCACAATAACATCATTTTTCTACCCAACACAAAGCACTAAGGTTTCGAAATTCATAATAAAAAAAGCATTTAGGAAGAAAATACATCACTCTCTAAACATTAGGGTTTTAAAAGTAGAAAGGATATTTCATGGGTATTAAACCCTACTTTGTTCAAAACATGTAATCCTTGCAAAAACCCTAAGAGAGGATGGTTCCATAGCATATATATATACCATTGATAGCCAAAACATACATATATAAATACTCTAGCCTCAATTTAAGTGAATGAGAGAAAACCCCTACCTTGAATCCTTAGTTTGTAGAAAGAACTTCAGATTTGATCTTGAGTCTACCCTTAAATCTCTTATTTTTTCCTTCCTTTCTTCCTCTCTAATGCTCTCTAGGGTTCCAAGAGGTGTGAGGTGAGAGTAGAGTGAAAGAAATAAGGGCAAATGGAATGAAAATAGGGTTTAAAACACCTCAGCCCCGAAATTCACTGTTCACAGCCTGTTTTAGTTTTCTCCAAAATTACGATTTTACCACTAAGAATCTCTAATTTCATCTATATGACTACCCTAAGATTTGTTGACATTCTGGATTCATTTTTAATGTTATTTTAACCTAAAAATATTTATTTTTATGATTTATCTCAAAACCAAAGTCAACGTATACTCGAAACACTAAAATTTATATTTTACCCATCCGAACCGGCTATTAATAAAGTTTTGCGTTGTTTGCAAATAAAAGGTGATAAATGGTTCTTCTTTAAGCCTTTTATACTTATTTGAAGCTTAAATGCACTCATTATTCTTCTATTTTGATTTATGATGCAAATGGAGACGTTAAATGCAAAATGAAGTAATTGGACTGTTTTGACATCGCTTCATTATCTGGGCATAACTCTCTCATCCGAGCTCCGATTGAGATGTTTCAAGATGATATGGAATGATACTAAATAGCTCTAAAACTTTCATGTTTTAAGGTTTGAGAGATATTGACTGCATCAAGGTCTAAATCGGGCTTGAAGTTGCAGCCAGTGCACTGTTCAAGCTAATTGGGCTGTTTTGACATCACTTCGTTACCTGGGCATAACTCTCTCATCCGAGCTCCGATTGAAATGATTCAACATGATATGGAATGCTAAAAAATAGATCTAAAACCTTTATGTTTTGAGTTTTGAGAGATATTGACTGCATCAAGGTCAAAATCGCGCTTGAAGTTGCTGCCAGTGCACTGTTCACGTCCTGTTTCATCCCTTTTCTGTTTCCAATCCATTCCTAAGCCAAACATATCCATCCCAAACCTATTTCTACACCAAACCTATTTAATACAAGTTCTAGGACCTAAAATTTCATATTTTCACTTATTAAAACCAAATTTCAACTATTATTGCCGCTAACATTTTAAATCTCTACTTTTCCAATCTACCAAATTCAAACACACATCACTACACATATCCACATTTTTACCACAATTATTTACTATATATCTATATACATATAAAAAGGAAAATGCGGGGTGTTACAATCCACCCCCTTTAAAGAAAGTTTCATCCTCGAAACTTACCTCAAGTAGCGAACAAATATGGATACTTCTCCTGCATTGCTTGCTCCGATTCCCATGTAGTGTCCTCCCCTCCATGGTGTTGCCACAAAACCTTCACCAATCTAATAAATTTGTTTCGAAGCACTTTTTCCTAGGCATCGAGAATTTCTACCCGTTGTTCTTCGTAGGTTGCTCTGTCTTGAATTTCAATCTCCAAGTTCATGACTGGAGTTGCATCCAAGTGACAGCTTCTCAACATGGAGACGTGGAACACATCATGTACTCTGGATAGCTGGGATGGTAGTCAAAGTTGATATGCCACCTTGCCTACCACTTTGATTACCTCAAACGGTTCGGTATATCTTGGCGCTAACTTTCCCTTCTTGCTGAATCGAAACACACCCTTCTTGGGTGACACCTTGAGAAATATGTAGTCTCCCACCTTGAATTCTAAGGGTCTTCGTCTGTAGTCCGCATAGCTCTTCTGTCTACTTTGCGCCGTCCGTAGCCTCTCTCGGATGAGTTGAATCTTCTTCGTAGTTTCTCGAACAATGTCTGGTCCACACAAACTACTCTCGCCGGCTTCTAACCAACACGTCGGTGATCGACATAGTCTTCCATACAATGCTTCATACGGTGCCACCCCAATACTTTCCTGATAGCTGTTGTTGTAAGCAAACTCCACCAACGGTAAGTGGTCGCTCCAACTCCCCTTGAAGTCAAGCGCGTAACATATCCTCCTCAATTTGTTTCACCCTCTCGGATTGGTCATCCGTTTGGGGATGAAAAACCATAATGAAGTGTAACTCTATCCCCATCGCTTGTTGTAGACTCTGCCAGAAGCTCGCCACAATCCTAGAGTCACAATTTGACACAATCGAGAGCGGAACGCCGTGTAACCTCACTATCTCACGGATATACAGCTGGCTTAAAGTCTCGAATGTATTCGTGGTCTTCATACCCAAAAAGTGAGCGGACTTGGTGAGTCTATCCATAATGACCCATACTGCATTATGCTAGCGCGACGTCCATGGTAAATCCGACACGAAGTCCATGGTGATGTGATCCCACTTTCACTCTGGAATAGGCAAAGACTGTAGGACTCCTATTGGCCTTTGATGCTCAATCTTCACCTATTGGCACACCGCACATTTTTCCACATACTTGGCCACATCTCGCTTCATTCCCCTCCACCAGTATTGACGCTTCATGTCCTTATACATCTTTGTGCTACCGGGGTGGATAGCAAACTTGGAGCGATGACACTCTCCTAGTATCTCCTCCTTTAGGGACAAATCATCGGGAACACATAGCTTCTCCCCATATCTCAACTCTCCATTCTTCCAAGACCATCCTTCAATCGCTTCTCCATTCTCCAATCAGGCTCTAATCCAATCGAGTTTCGAATCCAAGCATTGCAACTCCACTACTCGTCGCCTAAGCGTCGGTTGAGCTACAAGGTCGAATAGATTTGGTTGATACTCCGGTCCATCCACCCATAGATCGTACTCCTTCAATGCATCAATCATTTTCCACCTATTTATCGCAAGAAAATTGATTTCACCCCAAGACTTCCTGCTAAGAGCGTTGGCAACTACATTGGCCTTCCCCGGATGGTAGTTGAGCGTAAACTCATAATCTTCCAAGTACTCAATCCACCTTCTCTGTCAAAGATTCAAGTCTTTCTATGTGAAGATATACTTGAGACTTTTATAGTCCGAGAACACCTGAAATTTCTCCCCGTATAAATAACATCTCTACAACTTAAGAGCAAACACCACCGCAGCCAGCTCCAAGTCGTGTGTGGGATAATTCTACTTATACACCTTGAGTTGCCTTGAGCCATAAACGACTACCTTCCCTCCTTGCACCAGGGTCAAATAATATTTGGGGCCAAGAATTATAAATAAGGACGATACCTTCCATAACGGCACTGACAATGTCCTCCTCTGGCTGAGTCAAAGCAAATACTCGCCCTTAGTTGGCGCTGCCGCGGGCTTAAGCTTGTATCGGTCGCTGCGGTGCAGGCCTCGGTGGTGGTGGTTGGGCTGCTGGTACCTATCTGGCGGTCTAGATAGGCCCCTGAGGTGGAAAAATTGGGCAATGCATCTGAATATGTCCCACACCTCCACATGCAAGGCAAGATCATGGGGTAATACCAGCCCTAGTCTGAGTGTCTCCCTCTCCTCGAGATGTCAAAAGTCGTTGTCCACCTGTCTGGTTTGGGTGATGGTATGGTGTCGGTCTCTGTGCCCCACTAGTGCTAGCACCTGTCCAGATCGGACCTCCTCTTGAGAAGCCCTATCATCGTTGGCTATCCTCTATGTCTCTCTCTACCAGTGCAGCTCTGTCCACCAAGTCCCCAAAATCACGGATCCTGAGAGCTACCAACTTCTACCTAATGATCGGCCTCAGACCCTGCTCAAAGTGCTTAGCCTTGTCGGCCTCAGTTGATATAAATCCCATAGCATAACGGGAGAGCTCGTCGAATCGCCTCTCATACTCAGCCACGATCATGCTACCCTGTCGTAGTGCAAGAAAATTCGCCTTCATTCGGTCTCTGACCGATTCAGGGAAGTATTTATCTTGGAAAAGTTGATCAAACTCTTCCCAAGTGAGTGTGTCGGTGTCCCTTCTCCTCTTTATGGCATCCCACCAATAGTCGACCTCCCCCTCAAACAGGTAGGTCGCCAAACCAACTCTCAACTCCTCGGTAACTCCCATGGCATCACAGATCTTCTTCACTCGACGGAACCATCTATCCACCTCCAAAGGATTGGAGCTCCCTTGAAAATTGGGTGGTCGTTGTCTTAAGAATTCCTGAAGAGCTATCATCCTTCAGTCTCCATTCCCATTGTCCGATACTTGAGCGAGAGGATGAGCTCCACCATTGTGGTTGTTGTTACCATTTTGGTTTTGTACCAAAGTGGTGAGCTCCCTTAAGCATTGGTAAATGCCTTGCATGGCATCCGGAGGTGGTGGTGGTGGTGGATTCGCTTGACCTCCACGGTCACGTCCACATCCGCGTCCCCGTCCTTGTTTGTCGTTCATCCTACACATCAATTCACAACTTAGTTCATGGATGTACAGGACATCCTAAATATTAGGTTAAGCTAAAGCATAGAACGTGTATAAAATTTCACTCAAGGATTTGATTCACCATAATCCTAAAGCTCTAGAGGTGATTCCATAACCTAAAGCTCTCATGTAAGGCCTAAAGCCTAAGCTGTGATACCAATTTTGTAACACCCCAAAACACACCCTGGGCGGCATTACATTCTAAAATCATTCATATCATGAGAGCACTAATATAATCCCTTAAGAAACAAGACTTCATTTGTCATCCACGAATATTTACAACATTATCCAAAAGAATAAGCTCAAGTCATGGTTATTACATCTCAAAAATTAATTAAAGAAGCACAGCGAAATAAATAAAAGAAGCTAAACTACACCATGTTCCAAAAGAATATCCTAGTCTAGTACAAAAGGAAAGGAGGTCGCTCTATGTGTCCACCTCGGGATTCACACTCCCGTTCAGTGGAGTCTCCCAAGTAGCGGGCTCCTCGACCCTTACATCCTCCTCCTCAAGTGGGTAATCTGAAAAATATTAGCAATAGGGGGTGAGCACGAAGTTCTGTAGAAACATTCTCCTAAACCCATACAAGATTTAGAAAAGCATTTAAAATGGTTGGTCTCAATTTTAACATAACATAGGTACATAATTTGAAATAAAGCAGTGACATTTAAAAAGGATCTCAAGTTTATTTAAAAACATTACTTAAATGAATAAACGAGCACCACATACAAATAATAACCATTAATTGTCATAACCAATTCCCAACAATTCTTTCGGTTGGTGGCATACTTTGTGGTAACCTCCACCCCCCTTCAGGTCACCTTTGATTCTCAAGCATCGTTACCGGAAAATGTCCTTTGCGATGCGTTGATAAATAAACTTGCCCTTTTATTTAATTAAGCATTCTTTCGATAGATGGCCTAGAGTGATGCGTGTTTCATTGTTTTCCACAAACCTAGGACCACTTTGCTAATAAGTTAAGAAATAACGTCATTGACTTGTTAAGAAGGCCTTGACTATGGAATACCACGTATTTTCAGTGCTTATCATGACTATGGAATTCCTTGTTTTGCAGTCCTTATCATGCAAGGCAGGTGCTTGGGAGTTGCCAGACTTGAACTAATCTCTATTCCTAGTTCAGTTTTTAAGTCTTTTTCGATTAGAAAAAGGTAATTTCATCAAAATAAAAAAGAATATTTATTTACTCTACTACAAAAAATATTTAAATTTATCTTTTTAAAAACACTTATATTATATAAAACATACTATTTTCCATGGGGAATAGGAAAATTGGTGGCAAGTGTTCGGTTCTATTGGGCATAATCTTTGAACTTGACTAGAAAAAAAAATCCATAATTTTGTTTTGGGGAAGATGATTTGGATGGCACAGTAGTCCAACCCCCTCAAAATTCTGAATTTATCACCCTCTTACACTTGCTTACAAAGTATGGGAAGGTGATATAAGCTTGTGGTTGAAACTCAAAAGTGGTAATAAATATGAAAGAGCACCATGTCGAAGATGATATAAAAATTATAATAAGTGTTTGAAGTTTGAAACTTTGCAAGAAAAATTTATCAACCATGTAAAAGTCATGTCCATGTAGGAAGCAAAGACTAGTACAAGTTAGGAAACTCTACTTAGTTAAACTGGTGGTCAAAACAAGAAATAAGTGATGGGTATGAATGATAATTCGTGCGTAGGACATCAAATTTTAGGTAAAAGAACATATATCACCGCTATGAATGCAAAATACTAGTATGAAATCGAAGGTTGTTAAAATTAAGAAGCTATAATTGGTTAAACTTGTGGTCGAAGTATGAAAGAGATGACACTTACGAAGAATCATCATGTAACAAAGAATACAAACTGATAGTTAGTGTGGAGCAAATGCATAATACTACCTTTATCAATGTAACGCACAAATACAAAGGTACGGTTAGCCAAGTTAAGAAGCTCTACTCTGCTTGGCTACACTAGTTATCAAAGCAAGAAAAAAGTGATATAGGAAGAACCATCATGATGCACAGGATAGGAAGAGCATAATTAGGGCATGAAAATAAAATTCCCCATGAAAAGCATATATCAGCCATCGGAATATGATACCCAATATAAAGTTTAGGTTAGTAAAAATTAGGAAGCTTTAGTTGTTTAAACTAGTGGCCAAAACTGGTTAAAGTAGTTGTACTAACCTGAAAAAGGTGAGAAATTTGAATCATCATTTTGTAAAGGGTTATGAACACTATAAACAATGTATGGAGCATGAAATTCTACTTAAAAGCATATATCACCTATGTGAATATGTAATTTGAGTATGAAGGCATGGTTTATGAAGTGAAGAACGACCAAAGTTAAAAAGCTCCAATTGATTCAACTAGTGGCAAAAACTAAAAAGAGATAACAAATCGAAAATATCATCATGTTATAGAGGGTAAGAAAATCGTAAATAATGTGTGAAGATTTAAATACCATGTAAAGGCATATATTACCGATATGAAAGTGACGTCCAAGTAGAGGATAGCAATGTTGCAGAGGATAGAATACCATAATCAGGGTATGGACAGTAAAATTCTATACGAAAAACATATATCACCTATGCGAATGCGACATCCAAGTACGAAGTAGATGTTGGATAAAGTTTGTCTTTCTGGGAGGGAGAGATATGAAGTGGATCTTCCCTCACGATTATACACTTGGATTACTGGTCATTAATTACCTATTGGGGGTGAATATATTTTCAAATTTTAAGTTTGGAGAAACACCAAATTAAACCTATTACTAACTTAATTATCTATTCTCACCAAAAATGATCAATTCATAGTGAGAACCCCATTTTTTTTTTAAAAAAAAAAGTATATTGTTTTACTATGTTACAAAAACATTTATATCCATGATTAAATTTTTACTCAAACAAAAATTAACATTTGAGTAAAAAGCTTGACTTGATACAAAGGGATCCAATGGACAAATTCAATTTAGAGAAGGAGAAACCCAAATTTAAAAGAGGATAAACCCAAATTTAAATGAGAGTAAAGATGACCATTGGATTTTTAAAAGAGAATGAAATCTCATAATTAAAGATTTGGGTAAGGATTTGAGTCTCCCTTAATTTGAGTAAAAAAGTAAGTCTCCTTCAATTTGGTATAAGTTTGAGTCGAAAGTTGGAGCAATTTTTTTGAATTTTTTTACTCGAATTTAAATTTGAGTTTAAATTTTAGTAAGGGTAGGATAAGCTTTTATATACTAACTGACGAGACTTGAGGCGGCTTGACAGTATTAAAGGGACATGTGGCAGTTACAGCCATTA
The DNA here is from genome assembly GCA_963454935.2 of Ilex paraguariensis. Taxonomy (NCBI): domain Eukaryota; kingdom Viridiplantae; phylum Streptophyta; class Magnoliopsida; order Aquifoliales; family Aquifoliaceae; genus Ilex; species Ilex paraguariensis. Next base: position 45,098 of record CAUOFW020001264.1, read on the forward strand.
AGGACTCCAAAGGGCTCCTGGGAAAGGTTCCAAGAAGATATGTCATGAAGGGCTGAGTATGCCCCTCAGAGCCTTGCATCAAAAGGGATCTAAGAACTCATTAATGACTCTTGAGTGGTTATGGAAGATTCATTAATGAGGATCCAAGTCCTCGAGAAATGTGAAGACAGTCATCGTTACAAGGCATTAATGACCATTATGCCAACTTGAAGTCTTCGGCGAACCCCAAGGGTGCTTATTCCCTAGTAGTTAACACTTGAGCGTAGGTGTCAGGCACCAACAAGATGTATTTAATGATCAGGGGAATGTGCCATGAATGCTTGGCGATTCCCGAGCAAAGGTTCACTCATCTGAGGAGACTAATAATGAGAAGATTTGATGGGATGGCAATCATGATGCTAGGATATAAGTGCAGACCATTAAATTTTGGGATGGGACTCAATGGCATCACCATCATTGCAAACCATGGTATAAATACCCCTTAAGAAGCTGGATCAAGGTATGCAATCTGAAAATAGAATACACATAGTGCTCTTGACTAAAGCTGACTGACTTGAGCTTCGGAGGGGATTAGTCGGGTATACATCCGGCCCCCTTTTTCTAATCCTTCATTCCGGATTCATCATTCAGGATCGTTCAGCGTATTGCTATCTTAATTCATTATAGGAAATCACCCGCGCAATTTGGCGCCGTCTGTGGGAAATTTGCGAATTAGTTTTCCCCGTAGCGATAATATCATGGTGAACACACAATCTTAAGGTGAGTTGGGGTGCAGCCTATACGTGAGAAATGCGAAAGCTAGCTGACTCCCTGCAGTCACCAAATCCTGCTCCTTGAACCAATTGGATGGAGCTCATCACATCTCATAGCAGACATTACCAGTGCACCAGAGCCTTGAGGGACAAAATGTCGTAGCTCAGAAAATTGTCGAGTTGATGGAGAAACGAATTAGAGGTCGTTTGAAGCGGCTTGAGAAACACAATGCCAACGTGAAGCCCTAGTTCAATGATTTCGAGCGGTCAAAGGAGACCAACTAACGAAGTAGAAGATGTGGAGACAAGAGTATCCACTGGAGTGATTCTTGGGGCACAAGGCAGAAGGCCTCAAGGAGAAGTTTGTGTGAACGCCTAAGTAAGAAGCGCGGGCCTTAGGGTTATGAAGGGCGTGCCCCCAAGGATAGATATGTTGGAAGCAAAAAACGCCGGTGAGATTTATCAAGTGGAGATCTCGACTATAGACTCTCAGGGGGTGTGTAGGAGGTAGAATCCCACACGAACTCGACTACAATCGGACCTAGAAACAAGAGATCCTGAGAGAGACCTCTATTTATGCTTGGATACATAGCGCCGAAAACCCCTCCCAAAAGAGGAGGACATGGAGGATGAGAAAATCGTTCATTTGAGCTATTAGGGAGATCGAGATGTCGAAGAAGTTCACTGTCCCCCGTTCCAAGGTTTACGATGAAAGGACAAACCCCGAGGGCCATCTACAGTAGTATAAGCAACTGATGTCCGTCTATGACACCGACCAAAGATTGTTGTGCCGAGTGTTCCCCATGAGCCTAGGGGACACTACCATGAAATGGTATAAGATCTTGGCCCTAGAAAATATAAAGTCGTGGAAATGGATGATCGAGCTCTTTGTTGCTCAATTTATCACCAGTAGCAAAAATTCAAAAGACATTGGTACTCTACTAACACTCAAATGGAGAGTGGAGAGAACCTTCAATGATACGCAATCAAATATTGGGATGAGGTGAATGAACTTGAGGCATGCTTTGAGATCATGGCGGTAGAAACTTTTTGGCTAGGGTTGTCTCGAGACACCGATCTGTATCGATCTTTGACTAAGCAAACTCTAGTGGATATGAAGGACCTAATGTCTCGTATAAACAAGTATGCTGAGGTGGAAGAAGATTTTGTTGTCCCCAAGCCTAAATTTCCCACTTTAAAGGAGTGAGATAAGGCCACATGTCCGGAGAGGGGCACTCGTGCCAACTCCAAGTAACTTATCCCTTCAGGGGATGAGCACGGTCTTTAAAGAACCCATTTACAAAATGATTTACAAGATAAAGAGTGAGCCCTTCTTCAAGTGGACTCCCAAGAGGCAAGGTGATCCATCCTCCAGAAATTCGACTTCTCGATGTTCTTACCGTCGGGATGTCGAACATCTGACCGAAGACTGCAGGGTGTACAAATTGTTCCTAGAGAAACTAGTCCGAGAAGGTCATCTCAGGGAATTCATTGATGTGCGGCTATGAGGGGCTCGATAAGAAAGGAAACAAGCGTAGCCCGAGAAGGTCATCTCAAGGAATTCATTGATGTGCGGCTATGAGGGGCTCCGCAAGAGAGGAAACAAGCGTAGCCCGAGAAGCGGCAACTGTAATTAAAGTGATACACATCTACACGGTGGATAGGATAACTTATAATTCACTTCAAGCAGACCTCCAAAAGGTTGCGCAAGCCGTGAATGTAAAGGAAAGTAGGTTTAGGGGCCAATCGTCCAAAAGACCTTGACTTGACGCCAAGGCCATTCATTATGTTGACGCCGATCTTGTTGGACTGACCTTTCCACTTGAAGATACCTTGGTGATCACCCTCCAGATTGAGAAATACGATGTGAAGAGAATCCTGGTCGACTCGGGAAGTTCATCTGAGGTGATGTATGACAGCCTCTTTCATAAAATGTGCTTCACTCTAAAACACTTAAAGCCCATAAAAACCCCTCTTGTAGGATTCAACGGTTCGTATGCCCTTCCCCTCGAAAAGGTTATCCTCATGGTCACCACTGGGATTGTCATAGTCCTAGTTGAATTCGTGGTTATGGACTCTGAATCCCCGTACAATGCCATAATAGGTAGAACATGGTCACATACTATGAAGATGATGCATTCGTCTTACCACTAAAAGATAAAATTTCCTATGCCGAGGGGAGTAATAAAAATCTACGACCATCAAGCATCATCAAAAAGTTATTTTTATGCAGCAGTAAAGACCGGGTTTATCTCTAAGTCCCAAGAGCATGACCCCGAGGCAGTGTAAGCCAAATAACAATCACAGTTCGGTCGGCCAGGTGTTGATGATCCCATGACAAACCCAGTCGATCGGTCCACGGAGGCTCTAGTTAAGGTCCTTCTAAATCCCAAGGACGAGGAGAGATTTTTTTTGATAGGGGCACCGTTGGGAGGCACCAAGAGATCTGATATGATAAAATTTCTTTGTAGGTATGCTGACGTCTTTTTGTGGACCCCTGTGGAGATGACGAGGATAAATGCTGAAGTAATATGTCATCAACTTCATGTCGATCCAACTTTCAAACCCGTGAAGCAAAAGGCTCGAAGGTCAACACCTCACCACGAACAAGCTATTAATGAGGAGGTGGACCGGTTGCTCGACGCTGGATCAATTAGGGAAGTCTAATTCCCCAAGTGGCTATCCAACATGGTTTGTGCGAAAAAGAAAGGTGGTGGAAAGTGGCACGTTTGCGTGGACTTTACAGACCTAAAGGGAATCAAGGAGTATTTGAGGTCTCCCCTACTTTGTCCATTTCGGCAATAGGCAAAGTTTTAAACCTCTACTTATTCATTTCAGAATGGGCGATCAGTGGGGCTCTGGTAAGGGAGCACAACGGTGTACAGAGGCCAGTGTATTATGTACAAAAGACCCTGCTTGATGCCAAGACCAGATATCTGCCAATGGAAAAGCTTATACAAGCCTTGGTCGTCTCAGCAAGGAAACTTAGGCACCATTTTTAGGCCCATCCCATTGAGGTCTTGACAGACAAGCCCTTAAGGCCTATATTTCACAAAGAAGATATGTCTGGACGAGTTGCCAAGTGGGCCATGGAGATAAAGTGTTTGAAATAAGCTACAACCCCTGTACTTCCATTAAAGGGCAAATATTTGTTGATTTTATTGTCGAGTTTTGTGCATCTGAGTCTCCTTCGGATGGGAAACTTGCAACTTCTGACCACAACGATGTTTGGAGCTTGCATGTGGACAAATCCTCAAACACAAGGGGGGCAAGAGTGTGTGTAGTCTTGGCCAATTCTAGAGGATTTACAGTGGATCAAGCTATCAGACTTAGATTTAAAGCATCTAAAAATGAGGCCGACTACGAGGCACTACTGGCTGGACTCGATATCGTATACTTGGTCAAGGCAAGGCACCTACATATTTTCTACCATTCCTAGTTGGTGGTAAATCAAATTAATAGGGACTTTGAGGTCCCAGATGACAGGATGAAAGCCTATTACTAGAGAGCAAAATCGAGGATGAAAAAGTTCAAAAAGATAAAGGTGTCCAAAATTTCGAGAGATCACAATAGTCATGCCAATGTGTTAGCCTACCTTGCCTCAGCCTTGGTTTTAGAGGTAACTCGGCCCATTACCATTGACTACCTAGAAAGTCCGAGCATAAGGGACTTAAATGTCGAGGAAACGCTGCCAATGCGCACCCAGGATATATCGCCAAGCTAGAAGGACCCCATAATCAAATATTTGATGGACAGGGAACTCCCCGAGGATGTCAAGGAAGCCATAAAGGTCAAACTAAAAGGTCCCAAATTGTGGATGTCCCTCGATCATAAGCTATATTGGAGATCCTTCTTGGGACCATACTTACTTTGTGTTCCCAAGGATAAAGTTGAACTATTGTTGTACGAGGTTCAAGAGGGAGTTTATGAAAGTCACATGGGAGGAAGATCTCTTGCACACCGCGTAATGTCTCAAGGGTATTGGTGGTCGTATATCCAGAAAGATGCAAAGAGGTATGCCTAGAAATGTGATAAATGACAAAATTTTGCCCCCATCATCTGTCAAATGGCAAGAGACCTAAACTCTTTGACTAGTCCTTGGCTATTTTCTTAGTGGAGCATGGATATAGTGAGGCCTCTGTCGAGGGCTCCTCTAGGAAAAAAATTCCTCTTAGTCACCACGGACTACTTCACGAAGTGGACTGAGACTGAGCCCTTGGGCCATATTTGGGATGTTGAAACCAAGAAATTCGTATGGTAGAATATCATTACTCGGTTTGGCATCCCACAAGCCATTGTCTTTGACAACAACACCTAATTCAATAGTGAGCCATTCAGGGAGTTCTGCTCGGGATTTGGAATACGTAAATATTACTCCACCCTGGCATACCCTCCATGTAACAAGCACGAGAAAATCTCCAATAAGACAGTCTTGGCTGGGATAAAGATGAGGTTGGAAAGGGCTAAGGGCAGATGGACCAAGGAGCTGCTAAATGTCCTATAGGTGTATAGAACCACCTCGAGGACTTCAATGGGAGAGACTCCCTATACCATGACCTACAGGGCCAAAGCCATAATACCCTTGGAGGTAGGGCTCCCGACTATACGAAGTCAAGCCTTCGAGTTATGAAATAATGATCCAACACTAGCTAGGGATCTCGATATGGTTGACTATACGACTAGCCAAGTATCAAGGAGAGTTGTCAAGGTAGCATTAGAAGAAGGTCCAAACAAGGAGTTTTCAGGTGGGTGACTTGGTGTTATGCAAGGTTGTGGGCAATACTCGAGAATCCATTGACAGAAAGCTCGGCCCCAATTGGGAGGATCCGTAAAATATCATTGTCATAGGGGGCATAGGGGCGTATCAATTATAGGATATGGATGGAAAAGATGTAAATCGACCATGGAATGTATCAAATTTGAAGAAATATTACCACTAAGTTGACTTCAAGAACCAAATCTCAATTTTAACATGAGCCTCGATAATATTGAGCCTTGGAGCTCGGTAATCAGTTAATCTCGTGCGTAATGTAGTTCAAAAACACTATTTAACAAGATGAAAAAAAATACCACAAAGGAAAATATATTAATAAAGGGGTGGTCGTGCATCCTCCAGCATACAAAGGAAAAGAAGAAAAAAACAAGTGCTAAGAAATTTCTAGGGGTCCTCGGATCCAGCGGTTCATCAAGGTCACCTCTGAGCACCTTGCCATCGAACCCCGACTGGTTCCTTGTCAAAGACCCTTCCCCTCCAAGGCCGAGTATTTCATCAAGTTCCCTAAACTCAGCCCCACCTTGATTGATAATGGAGGTGTCGGGGATGAAGGGATCTCTGGGATGTATAGAAAGTGTGGGAGAAAGAAGCCAAATGGGAGACATTCCCTCTAAATCACCATCACTAACAGTGATCAGCACTATCACTGTTGTTTGTCTCCTCTACCCCTTCTGTTGGTTCCTTCAGGGCCGCTGCCATGGCAGTTGGCTGGACATCTAGTGGAGCCACGCAGTTGGCCTTTATTTCTAGCAACTTGGCCTTCGTAGCGGTAAATTTTTGGTCGGCCTCCTCCATTCTTCTCATGGCCTTGGCCTCGACCTCTTTGCTTTTGTCCAGCTCAGAGGTTAAGGCCTCGACTTTTCAAATCAGGTTGGCGATGCTCCTTGTCTAATCGACGACCGTTCGAGCTCAACTTAAGTCTTATCGGCTTTGCTCCTATATGCCTAAAAATGGTCAATGATGACCCCCATTTGTTGGCAAGCTTGGAAATGGAAACATTAATGTGAAGAAAAAAATCGTTGTAGGAAAATATCGGGGGAAAGGAAAAGTTAGGACTACTTACCACCAAGTTATGCTAGACCACTCCCTAGAGGAGGTGATTGTCTCTATAATCATCCAGAATCGCCATGTCGGCATCCAAATGTAGGGTCCTACTGATAGCCAGAGCCATGTCGGGAGAATGGAATGGAGTTACATTTTAGAACAGCCTGCCCCCTTCTTGTGATTTCTCAGAGGGGCCATTCAATAGGACCAGGGGCACCGGGACATCATGGCGTTGTTTAACTCAGTGCTCAATGATTGGGTTGCCGTCCCATCCACGATGCAGCCTTTGTCAATTGTCATTTCATTCTGAGGGTTTGTCTTAGCGCCTTCGTCGCTAATGTTGAACCTCCGGGGGATTTCCTACTACTATTGTTGCTGCTATTGTCGTTACTCCTGTTGCCCTTGGCTCTTGTTGCAGTAAAGGAGGGGCGACCAGAGGAGCAATGATGGGTGAGGTCTTAGAGGCTAGGGTCCTCTTGGTTGGCACTAAACTTTTAGTAGTGATGGGGGGAATGCGGAACATCTCAACAGAAGGAGAGTGTATTGATAGAGTGGACTTGAAGTCGAGGTCGGGATCTTCTTCAAGGTTTGCCTCCTCTTCCTCTTCTTTCGAAGAACGATCCACCAAAATCGAAAGATTGAAAGGTGGAGAGAGTTGGGAGAATCAGGTGTAGCCAGAGCAATATCTGAGGAAACGAGTGTTGCCCAAGCAAAGGGGTTACCGGGATTATGGGACCAGACCTTTAGAAGATCTTCGAAGGTAACAAAAGCTTTCAAGGTCTAGGCAATGTGCCTCTTGTATCCATCTGCAAGGAAAAACACAAAATCAGAAGCAAGAATAACGGCCAAGTGGTGATGAGCTCAGTAAAGTGCGCACCTGGAACCCTTAGTACTTTGTGGTAGTAGAGGCCATCATACTTGGATTATTGATACATCTCCCATCTTTCACCGAGCATGATGAGATCTCAGGTGTACCCTTAGTCCGAGTCAGGCATCTATGTCACCAACTACATGGAGGGGTCTCGTGCATTTAAGCAGTACTTGCCACCGCTAACCAACTTCAAGCCGTAGCAAAATAGTATCTCATCCACCCTGAGATTCACTCCCAACCGAGCATTCAGGGCAATAACTCCCATAACTATCCTAAATAGGTTAATTCAACATTGGAGAAGGAAAAGCCTCAGGCACATGAGGACTCTTAGTAGAAGGGGAGGAAGAGGAAACCTAACCCCTCCCTCTATGATGGCCTTGGCGTGGAAGGGCATAAGTTCCACATTACGTCTTCCCTGTGAAACTTGGGGTCAAAAAGAAAGGTGAAGACGTGCTTGAAAATGTTGTAGGTGGCTCGAAAAGCCTCTATATTGGTATCAATCACCTGGGTTCTCCTCAACTTGCCTGTATCACTAGGCCTAATCGACTCCCTTAGCACCCTAGTTCTTCATATATTGGCCATTGGGGATTTTTATAAAGAAAAAGAAGAGAGGAAGAAAAGAATGTAGGCAAGGGAATACTTACAGTTCAGTAGCTTCGAAGGATCTGCTCGGGAGAAGAGTGAAGAGCTGCTCAGGAGATAATTACAATTTGGGAGGTCGAAGATCCAAGGAGTCTCAAATGGGCCACAAACTCCCCTATTTATACTGACTACTACATGGGCAGGAATTGAGGAGGCGACCCATCAATCATAAATTTGAAAAATTAGACGAGAGATGTGCGGTTAACCACCCCTAAAATCCATGCATGTTGATGAAGAATCCACTCTCCATGCACCACCTGTCCCATGATGCGAGGAAAATGGAGGCTGAAGGGGAAATTGACAGCACTTGAGGTGGCTTGACGGTATTAAAGGGACACGTGGGCAATTACAACTGTTAAGGAGTCCAAAGGGCGCTTGGGAAAGGTGCTGAGAAGTTATGTCAAGAAGGACCGAGTATGCCCCTCAGAGCCTTGCATTAAAAGGAATCTGACAACTCATTAATGACTCTTGAGTGGTTGTGGCAGAGTCATTAATAAGCGTCCAGGTTCTTGAAAAATGTGAAGATAGTCATCATTACAAGATATTAATTACCATTAAGCTGACTTGAAAGCTTCGGCGAACCCTAAGGGTGCTTATTCCTTGAGTAATTAAAACTCGGGCATTGGTGTCAAGCACCAAAAAGACGTATTTAATGATTCAGGGATGTGCTATGAATGCTTGGCGATTCCCGAGCAAAGGTTCACTCGTCCAAGAAGACTTAATCATGAGAATATTTGATGGGATGCCATCATGATGCTAGGATATGAGTGTAGGCCATTCAATTCTAGGATGGGTGTCAAGGGCATTTCCATCATTGCAAACTCATGTATAAATACCCATCAAGAAACTGGACCAAGGTACGCAATCTAAAAATAGAATACACATAGTGCTCTTGACTCCAATGCCGACTCACTTGAGCTTCATAATGGATTAGCTGGGCACACACCCGGCCCCCCTTTTTCTAATACTTCATTTCATGTTTATGATTCAGGATCGTTCTGCGCATCACTATCTCAATTCATTGCAGAAAATCACCCCTGCACTAACATACAAACTACCATATACATGAAATTTATATGTAAGTGAAAACTCAGACAAAAAAAAAAGGCAAATGATATTCAAAAATTGAAAAAAAAACTTTAAAATAGAATTATCAAATAGTATTTTGAATTTTATTTTAAAAATTGTAATTTAATGCTATTCACTATACAAAATCTCTAAACGGGGAGTCAGAAAATTGCTTGCAGGTGTTCGGTCACCTTTGGTGAATTTTTGAATTCCACTAAAAGAAATAAAAAAAATTCCATCATTTTATTTTGGGTGATTTGGATGTTACAAAGGCTTCAAAGTTTAAGGTCAAGTATATGTCGTATAGAGGGGGGAGGCCGGTGTCGTTGTCCATTTACCTCAAAAAATTCCATCATTTTTTTTGGGTGATTTGGATGTTACAAAGACTTCAAAGTTTATGGTCAGGTATATGCCGTATAGAGTGGTGAGGCTGGTGTCGTTGTCCATTTCCCTCACAAAAATTCCATCATTTTATTTTGGGAGGTTTGGATGTTACAAAGACTTCAAAGTTTATGGTCAATTATATGCCGTATAGAGTGGGGAGGCCAGTGTCGTTGTCCATTTCCCTCAAATCTCTCAACCTATCACTTACAAAGCGCAAAAATGGATGAATTTATAAAGTTGTATGTCATGCGTGATTAAGAAGACACCCAAACGGGTGGCCGATAGCACTTGCATGACTTGAGTGAGCGATATGGACGGCTGCACAAGAAGGGTGAGGAGACGTATAGATTGGTTAGAGTCTTCCCATTCAGGTAGTACTAAGGATCATATTCAATATATACATAAAAAAAGATCACTACATATTTGCTTTAAAAATTGATATTTTTTGCATTTATTTTCTCCTATTCAATTTGAAGTTTTGTAATATATATTGGGGAGTCAAGTTGTTTTCTCATTTCTAATTGGGTTATTATAACCTAGATAATGTACATTATAAATAAAAACATTTTCGGAGAGTATACATAAGAACATTAATCATCTTTAAAAAGACTAATTATACCTAAACTATAGCCTTGATCTCGCTTTGCTCGTTAAACTATTAGGGTATTGAGTCATCTAACCTTACATCTAACTACTTACATCTAACCTTCTGTAGACATTCTTTTACATTGCTCGTGTATTGAGTCATCTTTTTTTATTTATTGTTAATTCATACTTTTTAATCTCACTACTAATATTTTTGGTCTAACTATAGTTAAAAGAGCAATGATATTGAAATCTAATTCAAAAACCTAATTTAAGTATCTAATAGGTCTTGATGATGCACAAATTGGATTTGTACACCACCTATCAGATGAGTAATAATAAGTGCAGTAATTAAGAGGTAAGAGATAGAGACAAAAGCAAGACAAGATTTATAGTGGTTCAGTCAACGTGACCTACATCCACTTTGAATGGGTAGGGTTACTGGATACTTTTTTACTTCGAGTGTGTAGGGAGAGCAGAGAATTACAAGCTGAGAGTTGTGATCGACTGAATGTCATCTGCCCCCAAAGTGTTAACGAAGCTTATAATTTATAGTCGTGCTTCTAACAGATTGAGGCAATTTTTCAGTAACTAAGTGGCTAATCTGGTGGAGCTGGGGCCTTCTTCTCAACAGAGGGGCAGTTATGGTGCTCTCCATTAGATCCGGTCAAAGATAACGCAGTGGTTGACTCTTTCCAAGCCGACGTGGATGAGGCTCTTGGATGACCCTGCACATTTCTTTGATGATGTAGATCCTCGAATCCTGACAAGCTTGACTGGGCGTGGACCCCTTTAGGCTGGACTTACTGGAGCTTTCTTAAGTTGGGCTCTTAATTTAAACTGGGCTTACAACATAGGTTGGGCCCTTGGCCTTGACCCATCATTTGCCCCCCCAATGCCTTGTGTCCAATGGTACTTGGATAAAAGGGCATTCGGTTGAGTTTGAATTTTGATTGAACGCATAACTGGAAAGACATTAGAATGCCCAAGCATCTATTTCTAAGCCTTTTCTAGGCTTTTAACAGTGTCTATCACAACCAAAGATGGTGAGTCTTGTAAGGCTCATCGAGAGCTTTGATTTGATATATTATAGGCCCTGTTTGGAGAAACGAATCAAAAGTTACAGTTATGGGGGAGGCATTACTCCAAGGGGCTGAGGTCCTTGCCGTTGGGTGAGCTCCTATGGGCGAGCATAGGCGAGCTTGATCAGCAAGCTCCCATGGGTGAGCATGGGAGAGCTCCAATGGGCGAGCATCATGGGCGAGCTCCAATGGGCGAGCATCATGGGCATGCTTCTATGGGCGAGCATGAAAAAAAAATTGGAAAAATTTTGGGAGGCCAAAACATATGTTTCTAGGCCTTTTATGGGCTTTTAATAGTGTCTATCATAGCCAAAGGCTTTAAATCTTGTATGCCTAGTCAATAGCTTCGATTTGATACATAATATGCCCTATTTGGAGTAATAGAGCAAAAGTTATGGTCAAAATAGCGATCAACCCTTCTTGAACTTGAATTTCTTGGAGACTCCTTTTGATTGGCGACTTCCTTCCTTCCTGTTATATTCCACCTTTGAAGGAATTCTCAAGACCTTCCCCATTTTATATTTGGAACTTGGAGAGGAGAGGGAGGTGCTGGGGAGCTGGGCACCTTGGGGCTGGCGCTTGAAAAGCTGGGTGCCTGAGACGTGTTGGGTGCCTGGCTGGGCGCCTGAGAGATGATGGGCGCCAGGCTGGGCTGAGTGCCTAAGAGATGTTGTTACGCTAGTTGGACGCGTAGGAGAGGCTACTGCGCTGGTTGGGCGAGCAGGAGGGGAGCTAGTACCCAGGAGCAGGTGCTAGATACTTAGTGTTGGGTGTGCAGGCAAGCCTTGTTTACGGTAGGTGTTAAGTGTGGAAGTGTTGCGGTAATAAGGCGACGGTGCCAGATGGATGAGATTCGATTGTTGACATCCAATCTAATGTAGCCCTACGGGTTGTAGATGCCCTAAGTTTTAAAAACATGCCTAGAGATGGCAAAAATAATGTTATTCCAACATTAAAATATCTAACATAATTACCTAGAGAGAGAGAGGCAAGTTGTTTGTATGAGAGCAAAGACAGATTGAGGATTGCTCCTAAGAGAGCTGCACCTTTTGAGACCAAGCTTTTGACGACCTATGAGATAGCCACTAAGCTGGGGATTTAGGCTGTCTACTTGAGATTAGAGCAGAGGTAGGCCAAGCTTTTGGTAACCCGTGAGAGAATCACTAAGTTGGAGATAGGTTGTCTGCTTGAAAATAGAGCAGAGATAGGCCATGCTTTTGGCAACCTACAAGAGAGCTGACAAGCTAGAGATAGGTTGCCTGCTTGAGAGCAGAGTAGAGATAGGCAAAGCTTTTAGCGACTAGCAAGAGATCCGCTAAGCTGAAAATAGGTTGATTTTGCTTGAGAGTAGAGCAGAGATAGGCCAAGCTTTTTTTTTGGCAACTCGCGAGAGAGCTGCTAAGCTAGAGATAAGCTGTTTACTTGAGAGTAGAGTAGAGATAGACCAAGTTCTTTTTGGCAACCCGCGAGAAAGCTGCTAAATTGGAGATAGGGTGTCCACTTGAGAACAGAGCAGAGATACGCCAAGCTTTTTTAGGTGACTTGTGAGAAAGCCTTTAAGTTGGAGATAGGTTGTCTACTTGAGAGCAGAGTAGAGATAGACCAAGATTTTTTTGGTGACCCACGAGAGAGCCGCTAATCTGGAGATAGGTCAAGCTTTTGGCGATCCGCGAGATGATTCACCTCGCCTCGACTTGTTGATTTTCTTAGCATTCATATATTTTTAAGCTTTTGTTAATAGTTCTGGCATGCTCTTTGGTGGTCACTTCATTACTGAAAAAATGAAACTTGATGAGCGGAGGCATCCCAAAAAGGTGGTCATAGTGACTTTGTCATTAGGCTCTTCAATTTGGAGGACCTCCTCGTTAAAACTAGTGAAGTAACTCCTCAAACTCTCATCTCGATCCTATTTTATGCTAAGCAGATGGGTGGTAGGCTTCTACTGGCAGCGTCCACCAATGAACTGTACCACAAAGGATCTGCTCAGTTCGGCAAAGGAACTTATGGAGGCCAGGGTGAGTTTGGTGAACCATTGTTGCACCGATCCCTTCAAGTTATTTGGGAATGCCCTATACATAATTTTCGTCGGGGACATTGTGCAACTACAATAAGGTCTTGTAGGTTTCAAGATGATCAAGTGGGTCCTTTGTACCATTGAAAGTTTCTACAAATGGCATTCTGAATTTCTAGGCAAGTTAGTAGTTTGCCACATCGACTACGAAAGGCATGATTTTTCGCCTAATGAGGTTGTCCACAGTGTTGGGTCCTTCTGCTTTCATGGTGTTGAAGACGTCGCTGAGTTGATTCTACACCTCATTGATTTTTTCGTCCCAGTGATTAGGGGCTCCTTTGGAATTGTCATGGAAATAACTCTTGTGCTCCACACTTTGATTATTGTCTTCATCCTTATGGAAATGTGGGTCTCCACCATGAGAAGAGGGAGCTGGAGGTCCCTCATGGTGGGCTCCCCTGTGTGGGGTAGGGAGCTCCTTGGCGCCCAGGGCATGGAGCTCCTCTAGCTTGAGGTCCTCCGGGCTGTGCTCCTCCTTGTTGTCCAGCGAGCATCAATTGTAGGATCTGCTGATTTTGAGCTACGAGCCATTGCATTGTCTCCAGCATCTGTTGTGCATTTGAAACATGATTGGTTGGTGGAGGAGAAACCTCCACCTCTCGTGGTGGATTGTCTTCAGGCAGATTCATGGATCTGGTGGTGATCATCATAGGTACAACAAGAAAAGTGATTATGTGAGAATTTTTCAATTCCCACAGATGGCGCCAAACTGATGATGCACAAATTGGGTTTTTACACCTCCTGTCAAATGAGTAATAATAAGTGCAGTAATTAAGAGGTAAGAGATAGAGACTAAAGCAAGACTAGATTTATAGTGGCTCGGTCAATGTGACCTACGTCCACTCTGAATGGCTAGGGTCGCCGGGTACTTTATTACTTCAAGTGAGTAAAGAGAGTAGAAAGTTACAAGTTGAGAGAGATAGGAGAGAGTTGTGGCTGACTAAATTTCATCTGGCCCCCAAGTGTTGGCGGGGCTTATAATTTATAGTCACCCTCTTAACAAATTGAAGCGATTTATTAGTAACTAAGTGGCTAATCTAGTAGAGCTGGCAGCTTCTTCTCAACAGATAAGCAATTATGGTGCTCTACATTAGATCTGGTCAAAGATGGCATGGTGGTTGGCTCTTTCCAAGGCGGTGTAGATGAGGCTCTTGGACGACCCTGCACACTCCCTTTATGATGTAGTTCCTCGAACCCTGACAAGCTTGACAGGGTGTGGACCCCTTTAGGCTGGACTTACTAGAGCTCTATTAAGTTAGGCTCTTAATTTAAACTGGGCTTACAACGTGGGTTGGGGCCTTGGGCTTGACCCATCAGATCTCATCATTGAATGCAATTTATTTGTTCATCCAACGATATAAATTTATTAGATCCCAAAATTAAGTATATAAATTATTGTTATTAATATTTGTCCGAACAACAAATTTCTGACTCTGTCCTTGATTATTAGCAATTGTGGTCTAGGAAGATCCTAGACCACGATATGAGCGTCAATAAAATATAACAATTTGCTATGAGTGTGCCAAAGCAAAACTTGGTCATTGTAGAGTTAATGGATGTTGTATTCGCCTATCCAAGAGCTAGTTTTACTATTAGAAACCCGTAATCCCATACTGCATAGTGGATCTCCAGAGATACGAAAGGTCACTTTCCACATTCAAAAATCTAAGATTGGCACTAGTACCCTTAGATTCGGTATCCTCCATTTTTTTGTTTCATAGGCAATCACAAAACTTGTGCAACCTTGAACCAGTTTATGTCTCAACAAAAAATATCCTCACAAGTATTGGTGCAGAACTTTTGCGATGAAAAAATGATTGTAATATGCTTTAAGATGTGTTATTGAGTTGTGTTCCTTGAGATAATATTTGCCTCCACCAATTCCGAAAAATTGTTGTGTACCAAGTTCTAACGAATTTAACTCCAAAATACAATTAAATCCACAATTAAATCTGACATTAGATTGGGTAATTGCACAAATGAGGTCAAACCCAAATACGTTCAAATTTTTCTAGTTTGCCAGGACACTAAAACTCTATCGATGCAGCAAAACAAATTCCAGCAATAAGAAACGCAAATAATAATAAATAGAAAGAGTTCAAGCCTTAAGGAGAGTGAAATTGTTGGCAATTGAAGTATGTTGGTGTCTGTTCAAATAGTCACTAAATAGGTATGGTGGTTGTGCAAGAGTAAGACAGGTCCGGTAATTAACAAATATTTAATTACAACTGCCACCAATAGTCACATTTTAACACACTTTCGATTTTAAATATAACTATCCAATGACACCTCTTAGCAATCTAAAGTCCAAAACTAGCCATCATGGTATGTAAGTTGATCTTGAACCATAATTAGATGATCAGACATGTGATCCACCATTCGACCGTAAGCATATGTGGATCAACCGTCCGATTGAAAATAATAAAAAAATAATGGTCATGATATGATTGATACACGCTACGATGTTTATGTACTATTTACACCAAAAAAATAGAAAAATTTTAGGGTTACACGTAAAAGCAATCCGAAGGTCATAAAAGAATTTGTGAGAGTCCATACTTAATAAGGTGGTTAAGGAAGTAGGACTCTAATAATCTTGAGAAGCGGAGACATCATGAGCCGCCAGTTGAAAATGGTTTGGTATATGTTTGCACATCATGAGGACAGAGGCCATGATCATAGTCATGGTCAGAAAAGATGGGTTCGACGGTTGAAGGTTATTTGTATAAAAAAACGAAGACAAGGCTATGAGAAAAAAGATCTTCGATCAAACACAAGAACTCTACACACAACCAACCTCTCTCCTACTTATTTTTACTCCTCAACAACTTCATTTTACTTCAATCTATAGTTCATCACTTCGGTGATTTTTAACGTCTTTCATTTAATGTTAGGTACAGTTCTTCTTTCATCAATTTATCTGTTAATTTACATTCTCGTTATCTTTCCACATTCTGGTCCATTACATTGCCAGTTAAGAAATTATTTAAATCCTTGATCCCTAAGGCATATAAAAGAGCTCAGAGATAACTTTATGCCTGTCTACAATCACATGAACAGTCACAATAATGGAACCTCACCCCAATTTGAATAGGTATGGTCATATGTGTTTGGATCTTAAGTCCACCTGGACTTTGACACGCCAACAATCCGAAAATCTCCAAACATAATTTTTGGCATGCCTAGTGGGTCCCAAAGAAGCTACATGGCAATAACCAGTGAAAAAACCAAAATTGGATTTAAAAAAATGCCTCTAATGCACCAGGTTGTTGAAGATTTGCTTCCACTAAGTGGGCAAGAAAATGGAGAATTCAACTTTGAGTTGGAGGCCTCGATTAAGGTTTTGTCATAGAAAGTCTCCCAACAAGTTTATGGGTTCATCAATGGCTTGGGAGACTTGATCATAGAGGAATCTGGCCACACCAAGCAGGCACTAGAGTGGATGTTTGACAGTTTGAACCGACCAGAGGGTGCGAGACAACCACTGTTTTTCCATGTCCAAGTAGTACCAGAGAAGGCACCAGAACTAGTGCTTCCTCCATACATGCTGCCCCCGAGGGCATAGTGACTTGATCCAAAAATGTGTACACCCAAGTGCAGGCAGTCAAGTTGTAGTTATAATCTAGTTAAGTCAGCAGTTGAATCCACAGGGAACTAACATTAGAGTTTAAAGTTAAGATCAATAGAGATGAAGGTAAATGGACATCATGAATTTAGAAGTTGAGATGGTGATGAAATATTCTAAACAAAATATATGATTTTTTGAATGGAAATAAAAGACACTCTTTAGTTTGAGGATCCGGACATGTGCAAATATGCTCGAGTGATATATTTGTGCATAATAAAGATTGTAAGATTGTCATGAAGACCAAGCTTGGGTACTTGCAGGGAATTGTTAGAATCACATATCCCAATAATTCCAAGGAGGAGGAAATTCACAGCAAATTTTCCATTTTAGCTAGATATGGTTAAGAATGACCTATACACCAGGCGCAAGGCTTATTATAGAATCATTCCAAAAAGAGGAGGAGTGGACAAAAGGCCGTGAAAGCGATGGCACTACAAGGGCACCCACTAGGAGTGGCCAAGTGAGTGGCCACTACCTAAGTGAGACTACGAAGATAGGCCAAACAAGTTCATGAGGCCAAGCTATAGAGAACATGGTATAGACCTGCCAGAGCCTCCACGATGGTGGTCTAGCCCAAAATACAACGAGTTTACATAAGGTTGACTCCTGACCAGTCCATTCATGTTGAGGGTTATAAAGATCGACCGAGTATGATTAAGCCAACATAGCCATTTGAAGGCCGTTGGTACGTGGCATAATGTCCTAAGTTGTTTTAGTATCACCAACTGTGACCCTTGTCTAAAATCCAAGAGCGCCGGAAACAATGAATTGGGGTGGACCTGCGCAGGTTGGAGGAATATAAAGAGCTATCAGCCTGAGAGATGAGGGAATATTTCTGTAGAATATATCACGAGATGGGGGTAATCAAGTCCTGATTAGGCACAATTGAAGAGAAGGGGAAAAAGATGGTGGAGCCCAATTCCTCGCAAGAGGAGGAAATTAAGGAAAGAATGATATGGAATGTGGTAGAACCTCTTACGGCCAAACTCAATATTCCTCCAAAAACTTGCAAGGAGATGAAGAACGAAGACTCTACTAACAACGATGATAACTAATTAGTACTTAAATTTACATATTAATATGCCTTTTTAGGACTAATTATACTTTGATGGAGTTTAAGTGATGACATTTCAGGTCCTAAAGTGAACAACGGCTCAAGAATAACAAATATCACACTTGAGTGTAACACCAGTGCATAAGGGAACAAAATTGGAGAAGGATGGAACAAAACAAGAACGTTCAAACGCCAACTCACGTTCGAATGTCCACTTGAACTATGAGGAGACCAGACTGCTGAGACATGGCATGTTGCAAGCAAGACAGAAGACTCTGAGGTACTTGAGTACCACGTTCGAACGTCCACTTGATTTGATTGAAGCCCAAAGTGATGAGTGCAAAACGCCAAGCTCTACATGAAGTGTGGAAGTGGATTTCCATAGAAGACCACAGACCACTTTAGTGATATGGTAAAACTCCATCTGGCATTTGAACACCCCTAAAGCAAATATGAAAGACACATTTGAACGTTAGACCACGTTCGAACGTCCATAAAGCTAAAACAGAAACAATGTTTGAATGTCAACTTACATTTGAACGTCCTCCACAGACTGCCTGCAGAGTAGTTGGTTTTCACTTTTTCTTGGGGGCATACATTATTCATCCTCTCTTATCTCCCCTCTCCCCTTCCTTGCCTATAAATACACCCATTAGGGGAGCTTCAAGTGGCATTCTTCTCTTGTAAAGTATGGAGTGAGAGCTTGGTTAGTAGGCTTAGACTACACCAAGAACTAGTAAGAAGTTTGTATGGAGGTTTAGACTCCCACTCACTTTGATTAATCTTAGATGTATGTTATAATTACTTGTATCAAGAGAGTTAGTTTATTTCTTGGTTGAGAAAGCAACCCTCCATCTTTTGGTTGAGGAAGCAACCCTCCACTTGTTAGTTGAGGAAGTAACCCTCCATTTGTTGGTTGAGGAAGTCACCCCCAAGTAGTGACTAGTTTTCTCCTACTTTCATTGTTTATGTCTTTCACTTCTATTGCTTGAGCTTCCTTCTTCCTTAGAGAATTGAAACTCTTTCACTTTTCTAGAGCTTTACCAAGGCCGTGAAAGGTGGAACGTGATTCACTTATTCTTTGGTGAAGATCGACTCTTCCTTTATTGTACTTTACCTTGTAAGTTCTCTACTTGGAGGGATGAGTATCACTTACTTTTCTAGCTTTACTCAAGCCATGAAGAGTGAGTAAATCCTCATTCACTCTGTAGTAAAAGGTGATGAACATGTATTAATTATCCGGAAGCTATATTTGTGCATTTCCCTTTATACTTTAATGTTTTATATTTCACTTATTGAAAGATTGAATGCATCTAGCAAAGCTAAGGTACTTTGTATAACTATGGGTTCTTTTTATGTCACGGATGACTCTTGCATGGAAAAACCTATTGGTTCAAGGTAAGTACCTAGGCTAGCTCTTCATGACACATTTCAATCTTCATTATTATTGTGTTTTATCTAAAGAATGGAACATTAATGTCATAGTTGGATGCCTTGTAGAAATACTTGCTTGTTTGTAGACAGGTTAAATCTCGGTATAGGCAATTATTGTCCACTTCTAGAAAGGCATCAAAATCATGTGCTTAATTCTCATAGTCCAACTTTATCTTCCGATTAACTTGCTATTGACACGGGAGTTAATTGAGTTATAAAACACAAGAATAGTAAAACCGGATGATTACTACATGTTCTGATCCTCAAGCTAAAGGGTGACTGTTTTATATTTGAATTTATTATATTTTTTCTAGAAAACTCTTGAAAAGAATCTTCTATTCTATTCAAGAAATCCCACTACTTCAAACTCTCAAAGTTCTCAGTTACTTGGTCTCTATTGCTGCTTACTTCAAAACACCAATCATAGTTCCCTGTTCATTCGACTCCGGACTTAACCGGATCATTACTACAACTTGACTGCCTGCACTTGGGTGTACATTTCGGATCAAGTCAATAACGATGCTGGTGATTCCATCTAGTTTGGCACAATCTATCAAGCAACATTATAAGCCAATCGAGAAGCCTTTTTTAGCTTTGTACTTTGTATCGCAAAAGAGAATATATATGATTTCAATAGTTGTGTATATTTTTTCGCAAACTAATTTAATTAAGTATATGTTAAAAAAGCCACTTATGAGACAAATGGGTCCTAGTCCTAATGGAATTTTCATTTTAATACTTACTGTAGCACACGATTCAAGGCCAAATATTGGCCAATTTCTTGGCAAACCATCCTTGCATAGACATGAGAATCCATAGGGGCCGGGGTGATTATAGAGTCATTCCAGGGCCACAAAACACAACTGTCATTTAAATTGGAATTTGAATGCACGAACAAACAAGCCAAGCATGAGGCACTGATCATTAAGCTTGACGTTTTGTTAGGGATGGGAACGGTCGAAGTGATTGCTGATTCCCAATTACTCATTAATCAATTCACAAGAATTTTTTAGTGCAAAAGTTAGGAGTTGTGCGCATTCCACTCCATTGCAATGTCTTTATTTTCTAACTTTGATGAAGTGATATTGTGACCTATCCCAAGGGGATTAAACAACCAAGTTAACAACTTGGCTAGCTCAAATTAGGTTAAGGATTCCTCGAAGCATGGATGAGCAACTAATCAGGGTTCAAAAGAGAGTATTGCCATCCATCAAAGCAAGAGGATTGGATTTTAAAGAGTTAAAGGTGGAAGTGGAAGAAGGTGACTGGAGGTTTGACATCATACATTGTGACGCCTCTAAAACCGGGGGTCCCGTTGACCTCCCGTTAACCAGCGAAAATACCCGTGATTGTTGCATAACCTGACATCACGTCTATCACATCCCTGTAACCGGGATTACAACCCATACGTGGATTCATATTTCCTTTAATTCCTTTAATCCCATTGAGGTTCAACATACCCCCAATGTATCTCATTTAAGGTCCATTTGAGTCATTGAAACCAAAGAACACATAACCCAAAAGCATGGCAATGTATTCTTAAAATTTCAGATTTTTGGAAAACCTTTCAGAAGGTTTTTCATAAACCTTCCAGAAGGTTTTTCATAGACTTTCCGGAAGGTTTTACTCACTGAAAAAGTTCTTCCGGAAGGTTTTGTAGACCTTCCGAAAGGTTTTGTCTACTAGAATTCAATTTACACTAACCTTCTGACAGGTTTTATTAAACCTTCCGGAAGGTTTTGCTTGCTGAACCAAAAGTCTGCATTAACCTTCCGGAAGATTGTTGCGATCTTCCGGAGGGTTTTGCCCAGAATTTTATGCCTCTTCAATTTTTCATTTCCAATCCACTCAAAACCTTTCTAAATCCATCCCAAACATGTATAACAATTATTTTCTACATTATACATGATCCATACAAGTTCTATTACAATTAATTCCATATGATTACAAGCCCATTTACACAATTACAAGCTCAAAATGGAATTTTACAATTGTTTTACAAAAACTTGTCTCCAAAAGCCACAAACTGGCTTTTTTTCACCCTTGATGCCCCGAATGTGAGTCCTCTCTCAGTATGAACCCCGCACCGGAAATGTTTCCCGTATAGGGTGAGCCAATGCCCAGTAGAAAATTTTCTACAGAGGCTACTCCCCAACCTAAGTACATATACAATGTTCATATACAACATTTACAATCATATAATCATTCCAATCAAGAATATATATGATTCATGTTGGAATCTACTATGTCATGCCATGAATGAAATGAGATTCACTCACGCACCTTACCCAAGCCTTCATCGGCCCTCACCACACTATGCAATGCAAGTGTAAAACCTTTATCTTTGATGAAATATATCCAAATATCATTTTGAAACAAAAATCACGTGTTCATAAAAAAACCAATTTATTTATGGATATTTCCCATCAAATGAATCATTTGTACAACTAAAACCATGTGTCTTTATTTGGGTAGTGGACTTTTGGTATTGCACCGCCAGCTCCACATACCGATACACTTTTTTGGACTTGCACCGTCAGAAGTGTATAAACCAATAGTCGGGCCTTGCACCCGAGGACGTGTCTAGCCCTTCTTGCTATACCTGACATAAGTTTTTCATGCTATGAACTATGCGACTCTATTGAACCTTGGTCCAACGGTACCAAGCCCACTTGTCACCCACCTACTTGGTATTTGATATCTACCATGCACTCACACCTATGAAATGCGATGTGTTCTCCGTGCATATGCAATATAATGAACCATTGCACTACCAGCATCATGCTCAATGTAATAAATGCCAATAAGCTAGTTCAACCTCATATCACGTCCCATATGTAATGAATGTCATACCGACAATTTAAACCCCACATCTCAACATGTGTCATGGCAATTTATGTCAATGCATATAATTACCATTTATCTATCACAATGTCCATATAACAACTAGCATGTATTAACATTTATATGCCCAACACATATCCCAATCATGGCATTACGTAAACTCATGCCATACGCATTCAATCACAAGGCATAATGCTAAACATATAGCATGCCCATATAATCACTTTTTCATGGAATTACCAACCAAGTAATTTCCACATCACAATTTCAAGTTAGGGAATTCTATTCCAACCCATTTACATACTCTTTTTTCATACCCATTTCACCTATGTCATATGCATAAGTGAGTGAAATACATATTCTCTTTAACCCACACATTTTAATATAACACTAGAGGTGGGAAATGAACCAAAATAGGAGAACCCCCTACCTCTTGAAGCGTAAAACGACGTTGAGAAGCTCCAAGAACCCAAAACGATCTTAAATCCTCACTTCTCCAAAATCTCATTTTTCAACCTTCGGTGAAATTCGTCGTTTTTGATGTGGTCGTGTAGCCCTCGGTGAGGAGAATGACTTTTCCTTTTGGCCCGAGTAAATTCGAAGCTCGTGTAGTCGTAGATCGTAGAGAGAAGGTGGAAGAGCTCTCCTTTTTCCCTCTCTTCTCTATCGACTAACGGTTGGGTGTAAGAATGGGGGAAAATCTGATTTTTTCCCTATTTCGAAGCTCGTGTAGTCGTAGATCGTAGAAAGAAGGTGGATGAGCTCTCCTTTTTCCCTCTCTTCTCTATCGGCTAACGGCTGGGTGTAAGAATGGGGAAAAATCTGATTTTTCCCCTATTTATAACCTTCATTTACTTGGCTCACATTGTGCCACACAGCCTCTTTTTTTCGAGTCCGTTTTCATCCCGAAACGATTAAATTTAATCCCGGTTCAAATTAAAATTAATTTTATTTTAATTTGCCTCAAATTATTTTTTAAATTTTAAAATTTTATTAGAAATTCCGTTTTTTGGGTCACCCGAGACTCGACCGCCTCGTATAATGCAAAAAAATTTGACTATCTCAGAATTTGATGAAATTTGACGTGATAACTAAATTTCGCGAGAAAAATCTAATGGTGAGATCTATTTTTTCATGCAAGGTCTAAAAAAATTCAGATTTTTAACCTGTACTATAACGACAAAATTATCGTTTTGCCCTTGTTTACAAAAGTTTAAATTTATCGAGTTTTACATACATTTTCTAAAATATCCAATAGGGGATGTAGAGCAGGTCAATTGCTGACTATATACCCATGGATAGGGATTCATATAAGAAAGGATGCATGACGACTTGTTGTTAAGGGGCATCGACCAAGAAAAGGCCACTCTTGTAGTGGTTAAGAGCCACAAAGGCATATGTTGTTTGCATCAGGCCGACATTCAAATGTGTTGGCTTATCTAGAGTTATGGCTATTATTGGCCAAGTATGCTAAAGGGTTGTATTGAGTATGCAATGGGTTGCCAAGCATGCCAATGCCATGGGCCTATCTAGAGGACACCAACAATACAGATAAAACCTGTAATATAGTCATGGCAATTTAGAGCACGAGCCATAAATTTGATCAAAAAAATCTTTCCCCCTTCTACCAAAAAAATATTCTTTTATCATCTAGGCCACCGATCATTACACTAAGTGGACAGAAGTCATCCCAATGAGAATGGTCAATCAGACCGACATCATTCGAATGATAAAGAAAAATATAGTGCACCAATTTTGGCTTCCCCAGCATATAGTGGCTGACCAAGGAACAGCCTTTGTAGGAAGCAAAGTTAAGTGTTTTGTATTGGAATATGGCTTAAATGATATTCATTCAACCCCATACTATGCACAAGGAAACAACCAAGTTGTGTCCACCAACAAAGTGATGAAAGGAATTGTCACAAAAATGGTGGAGGACAATCCAAAGGGTTAGCATGATAAGCTATCAGAAGCACTATTGGCATACAAAACATCTAAACAGTCCAACACAGTAGTACCCAAGAATTCAGGAGTCACTGTGGTGGCAAATAAGGATAATGAAATTATTCCAACAAGGGTAATCACCAGATGGAGAATGTGCACTGATTCCCGCAAACTCAACTTATACACAAGCAAAGACTACTTCTCATTACCATTCCTCAACCAAGTGTTGGAACGAGTAGCGGGGCATTTATTCTATTATTTTTAGATGTATACTCCAGCTACTATCAAATCAAGATTACATTGGAAGACCAGGAGAAGATCACCTTCATTTATCCCTACGGTACTTTTGCCTATCATCGCATGCCTTTTGGGCTATGTAATGCCCTTGGAATCTTTCAAGTTGCATGATGGGAATCTTTAGTGATATGGTGGAGAAGATTGTTGAGGTGTTCAAGGATGACTTCTTGGTATTTGGGGATTCCTTCGATGGATGTTTGGAGAATTTGGAGAGAGTCCTCGAGAGATGCGAGGAGAAAAACTTAGTCTTAAATTGGAAAAAGTGTCACTTCATGGTGACACAAGGAATTGTGCTTGGGCATATCATCTCGAAAAAGGGGATCGAAGTGGACAAATCAAAGGTTGAGGCCATTTTCAACCACCCTACACCAAAGATCATAAAGGATATCAGGTCGTTTCTGGTTATTCTGGCTTTTATCGTTGTTTCATTAAAGACTTTAGTGCATTGTTCCGACCTTTGACCAATTTATTGTCTAAGTATGTCCCATTCGAGTGGTCAGATAATTGTGAGGCATATTTTTCAAAACTCAAAAGCATGCTTACTACACCTCCAATTATGCAACCACCCAAGTGGGATTTACCTTCTGAGCTTATGTGATTACGCAATCGGCCCAATGTTCGGTCAAAGGGAGGATAAGAGACCGTATGTAATATACTATGCTAGCAAAACCCTTAACGAGGCACAAATGAATTATATCACCACTGAGAAGGAATTGTTAGCAGTAGTATTTGCATTGGATAAATTCCGTTCTTACCTCATTAGTCGCCGATAGTAGTCTATACTGATCACTCTATTTTGAAGTATTTGTTGTCTAAGAAAAATGCCAAACCTAGACTCATCAGGTGGATCCTCCTACTCCAAAAATTCAATTTGATAATCAAATATAAGAAGGGAGTGGAGAACATGGTGGCAAATCATTTATCCCAACTAGTGGTGCAAGAGGCCGATGAGCACGTTCCTATCCCCGATTCCTTCCCTAATGAACATTTACTTTCAATTCATTCTATGTGTCCTTGGTATGCTAACATATGTAATTATCTTGCAATAGGACAAATACCACCGCATTGGACCCCAGGGGATCAAAGAAGATTTATGGCGGATGTGAAGTACTTCTACTTTGACAACTCATACCTGTTCAAGTACTGCCCTGACCAAGTCATACAGAGATGCATACCAGAAAATAAACAGTGGGAAGTCCTTGCATTCTGCTATTCAAGGCATGTGGTGGCCAATTCTCTACAAAGAAGACTTCAGTAAAAATCTTACAGTCAGGTTTTTATTGGCCCTCTCTCATAAAAGACTGTATTTCATTTTGTAAAGAATGTGATAGATGCCAACGTTTGGGTAATGTGACTTGAAGAAATATGATGCCCCTCTCCCTTGTACTTGTTATAGAAATATTGATTGTTGGGGCATCGACTTCATGGGTCCCTTTCATATGTCGTTTCGCTATCTATACATTCTACTAGTAGTGGACTATGTGTCCAAATGGGTGGAGGCTATCCCAACCAAAACCAATGACCACCAGGTCGTGGTCAAATTCTTGAAAAGAATATCTTTTCGAGGTTTGGGATGTCTCGTGCAATGATAAGCGATGGTGGATCACATTTCTGTAATAGGACATTTGTGTCTTTAATGCATAAATATGGCGTCACACATAAAGTATCCACCGCATACCACCCACAGACCAATGGCCAAGCCGAGATGGCCAATAGGGAGATTAATAATATCTTAGAGAAAACGGTGAACCCAAATAGGAAAGCTTGGTCATGTAAACTAATTGATGCCCTATGGGCTTACCGCATTGCCTACAAGACTGTCTTAAGCATGTCTCCTTATCGGCTCGTCTATGAAAATCCTTGCCATTTGCTAGTTGAGATGGAACATAAGGCCTATTGGGACATAAAGATTTTGAACTACAATTTGAGAATGGCCAAAGAGCATAAGAAGCTAGAATTGAATGAATTGGAAGAGATCCGAAAAGATGTGTATGAAAGCTCAAAATTTTCAAAAGAGTGAGCTAAGATCTTTCATGACAAATTCATTGTACGAAATTCATTCGAGCCCGGTCAAAAAGTTCTTTTATACAATTCTCGTCTCTCTATCTTTCAAGGAAAACTCTGATCCTACTGGGATGGCCTCTTATCTTGTCAAGGTGGCCTACCCCAATGGAGCCATAAATGTCACAAACTCGGAGGATGACAGAACATTCAAGGTCAATGGCCAAAGACTCAAGCCATTCTTTGAGGGTTTTGAAGGACAAGGAGTGGAGGAGGATTTGACGGATCCGGTATATCCGAAATTGATGGAGGAATAACTGTTCTTAGGATTCTTAGTGTACAGTCACTTTTATTTACTTTAACTGTTTATGTGCTTACTTTATCTTTTCGAATAGTGTTATTTTTTTTAGTTTCAAATTTTGGTATTTTTGTCAAAAGCTCAAGTGCGAGGTGTTCTCTAACCCTACTCATCCTTTTACAGTCTTTCATTGCATATCATATCTTTTTTGTTGCATTGAGGGCAATGCATGAAACAAGTTGGGGGGTGAGGTGCACCATTTGTATGATACAGCAATGCTTATGAAAATTTTTTGTTGATAATGTCAATTTTTGCGGTGAAAAGTCACCTTTCACTTTCATACGGATTTTTTGTTCACAATAATGCAAATTATATTAAAATTTTGTGAAAATATCTGAATGTTGATCTGTATTCCCTTATTAAGAGTGTGATGGGTTTGTTGATACGTTGATCTTTGCTTTGAATCTGGTATACATGAGCACATTATAGAGATTCATCCTATGCTTGAGTATCACATATACGTTTGCTATGATTAATTTTGGCACCTTATGGATTGAGTTCACATTTTAGTGCTTGACATGAATAATATAGATGAGTAAGAACCCATGAGAGCTTTAGTGTCAATCCTTCTTGGAAGGGACTTACATTTACTCAAGGAACAATTTGTCAAATTTCAAATTTGTTCAATAGTCTCATTATGCTTGTTTTGGTTAGGTGCATTTGTGTAGTGATTGACTTGTCTTCAAATGCATAATGTTCATCCATGCTTATCTAGAGGTGATCTTAGGCCATTTTTAAATATTTTGAGCCTTAGCCTTTTTCTTGAGAAAATATTATCCCTAGTGCCATGATTGAACCTTGATTGAAATTCGTTTCTATGCCACACATTAAACCAAGCCAATGAAAATGATAAATATCTACCTTACCTTGGTTGTTCCTAGAGCTGATTATGAGTGATTGTAAAACAAAAGGAAGTATGGTGTGGAAACTCAAACAAAAAGGAGGAATGATGTTGAAACTCAAGGAGTTGAATGGAAAAAGAATGAAAATCCAAGAAAAGGAAGAAATTGGCTGAAAAGAAGAAAAGAATGATCAAAGGAAAAGGAAAATGTTAAGGAAAAAAAAAAGAAAAGAACCAAAGAGTGTGGTGATGGTGTAAGAATGAAAACCCCATGAAAAGGGAGATGTTTTTGAAATAAAAATCTGTCACTCGGAACAACCCTCTTTGTTATCCTATATCCTTCGTTTCTTTTGCCTAAATATCACCCCAAGGCCCCATTATAACCCTTGAAGTCCTAAATTATCTAGAGAAGCATAGGAGATGCATACTTTTAAAGAAAAAGAGAATTTGGTTTGCTATATAGTGCCCTAGCATCCCTTTCATGAGATTATGCCAAGGTTATTTCACTTTCATGCATAAACTTCATTTTTGGATTATATGTGAGCATATTTCGTGTTGTGCACAAGATTCTATCTCATATATACACATGGAGAACATGCTAGGATAGCATATGTGTGATTCATTGTGGAGAGACACCCTTGGTGAGGTTGCGTCGAAGCTAATTTGGATAGCCAATGTGAATGTGAATTCCATTGTGTAAATACTTAAATTACTTGTCCATTGCACACACACACGAGTTTGAGAATGAATGTGTAGGTACATACTTTAGACTAGTATTTAAAGTCATAGTATTGCTCATATGTTCTTGGTTCAGTCTGTTGAATGACTTGTTATGTAGCTCTTTGCTTAAAGGATGGGGGAATATGGCTCAACTTTCGATATTTGATAAGATTGAGGAATGCACTTATTTTTTGAATTCATTTTTTGCATTTTGGGTATTCATTTTGGTAGTTTAAATTATAAATCCACAGGCTCTAGCTCACGAAAGAGAGCCAGGGAGGGACCAAGTGACCAAGAGAGAATAATTGAAGCACGGGGGTTGAAGGTGTGGTTTGAGGAGGTTAAAGGGTACAACTTGGGCTTATGCCATGAATTCTACCCAAAGTTGTCGATGTTTGCTGATTACAAGCAAAGGTTAAGGACCAATGTGAGGGGCAAAACATTTGAGGTGACCCCCGACACCATAGCCACGGTGATGGGCCATGAGAGACCTCCCCCGACCACCCTGGTCTACCCATGCAACGTGGATGGGGGTAGGACTCTCAGTGACTACGTGGCCCTCACCTATGAGGACCCGACCACGTTCAGGGGAACGATGTTGGTTGGGGGCCTTAAGCACTCATACGGGGTAATGAATAAAGTTCTTTATTACAATTTGATGCCCCGGGGTTCAGAGAAGAACCCAAGCATAGAGAAGTTGGCTTTACTTCATGCATTTATGATTGAGGTTGCCATTGACATGGCATATTTGATTTGG
The DNA here is from genome assembly GCA_963454935.2 of Ilex paraguariensis. Classification (NCBI taxonomy): domain Eukaryota; kingdom Viridiplantae; phylum Streptophyta; class Magnoliopsida; order Aquifoliales; family Aquifoliaceae; genus Ilex; species Ilex paraguariensis. Next base: position 74,249 of record CAUOFW020001264.1, read on the forward strand.
TTGGATATGCAGGACTTTGCCACGGCCGCAAAGTCGAAGGCAAATCTCCCCTTTGGCAACCTCGTCACCAAGTTGTGTGCTCATGCCAAAATGAAGATGTAGGCACATGATACATTACTCCCCCAAGAGACTGGAGCCATAGGGAAGTCCAACAGTCAAAAAAGGGCTGCCAAGACTGGGGTTGAGAGACCTGGGGCGAGGGAGCCCGAGCCGTTTACAATTGGGTCATCTTCTTCAACACCCCCACCACCAACACCTACACCAACTCTAGCCCACACCATGGCCCAGCGTATGGACGCGCTGAAGTCCACCATGCATGGACTGTCGGTCATGGTGACTCGGCTCTTCCAGCACACTTTCCCGGGTGAGCCTATCCATGGAGGACCTCCACCACAACCTTCTAGACCCTCGACTATAGTTCCAGTGCCTTCCGTCACCGTTAAGGTCGACGAGGAGGAGTCAGAGTCAGAGTCCGAGTCCGAGTCTGAGACCGAGGACAAAGATGCCTTTGATGAGGAGGATGACTAGGAATTTTTGGTTTTTGTTTTGAATTGTGGTTGTACATAGTTAGGGTTTCTTGTATCAGCCAGTAGAAGTATCTTTAGGTTTTGGACGTTTTGTTTTGAAACTTGAACCTGTTGTAAAGAACCTTTTGAAATGATCAATGAAATACCACATTTGTTTTGTTTATCATTGTCCAAAGCCATTTATGTAATTGCAATGTGATTTATGCATTTTGAGTGTATGAATGTTTGTTGGAATGAATGGATTTTCTTTTAATTTATAGTTCGTAGTTTGAAATAATGTTTGCTAGGGACTAGCAAAACTCAAGTTGGGTGGTGTGATTAGAACAAAAACATGACATATATTTTATGATAATCAACCCTTTTATACTTGTTTTTGTCATGAAATTGGGAAGAAATGTGTTTAATCTCAACTTTAATGGAGTTTTGTGTAAATGTAGGTGAAAAGGCGTAAATGGTTGGAGTTATACCCCCAATTAAGTGTTTGAAATCAATGAAGAAGAAGGGATAGCTTAAAGGAAGGCTTGGAGGGTGAAGAAACCAAGAAAAATTCAAGTTGGTTGAAAACCTTCTGGAAAGTTTGGTTAAAAATCTTCCGGAAGGTTTGGTTAAAAAACTTCCGGAAGGTTTTGCCTTGGTTTGTTCTTTCACTGCCAAAACCTTTTAGAAGGTTTTGTCTACTAGAATGAACCTTCCGAAAGGTTTTGTTTATTGGAATGTTCATTTAACTGTTCCTGCACAAACCTTCCGAAAAGTTTTACCCAGATTACCCAAACAGCTTGCAACTCAAACTCTGTCATTTGAGGCTTACATGTCTATAAGCCTCTCCTCACCTCTAGTTGGACTTTGAAGTCCTTGGAATTAATGAGGAGGAGAGAGAAGAACAAGGCCAAGAGAGGGGAAAGCTATGTTTGTCCGAGCCTGCAACATTCCATCAAATCAGCCCCCCTCTTGATGGGAGGCCTGTCTTGCACCTATGGAGCTCTCTATGGACGAAAATAGGGATTCATTATGTATTATTCTGAATGTATTACATTATAGAGAGGGAAGCTGTAGGTAGAAGACATAGTCAGAGACAGAAAACTGGGGAATTTTACATTTCTTCCATCCATTTCACTTGTAATCTCTTGTAAGGATCTTGTAAGCTTCCTTTATTGTCTTTAATGTCATTTATTACAAGCACATTTCAAGTTTAGTCTTTCATTTTGGATTTCACCATTAATGCATTCAAGTTTTTCATTTTCAAGTTTTAAGATGGATATTAAATGCACCTTCCTATAGTCTATGTTTTCTTGCATTAACTTAGCTTAAATCTCCATTCCTTTACAATGTCTCTCCATTACATTATTGTCTTTGCTTAAGTATGAGTATCTGAGTTCTTAAGTTGGCTAATGCAAGGGAGACCTCCTCTTGGGTATGCCATTTCAACTCATTTTTCTTTCCTCCTTGTAGTGTATGTTGGTTCAGTTTGACTAGGTTGAGTGAGGACATGGTTGTGAGTTCTTGATATACCATAGGCATTGTCATAGGGTATGCTTGAATCCTCACCTCCATCCTAGTATTGCGCTTCCTACGAATCAATCAAACATCTAGGCACAATTGGAGGAAAGTTTCGAGTTGAGTTGGCATTCCCATGGAATGACCCCTTCGGATTAGCCAACACTTGTCCCATTTCAATTCCATCAAAATACAATCACAAACCAAACTTAAACAACAAAAGATTTTTACACTTTACCTTTTTTACCAAAATCACCTTCAACACGATTCACCTCCTTCCCTGAGGAGACGACCTTGGAATACAATTTTCAAGTAAAACAGGACACTCGAAAGTCTCTCTGCGCTTAGGGTGCACTTTTGTTCTCACACACACATACATCTCATTCTACCATTATTCTATTTCCCTATTTCTTGCATCTAACCCGAGTGAGAGTGACATTCACCCACACATATAGTTCATATACACATTGAGGGTTCTTGTGTGGATAATTGGGAATACAATGAAAACCAACAAGCACACACCACATACTTTCTCAAATTTTTTCATATGCAAATAAGGGTTTTCAGACTCCAGACCTTCAAACTATGGTAAAAGCTATATTGTCCCTACTTTAATGTTTAAATTTAGAGCATTAGTGGGAAAAATAAAACATGACAGGACACTAGAGCATGTAGGATGCAAGTATTCTCTTAAGGATCGAACATTGTGAACTATCTCTTGTCAAGTGGTCAAATTGCAAACTTCTCGGTTAAGTCTGAGGTCGAATCCATAGGGAGCTAACTATTATTACTAAAAACAGAAGTGGTAAAATTGTCATGTATGTAGTGTGCAACGAAACAACTTGTGGTGTGAGCTTAAAATTGTCAAATAAACACTTAACTAAAACTTTGAAAAACACTGATAAAAGTTACTCTCCAGTGCCAAGATCCAACATGTTTCATATTTTTTTTAATGAAAATGCCACCTTAACACAATTAACTCCCATTTTACTAAAAAGTCAACTGCTAAGTTTGATGTATATTGAACCATAATACAACAACTGGTTAGGTTAGCTAGAAGGTCTATGTACAATGCATCAATCAAATAACTCTAGTAAACCCGAAGGTGAACCATTCAAAAGGTTTACTCTAGCTATTCAATTGGCAGGTTGATGATTCAATGATGACGGAGTTCAGGTTCAAAAGGTTTACTCTAGCTATCCAATTGTCAGGTTGATGATTCAATGATGACGGAGTTCAGGTTTATGCATTGAATCAAAAGCATTGGTTCTGGTGAGATTTAACCCGTCTATAACCAATCTCCCAACTATTACATAAAGCCCAACTACGTGGATCACTGTATCATGCATGAAGCATGTAATAATAATAGATAGAATGGTATATATCAATAGGCTTTGCTCAATGTTTATAACCATAAACATATTATAAATGTAACCATCCATCAATTAAGAGATGTATAAACATTAACAAATAAATATAACATCGACATTTTCATAACTTAAACAGTATTACACATGCATTTACCTATCACTGAAGAGTATAAATGGAATACTCACGCCTCATTGCTATAGGAGAGCAAAAAGAGTGAAATGATTTGATTACAATCGAAAACAAAATACAACACGTCCTTCCCCAAGGAATCGCTGAAGTACTGCCACTCTTATTACCAGCTAGTGCACAAAAGTGGGTGAGGTTCAACCCTCCAAGTAGAAAGGATAAACAAAAATGTAGAAATAGAGAAAATTATGGCTTAGAAGTGATTCTGGCATAGCTTCGCTCTTCCTTTCTTCTCTCTTGCATTGGACTGAACTCCGATGTAATCCCCTTGCGAAATGGCTGAAGTAGGCTATTTATAAGTGCTGGAGGGAGGCTTTAAGGAGGTGAAAAATAGCCAAACCATCCAATCAGGGTGTTTTGTTACACATTTGGACCGATGGGAGAAGATGAGGTGAAATGTGGTTTAGCCACAGTCCGGACGCCACCATCACCATCCGGACTCTAGCAAACCTCTGGTTTTCATGCTTGGTAACCTTCCTTATTTGAACTTATTGACTTGGTAATTGCACTTGCCTCTCTTTCTTCATTTAGCCTTTATACTTTGATCCTTTTGAATTTTTGTATTTCCACTTGAAACCCTGCAAAATGTACAAATTATGCATTAACCCTAATACTTTATAAATTAATAATTTTAACCTTTATGCCCATAGCTAACCCTAAATTCAGATTCAATTATGCACTTTTTAGGGTTAATCAATAAGCATTATCATTTGCTTACTAACAATCAATTTTTCATCATGTGGGAGATTGTTGGACTAATGCAAATTTTGGTAATTAATATCTGAGTTTTGGTCAACTTTGAGCCTAAGTTAAAGTGGGACTAGCTCATCATTTCAAGTAAATTTTCATGGTTCGTATTCTACTCCATGAAGATAATAACGTAGTATTTTGCTCAAATTGATTAAGAAATGAATGAGAAAATAGGTTCTAAGTAAACCTCTTGAAATGTCAAAATAAAAGTTGTACAATGTGGGATTTGACTTGACACCAATTCTACATTGGTTAAGGAAGAAATTCCATTTGTGCATATATATGTCAAGTTTGCTCTATAGGTTAGGCCCCAAGAGGTACTATACTTTTATGAGAGGAACAAATGCCTATATGCCATCGATTCGACAACACACGCACGCTGACTGCCTGCCTCTCCATGTCACGACCCGACCCAGCCAGGCTGAGTGTGGGTGTGACTCATCCTTATCTTTTTGGAGAAAATTTATTTAGTGAATTGGGCTAGAATTTCTTAATCCAAATTAATTTCTTGTATCCGTTGGATTTAAAATTTGCATTGATTCGAATTTTTGTTTCCCTTCAATTCCAAATTTTTGAGTCTGTGTCTGTTCATGAATGAATAGTTACTTAATGGTGTCTTCTGGGCTGCATGTGTCTTCTGCATTGTGTCTGTCCGCATGGTGGCTGTCTAGAACAGTCACCAGTCTATCTATATAAACCTAGAGTCGTTGTCATTCTGTATAACTTCATTACAGTCATTAAGGCAATCTCATTACATCATATTTTCAGCATTAAAGAATTTTGTATATCAAAGAGTAGACAACACAGTTTCTAGTTCGTTGGGCAATTGAATTGGAGTGCTACTTTCAGTTGAGTGAAGATAATTATATCTAAGTAGGCAGACGCTTTGAGTTTATAAGCACCAAGTATAGGAGTGAAATCTATCTTAAGGATATAGTGTCAAACACCATCCTTGATCTGCATAAAGTTCAATAACAGTTCCTGATATGCAAATGGGTCAGCTTATATATTAGTTTAATTATAGATTTATGTGTAACCGTTTTGTTCTTACTTGTAACTGCTTCGTTCTTGACTATTACTGTTTTTATTCTAAATTGCATGATACAAATTAGAAATCTCAATAAATGATTTTGTTATATTGGGAAACCACAAACAACAGTTATCACATTGAATGCCACGGTTAAATATATGTTATATTTTATTTTTTTGTATGCAATAATATAATAATATTATAAGTGATCTAATCAATCTTTTTGACAAAATAAAAATTAATAATTCTATAATATAATTAGATAGGCAAATGACTAAAGGGATCGGAGAGATACTTAAATAAATGACAGATTAGTTATTCAAAGACTTATAGAATAAATTAATAATTAAATTTAGCAATAATTAAAATACGGATTATTTATTTGGCACCTAATTTATTATTTAATTTACGTACTCATATAATTCATGTTTTCTCAAAAAAAATTATTTACATTTGTTTACATGCAACGCACGTTGTGCATTGCTAGTTGATATAAATGTGAAGGTTGTACCAAGTCCATGAGCACCTTGCCTGAAGTTTCTAATGTAGAAAGTGCATATTCTTACCTCTATTTGGAGATGTTCATTTCTAAACTTGGACCTCACTATGTCATGTCGTGTAGACAATCGAACGCTTACTATCACCTTACATTGAAGCTTTGAACTAAAAATTAAAGGCAAAATAGTGTAGTAGTCCCAAAAGTATGGATTTTGTGTCACTTTGGTCTCCAATTTTTCAATTATTTTGATTTAGTTCCTAATATTTTTAATTCATATCACTTTGGTTCAATCAAAAATAGCAGTTTAACTTAACTAATAAATGTGTTTATGTGTGTTTCAGGTAACTACACTTACGCTTTGGTCCCTCAAGTTTACAATGTGTGTCATTTTGATCTTTCACATTTACAATTTGTGTCTCTTTAGTCCCTTACATTTCTAGAAAATGGCATTCAAGTGTGGTCATGAGAGATATATGTGATTATTTCTATTAGTCAATTTAAACCATCATTTTTATTGGACCTAACTCACACAAATTGAATGCTTGAGGGACCAAATTGACAAAAATAGAAAAAAAAAAAACCAATTTGACACAAAGCGCATAATTTGGGAACCAAAAATATATTTTCCCTTAATTTACAAACATCAAAATAGTAGTGGATCCAAAAATAAAATTAGAACTCGAGCAAGGTGATTCCTTGCCCGAGTCATTTTAGTCCATGCAATTTTCGTCCAAATTACTTACTGAATCTGACTTTATCATCGAAGGGCATTGCCTCTCCAACTCTTTTCTCTTGCTCTTTTAATGGTTTCAAGGAGTATACAATCTGATGTAGTTAACATGAGAAACATGTATTCCTCTGATTTTGGACATCTATTAGAACAGATTCAAGGCTGCTCTAACAAGATGATGAGTTTCAAGACCTCTTGGGTATGTAGACAGGGGATTGCGGTTGGGAATCGCCTTGCAAGATTTTCCATGATGTAATATCTCCAGTATGATGTAATATCTTTGTCTTTCAATGAAATTTATTCTATTGTATCTTTCAAAAACAAGGAGTATTCAACCGGTAACTAATTTTTTTAACATCCACGCCACTAAATATTCGTTGAAAAATTGTAGATCCATGCATTAAGTGATCATACTTTCACTTGGTTATTTTCCCATTATGAGGACAGATAGAGAGAAAAAAAAATGGTGGTTTGAATTTAAACAAAATCCAATCTTGAAAGAATTATTATTGAGTTAAGATCATAACCTTTCCAATCATTTGAATGGGTTGTTTGGGTTTATAAATACTAGTAGATGAAGGCTTTGAATATAGCATTAAATTCATACTCATCATAACCCACTTTGCTTATTTTTCTTTCTTATTGCATTATTCAAATTTTTCTCCAAGAATTGTATGTGGTTTTTAATCTATTGAAAGATCATTGCCAATGTTGCTTCGCCCATCTAGGACCATCACAAATCTGCTTGGAAAGTCTTAATCAACATAGAAAAGTATAAACTCTTGTATCTTAAATTAAATTTTGAATTTTGAATTAATTATATTTGATTAATAATGTGAGTGGATACTTGCCATTAAGGCGAGGAAATTCGTTAGAGATAAACTTGGAAAACTTGTTGGAGGAAAGTGCAATTAACTAGAAATCGTACGACATGATAATCTAGACATTTTTGGGATAAATTACCATCAGAATTTGGAAGGTCAAAAATCATTAGGAAGTATTAAAAAGGGTTGGAAAATAATTAATTCAATAACAGGGATAAAAATTTAATTTTTTAAGATTGGAGGATTTAGAGGAGGGATGAAACTCCAAACAGGGAATTTAGTCGACCAGATTCCAAGTTGGCGACCAACTTGGAAGGCGGTCAACCGATTCTAGTCAATTTGGACTAGGTTTAGTCTTCCACTTCCTTAACCTGGATTACCTAATATAAATATCTCATATCATTCATTTGTGTTGTGTCATCAAAAATTCACTAAGCACTTAAAGTAACTACACAAAAAGGAGGGGAAGGGAGAGAAATAAGGAAGGGCAACCAAGGTTTTATGATCCAGAGTTTGATTACACCGATTTATAGTTGTTTGGTATTTTTCTCTCAGGATGTTGGAAATTTTTTTTTATTCTTTATCAATGATGAATCTAATTAATGTTTTGGGATCACATGCAAAATATACATTCAATATCAATAAAATGTATTTATGTTTATTGCATTATTGATCAAAAATATTCTATGTTTTGCTAATAAACATTGTTTCCTTTTCATCCGATTTTATTAGAACCATATGTTAATACTCTTGTGATATTGATACCTATAGTGGATATTCATATGCTTCATATATTTTATGTAACCAGAATATTATGCTGGAATATTGGAAGTTAATTTGTATATTACCATTGTTTTGGCTAGATCTAGAGGCTTGAATTCACAAGTTGATGTTGGGATGATTGTTTAGTGATACCAGAGGTTGATAGTTGCATGTGTAATGTTGTAGATTCCTTGTATTAATTTTCCCAGTAATTGATATTGCAGGGTTTATGGATGGTGTTAAATCCTTAAGAGGATCACTTAATAGTATTAGAGGTCAGTAGTTGTCTGTATTAGAGGTTGGGATGAAGAGAGACATTGGAAATTCTGTTAGTCGACGTCTCACGTGTCAGCAAATAAAGGCTGAGCACTAGAGACCGGCCGAATTGCTCCAACCTTTGGAGGTAGCGGAGTGGAAGTGAGATCATGTCACGATAAATTTTGTGACTCACTTGTCATGGACAACGCGAGGACATGACGCGATATGGATGGTAGTGGACCGACTTACTAAGTCAGCACACTTTTTGGCAATGTGGATGACCTTCACACTAGAGGAATTCTGCAGGTTGTATATACAGAAAATTATCCGGTTATATGGGGTGCCCGTATATATAGTATCGGATCGAGATCCCAAGTTTATGGCTCATTTTTGGGAGAGTTTCCAACAAATCTTGGGGACACAGTTGATGATGAGCACTGTTTTTCATCCCCAAACGGATGGCCAGTCAAAGAGGACCATCCAGACTTTAGAGAACGTGCTACGGGCATACGTCCTAAATCTCAAGGGTAGCTGGAAAGAGCACCTACCCTTAGTGGAGTTCGCCTACAACAACAGTTTTTAGGCTAGTATATAGATGGCACCCTATGAGGCATTATATGGAAGGTATTGTCGTTCTCCAGTTTGTTAGACAGAGGTAACAGAGAGACCCTCTATAGGTCTAGAATTGATCAGAGACACCTCGAAGAAGGTGGACTTGATACGAAAGCGTCTTCTTATGGCTCAGAGTCAACAAAAGAGCTATGCTGACCATCTGCGACGACCTCTAGAGTTTGAGATAGGAGATCATGTCTTCTTGAATGTGATGCCTAAAAGAGGAGTGGTCAGGTTCGAAAAATAGAAAAAGTTGTCATCGAGGTTCATCGGGCCCTTCGAGGTACTTGAGAGGGTTGGCACAGTGGTTTACAGATTGGCGTTACCGCCAAATTTATCGGGTGTTCAGGTTATGTTTCATGTCTCTATGCTCCAGAAGTATACTCTAGATCCGACATATATGGTGGATTGGGGTGAATTGATTATTGATGCGGATGGGACCTTCGATGAGGGACCAATGGGTATCATGGATAGCCAAGAGCAAGTTTTGCGAGGAAAGACCGTGTGGCTAGTGAAAGTGTTATGGCAACACCGTGGAGTGGAAGAGGCGACACGGGAGCGTGGAGATACCATACGTATTAATTATTCGTTCTTGTTCGAGGATGAAGATACAAGTTTTATAATATTAAGTATAATATTGTTGTTGCATATGCATGAGGTTATGCATGTGTGAATTTCGAGGATGAAATTCTTGTAAGGTGAGGAGAATGTAAAACCTGAGTAAATTTAAACTTTTTATGAAAAATGACAAAATGTTAATTTGTCACTATAGTATGGGCTATAAACCTAAAATTTTCTAGAATTTGGATGACGAAACGGACCACAACGTTGGATTCATCTCGCAAAATCTAGTTATCACGTCAAATTTTATTGAATTCTGAGATAGTTTGATTTTTTACGTTTTACGAGGCGGTCGAGTCTCGGGTGACCCAAAAATAGGATTTTAATAAAAAAATTTAAAATTTGAAAAATAATTTTAATTAAATTAAAATAAAAATATTTTGAACTTGAATCGGGACAAAATTTAATCGTTTTGGGGCTAAAACAGACCCGAAAAAATAAGGTCATGTGGCGCGTTGTGAACCAAGTGTTGAGAGGCTATAAATAGGGGAAGAAAATCAAATTTGCTCCCCTATTCATCAGCCGGTTCTAACGTAAGAGTAAGAGAAGGAAAATAGAGAGTTTCTCCACATTCTCTCTACGATCTACAAAGCTACGATGCTCAAATCCACTCAGGGCAAGAACAAAAGTTGGTCTCCTCATCGAGGGCTACACGACCACACCAAAAATGAGGGATTTCACCGAAGTTTCAAAACCAAGCTTGGTGGAATCAAGGGCTTAAGGCAAAAAATTTGAGTCTTGAGAGCTTCTACCAAGTGAGTTTACCCTTCAAGAGGTAGGATTCCTTCCTACTTAGGTTTATTTAACAACCAAGGGTATAGCATGTAATGGGTATGTTGATAGAAAGATTATATTATTACCTATGTTGTGGAAATTGATGAAATAGGTATGAAAATTGGGTTGTGAATTTGACTTAATGTGATCCATGAAAATGGGTGCTATGTGGGCATGTTAAGTGTTTAAATTATACCTTGGTGGACGAAGTGTGTTATTGGCATATATTATGTGATAATATGCTTGTGAATGATTATTGGATATGAAAATGTTGATGTATGCTCATAGATATATCGACATTGTGATGGAATTAATAATTTTATGTTTTGAGATATAAATTGTCATGGAATTTGTGTAAATGTGGTTAAATTTTGCTCATGTGGCATTCTTTACATATGGGCATGACATTAAAATAGCAATGATGCATTACATTGCATTTGCACGGGAAAAATACATTCATAGCCATGAGTGTGGGTGTGTGTGTGCATAGTTAACAGCAAACACCAAATAGGTGAATGATAGTGGGCTCGAGATAGTTGAATCGAATTTTCGACTCAGTTGCATGGTGTTATGGATAATGAATTGGGTCGGGGTAGCAAGAAGGGTTAGACTATCCCTCAAGTAAGAGACACGGTGATCGAATACGCACTCCATTGGCATAAGAGCCCATAAAGTGTGTTGGTGTATGCAAAACCGTTGGTGGAAGTCCATAAATTCCGTGTCGGTTGGGTGCTATTGGTGTAAGCCCATAAATACCCACCCCAAAGAAAGACCCAGAGAATTTTAAATTAGTCATTAGGTGTGCAACGCCAATGGCGGGACTTGAAAAGCCGATTTCTATACTCATGACATACATGGGGAAAAAGGAGTCGGGGAGGGCTCAGGTTGAGTTGCATGAGTGAGTCTTATCTCATTTCATGACATAATATACAAAGATTTCAACATTGAATAATATATTATGGTTGAGATGTTGTTGGTAGTAAAGTGTTGCATAAACATTCATACGCACTTAGGTTAGGGAATAGCTTCGGTAGGAAATACTCTACTAAGCGTGGTTCACCCTATATAGAAACACATTTCAAGTGCGGGGTTTGTACCGGCGGGGGGCTCTCATTCGAGACCTCCAAGATGAAGAAAAGGTCGATTTGTGGCTTTTGACTGTGAATTTTGTAAAATTTTTGAGAAAAACATGATTTTAGCATATAAATATATGAAATCATTGTAATAGAACTAGTATGTATCAAGTCTTATGTGGAAAACTATATTTTACATATTTGTGAGAAGTTTGGAATGAATTGAAAATGAAAAATAGGTGAAACAAATAATTTTGGGCAAAACCTTCCGGAAGGTTTGGACAAAGACAAGGAAAAATTGTTGAACAGTGGGTGAAACCTCCCGAAAGGTCGATTCCAACCTTCCGGAAGGTCTTCACATTTTTCTAAAATGAGGGAATCCAGTGTGTAACTTCTTCCGGAAGTTTGAACACATCTTCTGGAAGGTTGACACATCTTTCTTAAAGATAGGATTTCAGTATGCTTGATCTTTCTGAATTTTTATGAAAACCTACGGAAGGTTCTCACAAAACTTCAAATTTTTGAATTCTTTCCCTCAGTTCTTGGGCAATCTTTCCTCTTGTTCAAGGGTGTCCTGTGGGATATAAATGGACATCAAATGAGTATAAATTGTAGTATATTGGATCTCGATCAGGCCAAATGGTAAAACATACACAAGTTAATCATGTGGGTTATAATCCTGGTTAAGGGGATGTAATAGATGTGATGTCGGGTTATGCGACAATCACAAGTATTTTCGTGAGTTGTCGGGTGGTTAACGGTTGACAAAAGAACCCCCGATTTTTTTTGGGGTATCACAAAGTTAGGATTACTGTTGAAGGTCATAGTTCCTTTTAGGAAGAGGGGCTCATGGTTAACTCTCTTGGTTGGTGTATGTTGTTAACTAATAATCGCAATTCATAAAATATTCAACATTTCATTAAACGTTGCAAACTTGGAGAGGGAACACTCCTGATAGTGCTTTGGGGCAACTGTCAGGTTTCTTACTTGATCTTTCACTTTAGGTTGACCTTGATTCTTGTTGATCTTGATTGGTTTGTGTGTGTAAACATTGCGTCATTTGTAGAGTTCTTGGGACTTGGTCTCAATGGCTTTCTTCATTTAGACTCGTTAGTGTCATGCCACATGTTCATACGATGACAACGGTATGTTTTGCCTTGGATCATAACTAAGATGAATTAAGTGTCCTATCCTGCTTCACTTTATTGAGTTATTATCACATTATACACAATATTGGTTGGGGTTGGGACTACCCTTACAAGGGTAGTTGAAGTTGTAACACAAATGATTTGTAATTTTAAATGTCTTAAATATAATTTTTAATAAATTTTTAGAATCAGATCATGAAAAATTAATCTCTTGTGAATATTCTATTTCCGGAATAAATGATTTGTCTTTAACCAAACGGAGAATGAGATTAGTTGAGGTGCATGTAAACTAGTCCGGACACTCTTGACAGTTAAATTAAAATTAAAAAAAAAAGGGACTACATTGCAAATGTACATAACTTGACTATGGTACCGAAAAATAAAATTTTGGTAACATATCGAAATTTAGTGTTTTTATCACTATTGTAATACCTAAAAAAGTGATAAAAAATAATTAGCATAACAATAGTAAAAACACTCATAACAATGGTAAAAAGACACAAAAGTGATAATTTTTTGTACTAAAGAAAAATGATAAAAATAGTTACAACAACAATTATAAAAATATTCATAATATTCGTAAAAATACTCACAAAAAAAGATAAATTAATAACAAATGTTATAAATTTTTCAATTGTAAAATAATTTACAAATTTTAACACCATTTGAAGTAATAAATTTTGGAGGTATGGTACCAAAATTTTTTTGGCGATACCGTAGCCAAATCCAAAAGTACAACAAACATAGGACATCAAAAACAATGACCCTTCTCAAATTTGATCATGAGTTCAAATCTTGACAATTTCATAAAATCAGATCATGAAAATTTTATCTTTCATAAATTCTCTAATCCTAGTGACCTCCCTATGGCCGGACCATGGAGGGATTATTCGAGAGGCGCATAAACTGATCTAGACACTATTAACTGTTGAACCAAAAAAAAAGGATTTTTTGGATGTGAGTACAATTTTTTAGACTTATTTGAGCAAAAGTATATAGATAAGTTGTTTACTCTATTAAGTACAATTTTTATAAAACTTTTGTGTTTATGTAAAAAATTCAAATGAATTAAAAACGTTTTACCTAAACATCATCCCTCAAATTATGCAGTCATCATTAACAGTTATTTGAGGAAATAAATATGTAAAGATTAACAATAATAATAAGAGGTAAAATAGGAGAATTAATGATCAAAATCCTTCTTCTTTGGCAACAGGGTTCTATGGTAATGAGATTTGATTAGAATGCCACAAATTATACGTGAATAAACACAGAATTTTTCAAAAGAAAAAAAGAGAATTGGCTAAGAAGTTTTGTTAGATATTATGTATTATTCATTGTTGGGATATAGGAAAAACAGAACTTCTTTATTTTTTTAATGGGTGTAACTATTTTTTTAATAGGTGTAACTATTTTTTTAATGGGAGCAACTGTTTTTTAATGGGTGTAACAATCACAGTCTCATGCAATTGTTAAGGCATGATGGTATAACGATGTCGCGATACTAAATGGTGCAACTATTTAGTTTATGTAAACAATTGAATGACAAATTAGTTGGTGTCATAATTTTGTGTAATTGTTTTATGTAACTATTTAGTTTATTAGAACACATGAATAATAACTGTTTGGTATATTATAAGACAATTGTAACTGATTGATGTAACTGATTAGCGTAATTGTGTTGTTGTAAAATTAATATAAATAGAGAAAGAGAAAATAGAGAGAGAGAAACTATTAGAGAAAATATGTCCCTATTTTACCTCTCATTTCTTGATTATATCCAAAATATATAGAAGGAATACAAAGGGTTTCAACCCATCAACTATTTACTAAATGACAATATTGTCATTTTTTAGAAATATGCACTTTAGTCCAAATAGGATTTTATGTGGTATTTTTGATCAAATAAGTCTAAAAAATTATACCGACTTCCAAATCACCAAAAAAAAAACGTGATGCTTAAGTGGGAATTTTTTTTTCTGCAATTTAGTTTCCTCTGATTGAAGTTCAATTGATCAACAAGGCCGGGATGACATTCTAGTTCATCCTTGTTATCTTTATTGCCTTCCCCAAGTGTCACTATCTAATTTTATTGGATGGATCGATGCAATGTGGACCTAGACAAAAATATTGGATGGGAAAGTCACATTAGGCCTCCTTATTAATCTTATAAGGTGCAAATATAGTGTAATAAAATGGAACTAAATAAATATAAAAGTATTAAAATTACTTATTTAAAATTATTTTTATTATTTTTAAAAAATAAAAGATTTAATTCAGTTTTTGCTTTCAAATTTTGCGTATAAATTGTGCTTGATGATGTATAAATTAGTTTTGTACACTACCTGTCAAGTGACTGATAATTAATGCAGTAATTAAGTAGAGAGATAGTAACTCAAATGAGACAAGGATGTAGAGTTGTTTGGTCAACGTGACCTACGTCCACTATAAAGGGTTAAGATGACCTGATATTTTATTACTTTGAGGAGTGTAGAGAGAGCATGGAAATACAAGCTATGAGAGAGAGATGAGAGTGATAGCAAATATGCTCGATTGAGTGTGATGCCCTTCAAATATTGCCAAGGTTTATAATTTATACGCACCTCCTAACAGATTGAGGTGGCTTATAAGTAACTAAAAGGCTAATTTGATGGAGTTAGCACCACCTTCTCAATAGATGAGGTAGTTAAGGCGCTCCTTATAAGATCCGATCAAAGGATGACGTGGTAGTTGACTTCTTCCAAGGCGGCATGGATGAGGCTTTTAGATGACCCTCACTTCAAGGTGACTTGGATGAGGCTCTTGGGATGACATTTACTCTAAGGTGACTTGGATGAAGCTCTTGAGATAACCTTGCCTACTCCCTTGGTGATGTAGCTCCTCGAACCCTGATGAGCTTGACTGGGTGTGGACCTATTGGATCTTGTCTAGCTAGATTCTTTATTAAAACTGGACTTACAAAATGAGTTGGGCCCATGAGTCTGGCCATCATTTACCCCCCAATGCCCTGTGTCTAATGAAATTTGGAGAAGAGGGTATTTAGTTGAACCTGAATCCTGGCTGGTGAAGATTCCTCTTGACTACAAAATCAAGGTCAATGTCAAGACAATCATTTTTCAACCCAACAAGGACTTTCTAGCAATCTGAGACGAATCCAGCTATGTCCATGTTGCACTTCGACTGAATTTCGTGGATCAACTTGCCCCGTTAGGTCATAGGGTTCCACCTACCCAGTTAGGTGGCAGGGGCTTGGAGGAGAGGCGACCCTAGCAATGGGCGTCGAGGTCGAGGCGTCATTGGGCGTGGCGTCATTGGGTGAGGCTCCGTCTAGAGAGGCGTCATCTGGAAGGGCGCCATGTGCATTAGAGCAGGGGAGCTAATACCTAGGAGCAGGAGCCAGATCCTTAGTGTTGGGAGCGCAGGTAGGGCTTGTGTGCACTAGGTGTTAAGCACGAGAGTGCTGCGGCAATGAGGGAGTAGTGCCGGATGGCCACAAAAAGGATAAGGCCCAAATATTGACATTCAATCTAATGTAGTCCCCCGGTTTATAGTTGACCTAAGTTTCAAGAGTGTGCCTAGAGACAAAAAAAAAACAATATTACTCCAACATCAAAATATTCAACATGATTACCAAGAGAGAGGGGCGGACACATCGGTCTATAGAGAAATAAAGATTGCTTGAGTGAGAGCAAAGACAGAGTTTGAGGTTACTCGTGAGAGAATTGCGACTCTTGAGATCAAAATTTGGAGACCATAAGAGAGTCGATAAGCTGGAGGTCTATGCCTGTTTGAGAGTAGAGCAGAGATAGGCCAAGCTTTTGGCGACTCGCGAGAGAGCCGCTAAGCTGGAGACATAAGTTGTCTGCTTGAGAGCAGGGTAGAAACAAGCCAAGCTTTTGGCGACTCGCGAGAAAGCTGTTAAACAATAGACATAGGTTGCCTTCTTGAGAGCAGAGTAGAGATAGGTCAAGTTTTTGATGACCTGCGAGATAGCCGCTAAGCTAGAGACATAGGTTGCATGCTTGAGAGCAAAGTAGAGATAGGTCAAGCTTTAAGCGACCCGCAAGAGAGCTATTAAGCTGGAAACATAGGCTACTTTCTTAAGAGCAGAGTAGAGATAGGTCACGCTTTTGGCGACCCTCAAGATGATTCACCTCGCCTAGAGCTGTTGATTTCCTCAACATTCATATATTTTTTAGCTTTTGCTAATAGTTCTAGCATGGTCTTTGGTGGTCGCTTCATTATTAAAAAGAGAAAACTTGATGAACGAAGGCCTCTCAGAAAGGCGGTCATGGTAACTTTGTCATTAGGCTCCTCGATTTGGAAGATCTCCTCGTTAAAACGAGTGAGGTAACTCCTCAGAATCTCGTCTTAATCCTATTTTACGCTGAGGAGATGGGTGGCAAGCTTCTGCTAGCGGTGTCCACCAATGAACTGTGCCACAAAGGATCTACTTAGTTCGGCAAAGGAGCCTATAGAGGCTAGGATGAGTATGGCGAACCACTATCGGATAAATCCCTTCAAGGTAGTCGGGAAAGCCCTGCACATGTTTTTGTCAGAAATATTGTGTAGCTGCAACAACGACTTGTAAGTTTCAACGTGATCAAGTGGGTCTTTTGTGCCGTTAAAGGTTTCGATGGATGGCATCTTAAACTTTAGGGGAAGAGGGTAGTTTTCCACATCTAGCACAAAAAGTGTGTCAGTTCACTTTACGAGGTACTCCACAGTTTCTAGTTCTTGTGCCTTCATGGCATTGAAGACGTTGTCCAGTTGATTCTGTAATTCTTTGATTTTTTTCATCCCAATGATTTGGGACTCCTTTGAAATTTTTATGGAAATGGCTCCCATGCTCCACACTTTGATTTTTGTCCTCATCCTCTTGAAAATGAGGGTCTCCACCATGGAAAGAGGGAGCTGGAAGAGGAGGTAGAACTACCTCATGGTTCTGACGAGGGCTCCCCTATATGAAGCATCCAAGGGGGCTCTTAAGGGGATGTCTAAGTGGGGAGCTCCTTGATGCCCAGGGCATAGAGATCCTCTGACTTGATGCCCTCCAGGTTGTGCTCCTCCTTGTTGTCTAGCGAACATCAGTTATAGGATCTGCTAATTTTGATTCACAAGTTGTTGCATTGTTTCTAGCATCTGTTGTGTATTTGGAACAGGATTGGTTAGTGGAGGGGCAACCTCCTCCTCTCATGGTGGATTGTCTTTGGGCTGATTCATGGATTTGGTGGTGATCGCCATAGATACAAAAGAGGATGGTTGATTGAAAACTTTGTCGTTTCCATAGACGGTGCCAAACTGATGATGTACAAATTGGTTTTGCACACCACCTGTCAAGTGACTGGTAATTAATGTCGTAATTAAGTAGAGAGATAGTAGCTCAAGTTAGATAAGGATACAGAGTAGTTCGGTCAACGTGACCTACGTCTACTGTAAAAGGCTAAGATGACTTGATATTTTATTACTTCGAGGAGTGTAGGGAGCGCAGGGAGATACAAGCTATGAGAGAGAGAGAGAGAGAGAGAGAGTGGTAGTAGATGTGCTCGATTGAGTATGATGCCCCCTAAATATTAGCGGTGCTTACAATTTATAGTTGCTTCCTAACAGATTGAGGTGGCTTATCAGTAACTAAAAAGCTAATTTAGTGGAGTTGGCATCATATTCTCAACGGATGGGGTAGTTACGGCGCTCCCCATAAGTTTCGGTCAAGAATGACATGGTGGTTGACTTCTTACAAGCGGCGTAGATGAGGCTCTTAGATGACCCTTACTCCAATGTGGCTTAAATGAGGCTCTTGAGATGACCTGCCTACTCCCTTGGTGATGTAGCTCCTCAAACCCTGATGAGCTTGACTAGGTGTGGACCTCTTTTGGGCTAGACCCATTGGATATTGTCTAGTTAGATTCTTTATTCAGACTAGACTTATAACATGAGTTGAGTCCTTGAGTCTGGCCCATCAGTGGTCATTGTATGGTGTAAAAAAATAATTGAACAAAAAATCTGACATAAATTAAAAAAAGAGCCTTGAATTTAAGCTAAAACATTATAATTTTTTAAAATTAGGTAATACATAATTAATCACTCAATTGATTTTAATAATAATAAAGCAAACGTATTGTGTGATGAGAGAACTCATCTTTTTTATATTTACATAAAAATAGGTAAAACTTAGAAAACAAATATAAAAAAAAAGTAGTCTTGTATCATATCAGAATTAACTCAAAATTTATATCTATATCTATATCTATACTACTAATAAAAATACCTTAACATGAAAAAATTTTGATTTATTATTTTATCCTTATAAAAAACTATAAAAGCTAAGAAGTCATTTATGTATTTAAATATGCAAATTATCATTATATTTCTCTATCTTTAAATAACAAACTAACCTCTAGCATATCATGTAAATGTCTTTATTTTTACAAAATTTTTAGATGGTCGTATTACTCTAGGATATATAAAAATATTATTCTTATTTTCCAAAATCCTAATATTAATAAACATCGATAATTTTATTGATACAATATCATCTCGAATGTCAAAAAATCGATATATATATATATATATATATATATATATATATATATATATATATATATATATATATATATATTTCTCTTCATCCACACTACAAACAATTTAAATATAATAAATATGAGATAATATCTAATTTAGCTATATAATTAAATTTTATATATTTTATCAAATATTTTAACAAAAACTTTTACATGCAACGCACATAGTGCATTGTTAGTATATATAAATATACCATTGATACTCTTAGTCGAGTTTGTATCTTATATAGATCGTGTTTAAAAAATTTGTGTCATATTTAGCTGGATTCGTGTTTACCTATTTATTAGAAGGGCCTAACAAATCTATTTGTTTATCACTCGAATCTATTAAGGCTAAACTCAAACTTGTTAATTTTGTACCTAAAATTTTGGTTTGTACATCTTACCTAAATTTGACTAACCTAATTTAAATTGGAGGCCCTAATTTTTTTTAAGTAATTCTAAATATTATTATTTATTCGTAGGCCCTAGACAACGACTTTAATTACCTATGCCTAGGGAAAACCTCGAAATGACATAGTCTTTGTTCAAAGAAAAAATAATGTAGTTTAATTCTTACATGCAGAGAGACTTTTTTTTTTTTTTGAACAAACATGCATGGAGTTGATTACAAATAATTTTATATATATGATTTTTTTTATTTTCCTTTTATTTGTTTTTAGTAAAGTTTAATGAACCATTTTTTATTGGGTGGTGTTATTTTCATCCCACAAATCTCCATTTCTATTCCATTTAATTTCTCATTATCAAACTACTAACCCCACCCTTTCTATACCCACCCTATTAGTAACTAAGTCCACCACATACTACATACAACCCATTAATAGTTAAATTAACTCATTTTATATACACCTCTTTAATGAAAGAAATCATCATAAGAAAAAATAATGAAAAAGACAATTAATTTTAATGCATAAATACATTTATGAAACAAGAAAAAAAAAAGAACCAATCAAAACTAAAACAAGAAAAAAAAACAACTAAAAATGAAACATGTATCAACCCGCAGAATAACCCGTGATTGTTGCCTAACCCGACATCACGTCAATAGCATTCCCTTAACCGAGATCATAACTCACACTCAATGTTATCAGAACCGAACCGGTTAGGAGATTGTGTCAATAGTTCACTAGTTCAACTAGTGGGTCACTAGTCGGACCGGGCATATAATATATATAACATAATAATTTAGCTAAAAAATATAAAATATGTCTAAAATGCATGCAATTTGTCATCAAATTAATGAAGTTAAGTAAAAGAAACACATGTGCCAAATATCAAAGTTGAACTTTAAAACTCCAATCCAAGTATATAACAGAAAAATCATTCCAAGTCCAAACCCCAAACCAAAATCCCTACTGAAGTTAAAAGTTTACATAAGAACACATCATCTCCAAATGATAAGTAAACATAAGTTGCAAATCCCAAACACAATATCACAATGGCCATGCAAAATAAAAGACAACTCCTCAAATACTTGATAAAAGTTACACAAAGTACATTCTCTATTCATTCTCATTTTCCCAACGAGTACTCCTACTCCATGAACTCCAATCCATGCCAAACTCGGGGTTCTCAGCTCCAACGCGATTAATATTTTCAATAGTAGTTGCATTTCCAAAACCACCACTCCCATTACCCTCTTCATTTTCAAGATCATCATCGTCGTCATCCAATTCAAAGTTCAAAATTTCATCTACATTATATCCAAAAAAGGAATTATTTATTGATGTATCAAATAATGATTGTAGATATATACTTTTAGTGATAAAGACAATACAAGAAGAATGAAACATACCAGTGTTGAGGTTTGGTTGGATATTGTATGCAGCTAATTAACCACGAAAACTTTCTACTTCATCTATAGTTAAACTTGGAGGCTCATCCTCTAAAATCCATGAGGCATTACTTGTGAAATCTTTAAAGTCAATAGGATCATGATTTCTACCCCCCTCAAGTAAATCCTGTATATCATCATTTACTTGATGAAAAAGTTTGAAATATGAAATCAATGAAATATAATAAAAATCATTCATCTTTTAATAAGATGCTAACATAGATTTCATACCTTTGTTGTAATCTTAAGTTGTAATGAACATAAACCAGGTCATTAAGCCTTGGATGCTCCAACCTATTTCTTTTCTTTGAATTAATGTGTTCAAATGCACTCAAATTCCGTTCACAACCCGAAGAACTACATGTTTGGCTTAAGACGCGAATGGCTAAATTTTGTAAATTTAGTGCACTACTTCCATAACACAACCACCATTCATCTGGATTTGATGCATCACAATCAAATTATAAACGTTTAAAATAAACTAAACACACTACTTGAATTGAATTAGTCAAAATTCAAAAGATTCTAAGTACCAGGAAGTATCGTATGTCGATCACTAATAGTAGTCACCCGCCCAAAGTCTCCCTCTGCATTTCTGAACAGCTTCATCTCATTTGTCAACTTACTTCTTAAACTGGGATTTTCATAAGCATAACTCTCAATCACATCGAAGAGCCCTGAGATAGTCTGTCTGTGCTTTTCATTTCAATAGTGTTATATTGGTTACTCGGATTCAACCAATAACCAGCGGCATGCAGATTTTTGTGAAGCTGTCTATCCCAGCGAGAATCAGTGATTTTCAAGTAAACATCTACTATTTTCTTCCTTTTTTGAAATCTTCTTAATAGTTCCTCCCTAGCTCTATGCATTGCCATGTACAAATAGCCCATTGAAGGCCTATCATTACTATTAAAAATTTGTAGCACTCGAACAAGAGGCTCTATGAGTTGGACAATAATAACACATTCTTTCCAAAACCTAGAATCCAACACACTATCAACAAATTTTTTTCCCTTACTTTCCTTGGCATATGCTGACCCAATCCATTCTCTTGATGTAACCATAGCTCATAAAGCATCCTTTTGTGCCAAAATACTTTGCAATGCAATAAAATTGGTTGCAAAGCGTGTAGGAGCAGGTCTCAATATTTCCCTTCCACCGGTATGTTTCCTCATTAACTGCAAAGGAAAACAACGATTGTATATGTATTTTGTGATCTTTGAAGCATGAGCCACAACATCATTTACCTTATCCAACTTTCCAATGTCCTGCAACATCAAGTTCAAGCAATGAGCTGCACATGGTGACCAAGATATTGTGGGAAACTCTTACTCCAATAACCTCCCTGCAGCAACATAATTTGTAGCATTGTCAGTTACTATGTGCACCACATTTTCTACACCAACAAGTAACACCACCTCTTTAAATAATTTAGATAACATATCAGCTGTCTTTGAAGCATCAATTGACTTTAGAAACACTGTTCCTCTAGGACAATAGGCCAAGAAATTAATGAGAGTTCTCCTACATTGATCTGTCCACCCATCAACCATGATAGTACAACTAGTCTCTTTCCATGTGGTTTTAAAACTATGAACAAATTTTTTACTTCTTTGACATTCTTGTTTAACAAATAACCACAAATGTCATGAAAGTTAGGGCATTTATAACCACCACCATAGCATGTTATTGCGTCAAGCATAAGTTGATAATACTTGGAATTCACAGCATTAAAGAGAATGTAAGCATCAATCATCCATTTAGAAACAATAAGATCACACCTCTCTTTTACCTCCTTACTTTGTAACACACTTTTAATAGTAGGTTGAGCACCTGGAGTAGTCCTTGGCACAAAGAAAGAGCCAATTATTTGACCCTTTCTTCCTCCATCCATTTTAGGTGTTGACTTACCTCGACTTCCACCAATGGAAATGCCCTTTCCCTTAAAAGAGGATGGAAGTTCTTGAACATCAACATTCTCTTACATGTCCTCCTGCTCTTCATATTATTTAAACTCCGATCCATATTGTTTTAATTCCTCGTAATCTTCTTGTGTCTTTTTTTTTCTTGTTACCAACACGTTCTAGGAGCAATTTAATCTTAAGGCTCACTTTGATAGGGCATCTAGTACATAGTTCTACTGCTCCTATAATCCCCACCAAATGTTGTTTGAATCTGTTGATACCACCACCCTTTATAACCTTTTGGTAATACAAAAAAATCAAATTCCTCCCCTTTTTTGAAGGAACAACATATTCCCAACAATGTTCCCATGCATGATCAGTTTTTCATCTAATTGCAGCTTGTGCAGAGGAAGAGTTTGGTGAAGTTGTAAAACTAGTTGGGATTGGAGTAGATTCATTTTGGTGTCTCAGAAGATGACATTTTGCTAGAGCAAATAAATTGAAATCATAAAATCCACAATGACAACAGAAATCCCAATTCACAATCCTACAATCTCAATTAACAATCCTACATCTCAATTCACAATCTTAATAGATCACAAATAGACAATAATAGCACAGATAATAGATAATTCCAATTGCCTAATAGAACTAAGCAAGAAATAGATTGTTAAGTGCAGGTGCTCATTGGTGTTAATTACTATATTTTGACCTTCTATGCTTGGACAAAACAATTGACAACAAAGCTTTGCACGATACATTTTTCAAGCTTTGGGAACATTCTTTCCTGCAAGATTGCTACAGATCCTAATGGCCAGTCTAAAGGCTATGGTTTTGTACAATTTGATAATGCAGAATCTGCTCAAAGTGCCATAGATAAGTTGAATGGCATGCCGCTTAATGATAAACAAGTTTATGTTGGACATTTCCTTCGTAAGCAGGAAAGAGACAGTGTAATGAGCAAGACAAAATTCAATAATGTTTATGTTAAAATTTTGGCAGACTTTACTACATATGAAGATTTGATGAAAACTTTTGGAGAATATGGACCAATTACTAGTGCAATAGTGATGAGGGATGGAGAAGGAAAATCGAAGTGTTTTGATTTTGTGAACTTTGAGAATGCAGATGATGTCGCTAAAGCTGTTGAGGCCTTAAATGGGTACAAATTTGATGATAATTAGTGGTGTGTTGGGAAGACCCAGAACAAATCTGAAAGAGAGCTTTTACTAAAAAGTCACTGGTACTGGTAGCCTGAGTTCGGTGGTCGCTGGTAGCTGATTGAGGTGGCTGATAGCAGTGGCTGATTGAGGTGGCTGATCGAGGTGGCTGATCGCAGTCGAAGTCGCTTGATGTCGCTAAAGTGGTGCCCTCTGTTTTGTGATTTTGCCTGATGTCGTTGAACCCTGAAGTGGTGCCCCTCTATTTTGCGATTTAGGGTAAAAAAAATCCCCAAATACAAAAAATTCTAACTTAATTTTTAATTGGGCGTTAAAACGTCTAATTTTTATAAAATCGACAGTTCACGATTTTTTATAAAAATCAGCCGATTTTCCATTTTATAGCCAGTTCTTTTCCTTAAGCGGTCCAACTAGGGAACTGGACCAGTTAAGGTCTCGGTTCACTATTGAACCGATTTGACCGACCGATCCGGTCTGGTTTTGATAACACTACTCACATGTGTAATCTTCATACACCTTATCATTTACTAATTCGTGGTCTTTTATACATCAATTTAGTGTCATTAACATCTCATATAACCTCTTTGAGTACAAGGAATCGATGGCCAAAGATTTAGTAAAACATTTAAAAGTTTTGAAGTTTAAAGAAAACTTATCGGTAGAAGTGTTCAAAGTTCTACGGTAGAAGTTGTGTACTAGACTTTAATTTTTTAGAGAATCTGTGAAAACCTACAAGTAGAAGAAGTCCCTGTTCTACTGGTAGAAATAGTCTACTAAAATTCTTCTACCAGTAGAAACAGTGACGTTCGGTAGGAGAACCCTACTAAAAAAGTTCTACCGGTTAAACCTTCTGGTAGAAACTGCCTACTGGACCACATCTATTGATAGAAGAACCAAAAGTTCTATCGTTAGGGGTGCCTAGTTTTGCCCATTTCATCCATTTTCGATTTTCAATATATTCCAACTCATCCTATATCAATTTGAATACATGTATCATGAAGTTTTACATTCAACATAGTCCATATGAGTTCGATTACAATCCATTGCATATGATTACATGCCCAAAACTAAATTACATAAAAGTTTCACAAAATATGGTTTAAATGCCACAAGTCGACTTTTTTTCATCAATGAGGGCTTAAGTGAGAGCCGTCTACTGGCGCATATCCCGCATCTGAAATCTTGTCCTCATAAAGGGTGAGCCGTGCTCAATAAAGTATCTCCTAAAAAGGTTATTTCTCAACCTAGATGCATAACAGGCAACAATCATCCATTCAAGAGTATGCAATTCAATGATGGATCCTTTATACCATGTCATGTTATGAAATGAGACTCACACACGTACAACTCAACTCGAGCTTTTATCGGCTCCCATCACCCTTGCAATGTCATGAGTATAAAATCAGACATTTCAAGCCCTTGCCATTGATGTTGTACATCCAAGGGTCTTTTTTAAAAATAAACCATGTGTCTTTATTGGTTAGTGGGATTTTAATGTCTCATTGCCGGTTCCGTACACCGATACACTTTTTTGGACTTTCACTAGCAGAAGTGTATAAATCAGAAATCGGGTCTTGTACCCGAAGGAGTATATAGCCCTTCTTGCTATACCCAACACAAGTTTTTCATACAACCTGTATGATTCTGTCGAACCTTGGTCCGACTATACTAAGCCCAATTATCGACCACCAAGAATGATATTTGATCCAATAACATGCATACACACCCACACTCATGTCAAATGCCCCCGAATGCAATATTTTTCTGTGTTTATGTAATGTAAATATACAATTGTGATACTAATTTTCATGTTCAATATGTTATGAGTGTCATATGAATCATTTCAACCACATTTTAAAATATTTCATGGTAAATTATATTATATGCATATAGTTACCGTAAATTATCTTCATGTCAATACATCACCAAACATATATCAACATTATACCCAACAAAAGTTTTCAAGCATTTTATCACATAATCTAATGCAATTAACACACTTAATTCTCCAAAGCATAATATAAACACATAGCATGCCCACATATCACAATTTTTTAAGAAATTACAAGTTAACAATTTCTAAATATTAATTCATGCTAGAATTGATTTTACCTATTTTCAATACCCATTTTATCAAATTAACAACAATAGGTAAGTGTTATATATCTTTGACACCCTACCCATTCTATATAATCACCACAGGTTGGAAATAAACCTAATTAAGGAGAAAACCTACATCTTGAAGTGTAAAACAAAGGTAAAAAGCCTTTAAGAACACTAACAAAGCCTTAATCTTTGATTTTTCCAAAATCCCATTTTTGAATCTTTGGTGAAATCCGTCCTTTTTGGTATAGTTGCGTATTCCTCGAAGAGAAAAACAACTTTTATTCTTGGCTTGAGTCAATTCGAGCAACATAGCGGCGTAGATCATAGAGAGAAGGTTGAGCTTCCCTCTCTTCTTTCTATTTTTCAGATAATCTGATGGTTATGGGGAGAAATACGAGTTTTTTCTCCTATTTATTCCCTTTAAATGTTTGGTCCTCATTTTTTCACACAATATCCTTTTTTGGTTTCGATTTTGTCCCGAAACAATTAAATTTCTACAACTCGTATTATATTTTTATATGAACTTCCTCTAAATTATTTTTCAACTTTTGAAATTTAATTATATATTTCGTTTTTAGGTTCACGCGACACTCGATCGCCTCGTAAAATGTGAAAATTTTGATTTTTGACGAAAATTGTCTGAGTAACTAGATTTTGTGAGACGAATTCAACGGTGAGGTCCATTTCCTCATTAAAGCTCTAGAAAAATTCGGATTTTCAACCCGTACCGTAGTAATAAATAACCATTTTTCCATTTTTTGCAAAAATTTAAATTTACCCGAGTTTTACAAAACAAGTAAAAAAAAAAAAAGCATACTGAAACAAGAAAAAAAAAGAACAAAAAAAAAAGAAGCAAATTGAAACAAGAAAAAAGAAGAAGTATAAATGCAACACCTTAACAAGATACAAAAGAATAAAGAATCTGAAAATATACATATATATATATATATATATATATACATATATAAATTTTAAATAAAAAATTATTAAAATTGACAGAAATATAAAACATATCGAAAATAATAAAAATTCATATGACAAACGTGAAATTAAACATAAAATTAAATTAATAAGTAATACTAACGTGTATTTTACTGGAAAAATTGATATTGAAAAAATATTTTTGTGAGTACATAAGATAAAATATAAAATGAAATACTAATTATGATAAAATATAAAGTGAATTTACTTATTAATTGGGGTGTATAGAGCAAGGTGTGAACTTAGTTATTAATGAAATGAATATAGAAAAGATAAACTTAGTATTTTAATAATGACAAATTAAATGAGATAACAATGGAGATTTGTAGAGGTGGAAATAGTCCGGCTTTTTTTTTTTTTTTTTTTCTTTTAGGTATTTGAATTACTCATAATCAGAGTCGAATCTTTTTTTTTGGATTAATCTCATTTTGTACCCTAAAAGATTGTTCAAATCTCAATTTGCACCCCCAAAGATCAAAAATCTCAATTTACACCTTCAAAGATAGAAATTTGTATCAATGTGCATCCCCAAAGATAAAAAATCTCAATTTGCATCCTCAAAGATAAAAATTCGTATCAATGTGCACCTAAAATTAAATTAATAAATTATACATAGATCCCCTCATGTTTGTCACTTAATCATTTGAACTCCTTTACATTTAGAATATTTCCCTTATGACGTTTGTGCATGTGTAACATATAACCATTTTTCGTTGATATCTGTTAATATAATCGTTAAAAAATATAATTTTATCCTAATAAAAAATTATAATTTCATATTACCTTTTATTTTGTGGATTCGATATACTCTAAAGTTGAAAATCAAACTTACCATTTGAATGTCTAATAAAATGTAGATATTTATATAAAAGGTAATATGAAAAACATTATATAAATATTTATATTTTATTAGACATTTAAATAGTAAACTAGATTTTGAACTTTAGAATATATTGAACCCATAAAATAAAGGGTAATGTGAAATTATAATTTTTTATTAGGATAAAATTATATTTTTTAACGGTTATATTAATAGATATCAATGAAAATGGGTTACATGTTATACGTGCACAAATATCATAAGATGTAGGAGTAATATTCTAAATGTGAAGAAGTCTAAATGATTAAATGACAAGTATGATGAGATCTAGGTATAATTTATCAATTTAATTTTAGGTGTACATTGATACAAATTTCTATTTTTGAGGGTGTAAATTGAGATTTTTTATCTTTGGGGTGCATATTGATATAAATTTCTATCTTTGAGGGTGTAAATTGAGATTTTTAATCTTTGGGGGTGCACATTGATACAAATTTTTATCTTTGAGGGTATAAATTAAGATTTTTAATCTTTGAAGGTACAAATTAAAATTCGAACAATCTTTCAAGGTCCAAAATGAGATTAACCCTTTTTTTTTTTGTCAACCTTTACACAGGTATTTTGCTGATTCACTCACAGTATTGGGACCGGCCGTGGGAAAAACCAAACGACGACGTTCATTTCAAGTGCCGTCACTCCCATCACGGGTTTTGGCACGAAATGGACATGAAATGAACTAGAAATGCTTGGAAAATGAAAGCAGGACTCGCATTCCTATCTTGCACAATCTCTTCTTCTTCAACGAATCTCACTGCCCTGCAACTGCAATCCTCTGTTTCGCTCTCCATCTTGCGCCGTAAACCATCACTGCTCTTCGATCGTTTATCTCTTCTCATCCCCCTACGTACAAGCAGTCACGCCAACAAATATTATCTTCCAAAGCTCTACAAATCAACCCGTGCAATACTCACTGCCTCCGCATCATCAATGTCTTCTTCTTTCAAGCCTGAGCAAGCTAGGGTTCCACCCGCACTCCAATTGCCCACTCCACCAGTCACTAAGGCATCATTATCATCATCTTTCTCTCTCTCTCTCTCCCTATGTGATCTGTAAATTTGTTGTGTAATTATTGATTTTTTGGGGTTTTTTTTTACCAGTTTAAGATTGGACTGTGCCAATTGTCGGTGACTGCGGACAAGGAGAGGAACATAGCTCATGCTCGAAAAGCCATCGAGGAAGCTGCTCAAAAGGGTGCCCAGCTTGTTCTCTTGCCTGTAATGGTCACTTCAATTTTCTAACGGCAATCGTGGTGATATCATATATTATTTATTTGTGTGTGTGTTGGGGCGTGGGGTGGGGTGGGGTGTTTTTGGGGTCTGTTTGTGTGTTACACATACTGCAACAGGGAAGACCTGTTTATATTGGGGCTTTCGAACTGCTACGAAGCTTCGTTAATTCATTTGTTCAGTAAATGGTAAACACCAAATCCAGTTTGGAAAAAGAAACACTCAATTTTATTTCTGAAAGTTTTTGCCAGACAAAGCTATTAATGTGAGACATCTCTGAATTTTCAGTTAATCAACGAACATTATATACAGTCAACTCTAATAAGTAATAATTATCATACTGGAAACTTTTAATTAGAGTCAAATTCTAGGTTCACTTGTTGGTGGCGTAATGCTTAACAATCTTATGTGATAGAGGCTCAAATTAAACATGTTCTAAAATCCGCTGCTAATTAAAAATGATCGCGATTAATTGAGACTGTGTGCAATTTCACGTCAGGAAATTTGGAACAGTCCATATTCAAATGATAGCTTCCCGGTTTATGCTGAGAACATTGATGCTGGTGTTGATGCATCTCCTTCGACTGCTATGCTCTCTGAAGTTGCTCGAACTCTGAAGATCACAATAGTAGGTGGCTCTATTCCTGAACGATCTGGGGATAAGTTGTTCAATACCTGCTGCGTCTTTGATGCTGATGGAAAGCTGAAAGCTAAACACAGGAAGGTAATATTCTAAGCTTACTTTACATGTAGTATGTTAACTTGTTGCTCAGATTTCCGTTATCCAAAGGAAAAGCTTCATATAACTGCTCTAAGATTAATGGGTCCAAACATTCAACCTTAGGGACCAATTTGGTAGGTAGTGAGAGGGCTTAAATGATTCCAATCAGTATTACTTGATCATCTTCTTTAAAGCAATGAACATTCTTTCCTTCAAATGATTCGAGATCATCAGGATTCTAGGTACAGACTGTCTTCTGAATGGGCTTATCTTTAAGCTAGAGGACATGAACAATATGTGTGCTCCGTATTCTGTTGTTCCTTCTTTTTGCTTTTTTATTTTTTATTTAGCCGTCCCACTACCTTCCAGTTTTATGTCAGAATATCCTCCTTCCCTATGCAGTGGGCTAGTATGTGAAACATACCAACCTGCCAGATCAGCCTTTCCCTTAATAAATCAAAATACATTTGTCCACTCACCCATGTAACTGTTTCATGTTGATGTATTCTGCTTAAGAAACATGCTCAGGGTCTTGGATTCAAATTTATAGCTTAAAACTGGCATGAATGTATGGAAGCTTAAACTTACAAAACTTAATATTTCTCATCAGTAGCTTAAACAGGCTGTGATGTTGGTTAAACAATAGTTCTAATATTTAGCGTGTGTAAATTACAGATCCACCTTTTTGATATCAATATTCCTGGGAAGATTACCTTTATGGAATCGAAGACTCTTACAGCTGGTTTAACTCCTACCATTGTGGACACAGGTTTGTTTTGCTAAATTCATTCTCCCTAATTTTTTACCTGTTGTATTTTGTGATAGTGTCGGCAATTATTCCATTTTAAGGCACGACAACTTGACGAGCCATGTTGCACATCCAAATTATCTTACACTGTTTGTACTGACACACTTACCTGGACTCTGGTGCTTTTAAAATATGTAGCTGTTACAGAATATCAACTACTTCTAGAGGCCAACATAAATTCCAGTGATGCTTTTCTCCTCTCCAAGCCTGCCCTCTTCCTCTTCTTTTGGGATCCAATTGCCCTTGGTTTTGACTTGTTGCGAATATTGTTCTTTTAACTTAATGTTGCCACTGATAAAAAAAAAAAAAACTTCCATGTTACTTCAATATCTTACTATATAAAGTATGTAATCTCATGCATACCTACTTCATCTCCTCCCCCACCCCAAAAAAAAAAAAAAAAAAAAAAAAAAAAACACACACACACACACACACACAAGGGCGGATTTACACTGGGGCAGTGCAGACAAATAGTGCCCCCAGGCAATCCTGAAAAGTGACAATGATTGGAGGACAAAAAATGAAAAAATGTTCTATAAGGTTATATTTTCAAATTTTAAAATGTGGCCCACTAAAATATTGGTAAAAATCTATGAGTACTTTTATACTTGAAAAATTCTTTTGCGATCTAGAAAATTTGTCAAAAAATGTACTAAGTGATGTCCTTCTAATGAAGAAGTCCAAGAATTGCAATTAAAATAACAATTAAGTCTACAGTACCAAAGAGAGAGACTTTTTGGTACTGTTCTGAAATTAAAACCTTAAAGGTGAAGTTACAACTTTTAATAAACAAGTTATAACTCTTTGAAGTTATTTGTGATCAAACACAAATGTTGTGATTGATTACGGGTATTGTGATGGATCACAAGATGTTATGATCATAGTTGTCAAATTGTGTATCGGAAGGCGTATCGTTTTTTAAAAATAGTGTATCGTATCGTATTGTATATCGTGTATCGTAAAATACGCTCAATTTTAATTTTTAAATAATTATTAATAAAATATATGTATATACCTTTATAAAAAGTCATAGACTCATAATAATATAATATTTCATTAATATTCCACAAACTATGAAGTTTCTAACATAGTTCAGTAATATCAAAATGCAAAGGCCTCTGATTCAAACTTTTAACATCAATTGCTTGAACAATTTTAAAATTAATCAGGAATTTTAAATTCAATTATACAATATTAACATTAGACTTTATTTAGTGTTTTTAAACTATAACCACTGAAACGACGCCTCACTAGCTAGTGATTTAAAAATAAGTTTTACGGTAAAACGATGTTATTTCAACCCCAAAAAATAAAAAAAATAAATAAAAAAACAGAATTGTCATGTATCGTACATATCGGACGTATTGTATCGTGTATCGTACGATACGGTGCAAAAATGATATAGAGACACGATACGTATTGTTTTTCAGGTGTATCGTGATGTATCGTACGATACGTATCACTTATTGTACGATATTAATAATTATCGTTATGATCGATCATGAATAGCCTTTAGAAGTTATAACTTTAGCTTTGAAAGATGTATTTTTAGTGATCGATCATAACGTTGTTGAGTTACAATTTGATTCTGAAAAATTGTAACTTGACTTTAAATTTTTGCATCTTTCGCCATGGTATCTCCTTTGATACCATATAATTACACTTAGAATAATAATATTGGACCATTTTATCGGTCACGTCATCTGTTACCAAATAACATTACCCTTCATATTTTTAAAAATAGAAGGGATTCTTTCATAAATTCCTTTCATATGTTTGAATTTCAAGCAAGCATCACCAATTAGAATTTGATCAACAAATCAAAAATTCATGGAGGGAAGAATACATACACACATTGTACGAAAGTCCTGAATTTTCTCAATTTGCTATGGTTATCAAGAATTTGATATGGAATTGCATTTCTATATTTGAATTCTAAAATTGATAAGCAATGGATTAAATTATTTTTGATTGACCTCTTGAAATTCAGGTTTGCATGTTTTGTGATGGATTAAATTTTTCTTTCACATTGTTCTAACCAAATATTTTTCTTGTAATTCATTGAGTATATTTAAAATTTAGATGTTCTAAATTTTATTTGAAATAATTATTTCATTTGATTGGTTTTAGTATCCACAAATCAACTTGTTTGTGATAAAATGAATAGCTTTACATTATGATTTTAAACAACAAGTTATAGTTTGTCCCCACCGCACCTAAATCCTAGCTCCGCCCCTAATCACAAACACACACTAAAAAGGGGTAAATTCCATTTTAGTCCTTTATGTTTGGCATTTGTTGCACATAAACCCCTATTTTTCAAAGTATTGACACTTAAAAAGCACCAACACTTGTTAGAAGGTGAACTGTCCATATTAGTCACATGTCCGCCATGGGTACTTTTCAGATACTCTCGACATCTGTTTGATATTTTTGTGTCCATATCAATATTTTTCTTAAAAAACTAGTATACATGTGTCCAACACTCTTTTTGCAACGAGTATGACACTTCTTAGGTACTTTGGAACATGTGATGAACAAAGCTGAAAAATTTAATGCATGACGATCCTTATAAAATGAATAAAGGTATAATTGTTAAGACAAATCATATTTAAGATTTACTAAAAAATTGATGAAAAAAAGATGTAAACTTTTACTAAAGTAGAAGGCTTGGGATGATGAGAAGAATTATTTACTATAAGTTACGTTCTGTCCATTTGAACTTGATGATTATTGAATGTTTTAATCCATTCGTCTAAAACTTTATGCCAGATAAAAAATATACTCATCACAGTAATGCTTTTCTTCCGTTGTATGATTGTATCTATGTATATATTGGTAATTGGATATATAAAACAATATTTAGCATCTGTCCATTTGAACTGCAAACAGTGGCCCAAATGCTGTATGAGTTTGTTTTGAGCTGACCTTGAGTTTTTTTTTCTAACTAGAGTTGGAGGGCTGAGTTTGTGAAATGCTTAGCTCAGCTCGAATAAAGTCTGCGCATCTTATTAAAAGTAGCTATCTAATTAAGACCATGTAAAGTTTTAATTACTATTATATAAAGTTAAAAACTTAGTGTTGTGTGATTACATTAGTAAATTGGTTTATCGAGTAAAAATTTTGTTGTCAAATATTTTTATCATTGAGATTTAATATTTCAACTTTCAATTTATTTTCTAATGAAGTATTTATTTTTGAACTTTTAGTTTTATTTATCGTAACTCAGAAA
Organism: Ilex paraguariensis; assembly: GCA_963454935.2. Classification (NCBI taxonomy): domain Eukaryota; kingdom Viridiplantae; phylum Streptophyta; class Magnoliopsida; order Aquifoliales; family Aquifoliaceae; genus Ilex; species Ilex paraguariensis. The sequence continues at coordinate 108,365 of CAUOFW020001264.1, forward strand.
GAGGTGACTGATTTGTATGTGGGGTAACATGTATGAATGGGTACTCTTATAATTGTGATTGTAACTTGTAAGTAAGGATCAAAATTTTGTTTCGAAACGGTTGAAACATCCGAAACATTTTTATTTCCAAGGAGACCGAAACGAATTAGGACATAATCGAAATCCTAATACTTTTGAGGTGTTTCATAATGTTTTGATATGTATTGTAATATTTCAATATATTTGCACAATTGTTTTGGAATGTTTTAAAATATTTTGGTATATTTCGACAAATATTTTGAAAAAATAATTTTTAATTTTTTTAAAATTTTTTTCATTATGTTTTTGAAATCGGTTGAAACGTTTTTGAAATACGTCGAAATATTTCCGTTTCATAGATGACTGAAACAATACACCGAAATAAAATTTTGATCCTTGCTTGTAAGTCGATTGAGCTTGCTTGTGTTGTTCTTGATATCCTTTAATAATAGGCCGAAAGTTTAGATAAATATAAATATATGAGTAATGCTAGATGAACTTAAAAATTAGACTTGATAATCTCAACCATTGAATAGGTAGTGAGTCCCAATAAATGTTGGGACCCACAGTGAAATCAATAGTTGTAATTATCAGGTCTAGTTTTTCAGTCTATTTTTTTAGTTCATGTAGTATTGCTCTAAATATATATTATTTTCTAAGAATGGCAAAACAAACAAGAAAAATATTAATTTAGGCCAACTTGAACACCTCTTGAAATATGTGGACAAGAATTTTGAACAAAGGTCTTAAGCCCAAGCGAGCTAGGTTTGGGTTGGGGATGGTAATTTGAGTTCGGGCACCCCTCAGCCCAACTCATAAGAGCCTGTTTGACAAGCCTATTCTCACCCAAGTGTGATGGGAAAAGATAGAAATGCCCTTGTAACTTGCTAATCAATATGCACTCATCTCCATCCTCGTCAAGCACCTTGAATGCCTCAAGAAATCCAACTGCCCTTGTGACTCCTTGGCCTATGAGCCATTACGAGCTTCATCGTGCTATTCGACCTCCTCCAAGTCATTGCCCAACACAAAAAACATGTCGTTCAATAAGGTTTGTGGATCAATTTTTTCCCAAAACAAAATAAACGGGTGTCTCTCTGTCTACATTTCATCTTCCTTTTCTCTCTACTATTAGTCCACGAAAACCACGATCCATCATCACCACCGGCCACGATCATTCCCATACCATTCCATGCACCACCAACTCATCACCTCCACGCTACCATATTTACCAGTGTCACCCCTGCCCGCCACCTTCATCACCATCCCCACGTTTATTACACTCTTTTCTTTGCAAAATTGGAACAACTAAAGTGAAATTTTGCATATTCAAGGCGTTTCATCACCCTCCGAAAAAAATTGTAACCTTCAGATTTTCTCTTCGTATCTATCTGAAAGACACCAAAAACTATTTATGTACACACACACACAGATCTTCTGCAGCTCATAACAGGTTCGTGAAGCATTCTTGAACCATCTATACTTTTTGTTTATATGTATTTAAGTTAGCCCATACATACATTTGAATGCTACAACCACATACAATTGAATGCTACAACCATGTAAATTCACATACTATTTCTACCCTAGCTAAACATCCCCAACTTCTTCAAATAGCTACAACAAAACAAATTCTCAAATTCCTCCTTACCTTGTAATCCACAACTTCTCCACAATGAGAAAAATGTAGTAAAACACACAAACTGATGTGATGACCATGCTCACAAATTCTTGAACTCTCAACTTGCCAAGTGAGGCATGAAAGATTCTTACCTTTTATATGAATCAACCCGATGCAAATTACTATTTAACCCTCCATGAATTTAGTAGGAACATACAAGGCTTAAGATTGTAAACTAGAGAAAACTAAGTTGAAGTTGATAGAAAATCAAAACTGTGAGCTCTAAAGAACAAACCAGAATCATTACAAAGATGCTGGGTTTTAAAACGTAGCTTGTAATTAAATAACACTAATCTCTCCCATGTATCTTGAGATGCCCCTTGTATTCTGTATTGCAAATTACTCTTCCATCCTTGTTAGAAGATCTCCAGAATGCCGCAAAATCATTTGCTACGTCTAGATGCATCAATCCATCAAACTATACTTTCCTTCCCAATGCCTCACCATTTACCCTTTAACGAGAAAAGGAAAGGTCGGAAAGTTAGAGCTTGTGAGCGCTTTGCAATGTTAGCCAATTATAAAGTACGGATATTTCGTCAAGGTCAACGTACTCGTATCGGATATCATATTATATACGATACTTGTCGATACATATTACACGTACCCGATAATTAATAAAATATGTGAATAAGTCGCGGATACCTTTACATATGAAACAAGATGTACAATTTTTAATTTTAATTTATATCCCTTTCTTTCGAGTTTTCAAAATATCAACAAAATTCTATTTGATTTTAAAGATATGAGTGTTTTTTTAAGTATTATCTACTATTATATGTCAAAAGGATATAAAAATTTAAGTTAGTTACAATCTAATCTTAGAAACAAATACTTGCACAAACCAACTAGTTAAATTTTGGTTTTGATTCCTTTAATTAGTTATGCTCACTTTGTGGATATATCATAATGAGACTATATTACATTTTTTTTAAGGTTAAAATTGCTAATTTTGCTTACTATTGTTATATAATTTTCAAAAATTATAATTTTTAAGTTTTTAAATAATAGTAAAATATAAAATATATTTGATTATAGATGTATCCTAGCCGTATCCTTATCTTATTTTTTTAAGTTTTGTCGTATCGCCGTATCCGTATCTTATTATACTTCTATCTCATATCCATATTAATGCTTCCTAGTTAGCCAATTCTGTTGATGGTATTAAAAGTCTTCGTATACTTGCCACCAATGATAGAACTTGCCAGTTAGAAATGTTTGGAATTGTTCCATTTTCTTATTCTGTGTAGTTCAATGTTTTGACTATAGTCAACATTACCACCCCACTTTTTTTTTTTTTTTTTTTTTTTTCTGTTTTTGCTATGTTGATCTTTGTTGCACATTGGTCCACATCCACGAGAAGACTATGTGATTAAGTTTGAATCTAGGGGGTTGATGTGCAATAGAGGCAACACATAGTATAATAAATCCTTCAAACAATCAGATCAAGTTTGAAGTGAGTATAAAACCCGATTGAATGCATCCATTGATTGTATTTGATTTCTTCTAAGGCAAGGGCTTACATTTTGTGATCTCAACGAATATGAGAATTCAAGTAATCAAGGAAACTTCCTTGAGCTTCTTAAATTTCTTATTGATTACAATGAGGATATTGAAGCTGTTCTGCTGAAAAATGCTCATAAGAATCTCAAGTTGACAGCCCCAAAATTTCAAAAAGACATTGTAAATGTATTTGTTGAAACGTGCAATGCTATAGTTACCCGTCTTGGTGATGCAATTTTTTTGTTCTTATTGATGAACCACGTGATATATAAACAAAGGACCAAATGGCTGTTGTGTTACGATTTATGGATAAGAAGAGACATGTAGTTGAACATCTTTTAAGTTTTGAACATGTTACTAATACTAGTGCTCTCTCACTTAAGGCAGCTATAGAAGATTTATTTGCTAGACATGGATTGAGCTTGTCAAAATTATGTGGGTAAGGTTACGATGGAGTTAGTAATATGTAATGTGAGTTCAATGGTCTCAAGACGCTTATAATGAAGGAGAATACATATGCATATTATGTCCATTATTTTTCTCATCAATTGCAATTAGTTCTTGTGGCCGTTGCAAAGAATCCTATTCAAATCGCAACTTTTTCAACTTGATTGCTAGTGAATATTGTGGGAGCCTCATGTAAATGGTGAGATATTTATAGGGAGAAATAATTGACTAGAGTTATTGAATTACTTGATAATAGAGAGCTTTCAAGTGGACGAGGCCTAAATCAGGAAACTAATTGATGTAGATTGTATTAGGAAGAATTAGGAATGAGAAGGGAAGAAGAAAGGGATGAGAAAAAAAGAAGAAGGGGATGAGAATAGAGAGAATTTTAGGAAGAAGATTCAATATCAATAATCAATAATCAAAGTCTACCAAAACAAATAACATATCTCCTATATATATAGGGAGACCATAAATCCTAAAAGAACTCTAAAAGAAATAAATAGTCATAATGACAACTAAACCCTTGAAAAGCAAAATGACAAATAACTCCTAATCCCTACGCCTACTATAATGAAATATAATCCGAACTTGTCTGCGGAGAGATACGATCATGATAATGCTCTAGAATATTAGGGTCAAGCCGACTAAACTCCTCCTCAGGAATGCATGAATCATCAGTCTTGGGTGATCTCTCCACCGAATAAGATAACGACAATATCCTCCATCCGAGGAGCCCACAATCTGATCATCAAGTATATTGCAATCTAGTCATGCAGTTGTGGTAGAAACGGTGGGAGAATAGGAATTGTAGTTGATGCTGATGACGAAGCAAGTCCACCTGTAGGAACACCAGTTGGCAACATAGGAGGCTCAAAAGTACCATGATAAGGAAACAAGTCCTCCACATTGAAAATAGGATTAATACTCATATTCGAAGGAAAATCAAGGTGATATGCATTAGGTCAAAGTTTACAAAAAATACGAAAAGAGCCAGTGGCTCGAGCATGTAACTTTTTAAAACAATTTTAGGGTGTAAACGTTCAGGACGCACACGAACCAT
>CAUOFW020001265.1:0-113053 GCA_963454935.2 Ilex paraguariensis
CTGGAGAGAGCCAAGGGAAAGGTGGCGACAGAGCTGTTAAAACATTTTGGGTGTACAGGACAACCCTCGGTCATCAAGCGGCGAAACCCCCTACTCCCTGGCGTACGGGATGGAGGCAATCATACCCCTCGAAGTAGGGCTTCCGACCATAAGGACCCAAGCTTTCGATGAAGGGGGGAATGATCATCAACTGGGATTGGATCTGGACCTACTGGAAGAAAGAAGGGAGGAACCGCCTTGAAGATAACCAAGTATCAAGAGAAGATCTCCCAGCTATACAACAAGAGGGTCAAGACTCGAGAATTCCGGATAGGCGACCTGGTCCTCAGAAGGGTAACGGCCAATACCCGGGATCCAACAGAGGAAAATGGGACCTAACTGGGAAGGGCCTTACAAAGTAATATCAATCGGGGGCGCCGGGTCGTATGGACTAGAAGATATGAGTGGAAGACCTGTAATACGACCATGGAATGTTATGAATTTGAAGAAGTATTACTTTTGAAGTACTCTCTCTCAAGGACTCGCCAAACAAAAGACAAAGGGTATGGCCCTGGGGACAGAGTTCAAGGACTCTCGTCCCCGAAGTACATACAGGAGCAAGCCTCCTGCAAGGGTATGGCCCTGGGGACAGAGTCAAGGACTCTCGTCCCCGAAGTACATACAGGAGCAAGCCTCCTGCAAGGGTATGGCCCTGGGAAGATTCAAGGACTCTCGTCCCCGAAGTACATACAGGAGCAAGCCTCCTGCAAGGGTATGGCCCTGGGGACAAGTTCAAGGACTCTCGTCCCGAAGTACATACAGGAGCAAGCCTCCTGCAAGGGTATGGCCCTGGGAACAGAGTTCAAGAACTCTCGTCCCCGAAGTACATACAGGAGCAAGCCTCCTGCAAGGGTATGGCCCTGGGGACAGAGTTCAAGGACTCTCGTCCCCGAAGTACATACAGGAGCAAGCCTCCTGCAAGGGTATGGCCCTGGGACAGAGTTCAAGTACTCTCGTCCCCGAAGTACATACAGGAGCAAGCCTCCTGCAACGGCATGGCTCTGGGGACAGAGTGCAAGGACTACTGTCCCCAAAGCAAAAAATGGAAACGAGCATTCATAAAAATGGTCCTGAGAACAAAACACAGGACCCCAAGTTCCCAGAGTAGATACAAAGATCTCGCCTCCGGAACAGGCCAGCGCGCCCCAAGGACAGTTCAAAGACACACTTATGATTTATTCTACACAGAAGTAAAGAAAAGCAAAACACTACTGTACACAAAAAAGAAAGTGAAAGCATGCTATTTATTTTTCCAAAAGAAATAGGGGCTTTGCGTCCCCAAAAGCTACAAAAGGAAAGCAAAAGGGGTACAAAAAAAGGGGAAATGAAAAGCAGCTTCATCGGGCTCCGGGCACTTCCAGAACTTCGGCCGAGGGCGAATCAGCTATAAAAGGTTGGGAAGCTTCTGGAGCGGGCAGGAGAAGAACTTCGGCAGCAGGAACAGCTGGAACAGTTTGAGCAGCTTGAGGTTCAGGGGCAAGGTCGGACGGAGCGTCCTCGGACAAGTCCACTATCACCATCTCGGGAGCATCAGCCGAGTTTGCATCGGTGTAGGGGCTTCATCCTCGGCAGCAACTTGTGCTTCTGCCTGCTCCATCTCTGCCGAGGGCACATACTTGTGCACTTGGAAGAGAGGGGAGTCTGACTGGACTCCAGCAGCCTGGAGCGCCTCGTCCCACCCTTTCTTGAAGAACTCTTTGCTATTTTCTTCAAGAGCGGGGAGCACTTCATCGGCAAACTCCTCCAGAAGTTGTTGCTCCGACTTCCGGTTCAGCTCCTCGGCCTGATCCTATCTAGCTCCTGGGTAAGGGCCAGACAGCTTTCCTCGGAGCCCACTGCCCTCTCCTCCGCAGCAGAGAGCCGCTGCGTTTGCTCAGTAATTCCTCCTCTCAGCATCGGCAAGTGCGGCACTTAGCTTCTCAGCGCCCAACTTGGCCGATTCAGCGTCCTTGAGGAGTTGCTCTATTTGGGCAGCCTGCCCCGCCAGGGTAGAATCCCTGGCAGCAACATCTTCCGTTGCCCGAGCAAGGGCAGCTTCCGCTTCAGCCTTCTGATCCTTGGCCCTCTGAAGGTCCATCCTGGACGCGTGGTACCGGCCAGCTATGATAGAAATCTGCTGGGCAGCCTGTAAAAGAAGGAAAGAATGTTAAAACACAAAAGTAGAAAACAAGAGTGAAGGGATCGAAACGGGAATAAACTCACCACCAGGGAGTTCTGGATCATGGAGCGGAACAACACGTTGGTTGATCGCCCCCGATGAGCCTCCATGTCAGCCTCAAAATGCAATGTCTCACTCACTGCATAGGCGACATGGGGATCCTGCAGAATGGAATCATCGACCCTGATCACTCGGTTCATGTGATCAGTAGCCCGAGGATTCCACACCGCGGCCTCCACTGTGGATGGGAGGGAAGGAGTAGCCTGTTGCTGTTGCTGCTGCTGCTGCTGCTGTTGTCGGGGCTGCTGTAGTTGCTGCTGTTGTCGAGTTTGCTGCTGCGGTTGTTGCGGTTGTGAGGGAGTAGAGGGTAATCCACGATCCCTCCCGCTTTGCTGCTGAGCGGGAGGCACCCTGGGTCCTCGGCTGAGGCCATCGTGCCGATGCTTCACCCTCCTCTCCTCCTCCACCTGAGGGTCCCGATCTCGCACCTGACCCCGATCAGGAACCCTTGATGATGGGGCAGAGCTGGTTCCTGCCGGAGTACCGCCGGCCGTCCCTCGACCTCTCCCGGCCGCGAGGGATTGCCTCTGCCTAAGAAACCCCAAATTAATGCGAGGGGCGTTGGACATCGCTTCCTCGAGAGCGTCTTCGGCGTCCAAAGATTGGAGAATTTGAAAATCGGGCCACAAGTCGCCTCCCGAAGTCCCCACCTCGGCGTCCGAAGGAGCAACGTCCTCTCTGACCCCGACTTCCTCAGCAACTCCCTCTACCTCTCCCTCTGAAGCCCGATCCGGGTCTTCCTCCAAGTTCTGCTCGACCTCTAGCCTCGCCGCCTGATCAAAGAGCTCTGACCACTGCGAAGGCTCGAAAGGTTGAGGGAGCTGTGAGAACTTCTTATACCCGGGGGTATAGTGCAGCAAATTATGGGCAGCTCGGCCAAATCCGTCGGCGCCCGTGAAACTCCAAACCGTTATTAGGTCGCAAAATTGACCAGCGACCGAGGGGGTGGAGCTGTTTCCCGAGAAGGAATACCTGCACAACAAAAAAGATTGTCATAAACATGAGAAGTCCCAAGAAACAAATAAAAACCCAAAGGAACCGACGTACTTGTCGTTCTCCATTCCCGAGGGCAAAATAAGTCATTGTACTCGGGACCAACACCCCTCTCCCAACATCCCTTGAAGATCAAGATGTCGTCCTTGTACCCCTTGTCCGAATCAGGAAGATGGGTTACAAGGTACATAGAGGGGTCCCTGGCTTTGAGGTAGAAATGTTGGTGGGGCATGACTCTTAGGAGGGAGTAACAGAAAAGAGATCATTGAGCCCAATATTCACCCCGAGGCGCCTATTGAGCTCTAGGACCCCCATAATTATCCGAAAGACGTTGAGGCAGCATTGCCCGGGGAAGAGACGGAAGCGAGACAGGAACTGAAGAAGCAGGGGGGGTAAAGGAAACCTAATGCCACCCTCTATGATGGCCTTGGTATAAAAAGGCATGGCATCCGCGGCCCCGAAGGTAGGAGAGTTCAACAAAGGGTTAAAGCCCACTACGTCCACGCTCGGAGGGATGCCATACTTCGCCCTGAACCTATCAATCTGTGCCTCGCCTGTCACCTTGTATTTCCCTGACCCCGAGGGACCAGCCGATGGATTCTCGGGAACAGGGCGACGACGAGGCATCTCTAAAAGAAAGGGAAGAAAAAGGTGTTCTCTATTGAAAACCCGAGGAAGTTCCCCGAGGGTTTAAATCAAGACGTACCGACCGGATGACACCACTGTTCAAATCGGAAAACAAGAAGGCTAGGAGGACGATAAAGAAGAAGGTTGTGAAACTCACCAGAAGACGTCGAAAACGGAGTTTTTTCAGGAAAAACTTTGAAAAATGACTCGCACCGGAAGGACCAGGAGTCAACAATGGGTTTTTTCTGGCTGAGGTTTTAAAGAAGGTGCTGTCAACGATGGCTGAGGAAACAAAAAACTCCGGCGAGCAGATCAGAAAGGGCGTATTCTGGGTCAGAGATCGGAATGGCAAAACGAAGGAAACCGGAGAAGAACCCCCTTTATATAGGGGGGAAACTGTCATCATTGGGCGGGAGAACCAAAAACAGCGCATTTAATGCGCACGACATCCCAAGACGGGGAAAGCTGCTCGAGGCCATAATGAAGGACGGATGGCAGTTGGAAAAACCCTTCGTCTCCTTACAACGCGTGTCCTCGGTGTCAGAAGATCGAAGGCTGGGGGGCAGTTGATGGGACTCTTCTGAAAAGCCCTAAGATGATGACACGTGTCCTCGGGATATTTTGGAACAGTGTTGCCCGGATGTAAGCACCATCGGCGAAGAGCTTCCTTTACCCCGAGGTACCTCTCATAGGATCACACATTCGGTATATTATACAACAAACACGTGTCCTCGGTCAAACGTGTACCTCGGGGACACACCACCCCTTGGTCCCGAGGTGAGCCTTTTCTCGGCGCCGAGGGTCACTCCATCCTGGACGCTTCCCCTACTCCCGGAAAAAGCTACTGACAAAACTGGACATCAGCCTATGCCAGTATGGACTAGTCATCATGAGCTCTTCTTACACAAGTAATGTCAGAACGTGCTGGAATACCGACGTAACAGCCAATAAGGGATGGACGTGTGGCGAATAATGTCACATCCGAAGCAGACAAACCGCATGCCGCTGCTGGCACGCGACTTGGGAAAGCAAACAATTAATTACACCCTTCTGTTGACGAGACCGCATTTAATGCGGTAAGGTTCGGATATGAAAGGCAATAAATGCTCCTATTACAGAGCATTTATTGCATCCTTCCCGAAAGGAGCATATTGTACCGTCGGCGTCCCGACAACTCACCATTAATTGCTCGGGACCCCGAGCAGTCAATTAGAGAAGACATTCCTCATCAAATGATTACACACGCTATCTGTGCCTGATGATCACCTACTGACCACACTGACAGCAATCATGATCTTCTAAGGTATAAATACCCCTCCCAAAAGACAAAGCGGGTATGCAATCACAAACTCTCTACTACGAAATATCCTTCTCAGTGTTTTCTCCTTCCTCTCTCTCATTCAAAGACTGACTAGACCGTCGGAGGGGATACGCCGGAAAACACTCCGGCGCCCTTCTAACTTGTTCTCTTTTGTCCCAGGAAATACCTTTCGCACGTACAGGATCGTTCCTCCTTTCCCAGGATCGTAAGCTGTTTCGAGCAGTGTGTTTGGCCACTCAATCGGCTCACCCAAAGTTCACCGGGGGAGAGATCTGTTCCCAATATTTTATATATCGTGCAGGATCAAGCCCGCACAGTAATCCAATTTGCACTATACTTGGATTACTATGAACTTAATTCAACGATTCTGATAAATAGAATGTTCACATTCGACTCTCTCAGATTACCACCCAAAAAAGCCCACTAGTACAGTCCCTCCCCAGGGAAAGGAGAAAGAGAAATGAAAAAAATAGAGAGAACAAAGAGAGCAAGGTGCCTAGCAATTGCTTACAACAGTATATGAATACTAAACCAATTGAGGGTCTTGTCTGTGGAAGCGAAAGGGACATAAAAGAGGAATAAGTTTCACTTTAATTGAAAGGTTACTCCATAAAGTGTTAGTAAGTTCAGCTGACAAATAAGTCACTCAATGCTTGAGATGATTTCACACTGGTAGGACTGCAAATTATTCCGATTCATCCCCATGCTCAACTGGTTCAGCAATCGTACAACAGTCTTAATTAAGTTCGTTTGAAATAACTTCAATATCCGTATGATCAATCCGATGGTCATCTCTAATTAAATTAAAAATTAGGAACATTTCTAGAGATGACTCAAAATATGGGGAAAGCATCAATGGGAAAAATAAAGTGAAATGTACAAAATTATTTTTTAATGTATATTTCCTCTTTTTATTGGACCGGGAGAAGTTAAAAAAAAAAAAAAAACAAAGGGTGGGATAGCCTTCATTAATTTAAGCTGGGTCCACTAATGATGAACTAATCAACTAATTAAGCCTAACACTGACATAAGGTTGCTGTACTTAAATAAACTATAAAAATTCATTCATGCCTTGATCAATCAGCATCTGCTGTATCCCTTGAGAGAAAGCTGTAATCATCCAATATTCTTATTGGATTTCATGAGGCAAACTTAGAGGTACAACCAATCACACCATGCATGAATTTTTATCTAACAATTGCTCTATATAAAAAATCTTTCGATTAATCCTTCAAGTTCAAACAAATCGGTTATCCTTGAAAAAGGTAGGTAAGGTCGTCATTTCAGTTTTGCTATTGCAAACTGAATTTACAATAGCATGCAGCTATCTGCTCCTTAAAATTTTCCGCGTAGGAGCTTAATTTTCCAACCGGTTTATTGGTATATAGGGCTTCAAAGGAAGCTTAAGTTACAGTAGATTCAGCTGGCAAAGTGCTTCTCGAGTTGGGATGATGAGCCACCCTGCAGGTAAACAATAATTAAGTCAGTTAGAATGAACAAAGCATTATCAAACACACACACACACACAAAAGGACAAAAATAGTGACAAGGAAAAGAGTTCAAGACCTGGCATTGCAGTTTGAAGGAACCCATCCAATTTGCTCTCTCTCATTGTCATAAATCACCAATTTATCTTGCAAAGAAATGTCTGCTAATAGAAAGTAAGGAAACAAGACCCAAAAAAAGAATTAAAAAAAAAAGTGCAATAAACTCTTTGACCCTCTCAACTATATCCCTATCTCACGTTACACCCTCTTCTCATATTGTACATACCTCCAACTATAATTATTGATTTACATGCTCCCTCAACTACCACATTCTCACAGTGCTCCTACATCTATAATTATTTATTTCTCAATTGGCCCAATTTTACATATTTTAGAAACCTGTATTTTACTACACGTGGATATTTTATATCCAGAATGTTACAAAAAGTTTGATTTATGGGCAATGTGAAACTAGTTCAAGTAGCTGAGGGGAAAATGTGAGGAACTCAATAATTGTAGGGGCAAAGTAAGCCATGATCATAGTTGAGGGATCAAAATATAATATTCCCCAAAAAAAAAAAAAAACTTTCCGCATGTTGGTTTTCTTCTTCTAACTTGTACATGTCTTACCTCCAATTACATTCAAGTTTTCGAGTCCAAAGTGAGCACTATTTAAAATGCCGAAGCATACATTGCCCGATGGCTGAAATAGAATTAAGAGCATGTTCAGTATCAAGATGTATATATATATATATTTTTATCTGTTGTTTAATAAGCACAGAAAAAGCTGCTAGCTAGATTGCTCGCTGAGGTGATAAGATAAGCTTCTGGAGGCAATTGAAGCTGCTGACCATTGTTGATTCTTGAAAAGAGGAGTGCCATTTGCTTGAAGTAGTTCCTGACTTCACCAACAACTCTGTAGCGTTTTGGGCCTTTCCAGCAGACTGGGAGGAATGTGTCATTGATTGATCTTAGTGGAGTTCCCCTTAAACTATTCCTCACCTGAAACTAGAATTAAGAAATAGTTTCGGATGTGGAAATAGACCAAGGGAAGCACTACTTACGGTGCCGAAAAATTATTTTTTTGTATAATAAAAACATGACACGAACAAAATGTTTGTGGCTATGTTATAACTGAAAATTCTAGCCTAGGCATAGAGAATCACCCCGCGTCACTCTTTCATGTCATAGCAATACTAATTATGAGTTTGATTCTCACCAGAGCAAGTGTAGCTGTATATGCACGGGGAGCAAAAATGGTGTAGGTACTCCCGGAGTCGAAAACCACGTCAAGATGCTTTATAGGAGTAACCTTCCCATCAAAGAGGATATCTCCATACCCCGGCGAGTAGTAGTCCCTGAAACAAAGGATAAGTACAGATTTTGTGGGTTAACTACAAATGTATCAGTAGAAGCAAAATAAAGGAGATGGAGAAATTAAAGAGGTGAAGAGTGTTGCAAAGTGTCCTGTGATTCCCTGCCATTTGCATCCACACAGTTCCTGGAGAAGGGGAATGAGCTCCAAAAAACAGATACCCACCTCGGCTGCCTAAACAATGGCTAAAGACATTTTGGATTAGACTCTGTGCTCGTAGCTGTGATGCAATTGTCAGTGGCGAACGGCCAAGACCAAGGATGCCAACAACATTAGGCACGGTAGAAGGTGGAACTCTTTGATCAAATCCACACCTGCAGATAAGAGACCTGGAAAGAAAAAATGATAACCCTGAAAGGCATTTTCAAGTTTAGAACACTATTCAATTAGATCTAGGGCAAAGAGGAAGTTACCAACCCGAAGGTGAGAGTGGGTTTGGACAAACCAGTGGTGAGAAGGAGTGGAAAGGAGTCTCTGACCAGCAAGCCAATAGATGAAACTCCATCTGCATATTGAACCTCATGCGGCATCGATCATTAGGGTGCCTACTGATGAGTTTTATATATAGAGAAACACACAGAGGATAGAAGAAATTCAGATATGATTTTTCATTGTAAATCCTTCATATATGTACAAGAGTATGTCTTCAGTATTTATAAGAAGACATAGAGAATACAGCTGGAATCTAACAGAATGCCAACATGGCAAATATCAGTTGATTAGTTACAACTGATTAGTTAATCAATTAGATTAGTTGCTCTGGTTATCATTCCCCCTCAAACTAATGGGTGGTGACCCAACCATAAGTTTGTCTCGCAGCTGAAGGAATGTAGAAGAAGCAAGGCTCTTGGTAAAAACATCAACAAGTTGATCAGTAGAAGAAATATAATGAACCACAAGATTTTTGTTGTGAACTTTCTCTCGGATAAAATGAAAGTCAATATCTATATGCTTCGTACGACCATGAAACACTGGATTTGATGCTAAGGCCAGAGTAGAAACATTATCACACCAGAGAATGGGGGCTTGAGGCAGCAGTACTTGAAGATCCTTAAGCAATAGTTGAAGTCAAGTAAGTTCAACAGTGGTATGTGCTAGAGCCCTGAATTCTGCTTCTGTGGAGGACCTAGACATAGTAGTTTGCTTCTTAGTACCCCAGTGAATGAGATTATTACCCATAGCAAGGATAAACCCCGTATTAGATCTCCCGTCGTTAGGATCCCCTGCCCAATCTGCATCGCTGAAGGCAGAAAGACTCATACCACCTTTGTGATAAGAAATACCAAATGTAGAAGTACCTTTGAGGTATCTTAAGATTCTTTTCACAGCAACAAAGTGAACATCTGTGGGAGCTTGCATATGCTGACAAACTTGATTTACTGAAAAACTGATATCTGGTCTTGTAAATGTCAGGTATTGAAGAGAACCAACAATACTTCTGTAAAAGGATGGATCTACAAGAGGTGTACCAGCAGTTTTACTCAATCTGGATGAAGCTACACAAGGAGTTTTACAGGGTTTGCAGTCAGACATGTTGGTTTTTTTAAAAAGATCAGCAATGTATTTTTCCTGACTGAGAAACAAACCAGTAGAAGTGTATTGAATCTGTAGACCAATAAAGAAGTAAAGTGCTCCTAAATCTTTCATTTCAAATTGCAGGTTCAGTTGATGCTTCAAAGTGTGAATGAATTGTGGATCATTTCCTATGAGAATTATATCATCAACATACAAAAGGAGTAGAGTGAGGGAATCATTGACCTTTCTAAGAAACAAAGAATGATCTGAATAAGAAGAAACAAAACCATATGTGGCCAATTGTGAAGTAAACTTCTGAAACCAGGCCCAAGGGGCCTGCTTCAAACCATAGATAGATTTATGTAACTGACACACATGTGTAGGATACAGTGGATCAATAAAACTAGAAGGTTGGGACATGTGAATAAACTCAGTGATTGTGCCATGTAAAAAGGCATTTTTAACATCCAATTGATGCAACCTCCAATTGAATTGAGTGGCCAAAGCAAGAATGAGTTTAACAGTGACATGCTTCACCACAGGACTAAAGGTTTCAGAAAAATCAATCCCTTCCTCTTGATGAAATCCCTTTGCCACCAACCGAGATTTATATCTAGAGATAGAACTATCTGAATTCTGTTTTATTCGATAAACCCACTTGCAGCCAATTACATTTTGAGTAGGAGGTGGAATAAGAGACCAAGTGCCCTGATGCTGTAATGTAGTAAACTCTTCTGCCATGGCTTTCCTCCATTCTGGATATTTAGAAGTAGTTGTATAAGAATTGGGTTCTAAGATAGAAAAAGAAGGTGTAGCTATATATGTTTTGGGTTTGAAAATGCCTGACTTGGACCTAGTGTGCATAGGATGAACTGAAACTGGACCAGAATCTATAGGAGTAGAAGTAGGTAAAGGTGGAATGGGAGGAATAGAAGAAGATACCTTAGAGTGAGGGGCTGTAGAAGAAGAAACACAAGAAGATACAGGAAGAAACAAAGGATTTAGATGTGGAATTGGTGCAGAAGAAGAAGAATCCAAAACAGAATCAGAACTAGTGGATATAGGAGCTGGAAACTACTGAGCTGAATTTGGAGAAAGAAATGAAGATGTGTAAGACTGAGTTGCATAAGGAAACACATTCTTTTGAAAAACAACATGTCTAGAAGTATAGATCCTATGATGAAAAGAATCATAGCACAAGTATCCCTTGTACTCAAAAGGATAGCCAATGAAAATACACTGAGTGGTTTTGGGTTCAAGCTTATGTTTGTTATAAGGTTTCAAAAGGGGATAACAAGCACAACCAAACACTTTGAGAGATGAGTAATCTGAAATTTCATGAAAAAACAGTTCATAAGAGGATTTATGAGATGTAACCTTACTAGACATCCTATTAATAAGATAGGTGGCTGCTACAAAAGCATGGAACCAGAAAGAGTAAGGTAAAGAGGCTTTGGTAAGAAGAGCAATGGTTGTTTCTGTAATATGCCTATGTTTTCTCTCTGCAATACCATTTTGTTGAAGAGTGTGAGGACAAGATTTCATGTGATGAATGCCATTAAGAGTAAGATACTGCTTGAGTTGAAGACTACTGTATTCACCACCTCCATCAGAATGCAGGGTTTTAAGAGTATGAGATAATTTATTCTCAATGTAGGGCTTAAACTGAGTAAACACAATATACACATTTGATTTGGCAAGCAAGGGAAATATCCAAGTAAATATAGTACAATCATCAACAAATTAAACATAGTATTTATAGCCATGAATAGGAGGGTGAGGGGAAGGACCCCAAACATCACTATGCAAAATATGTGAAAGAAAAGCTGAAAATATAATAGAAATTAGAAAAGGTTGTTTGGACATTTTGCCATACAAACACTGAGTACATTGACAAGAATGGAAGCCAGATTTACTATAAGGAATATTAGACTGGGATAAAATTTGATGCAAAACTGGAGAAGATGGATAGCCTAAGCGATCATGCCATGTGTGAGCTGGTACTCTGCTGCCAAGAAAAGTAGCAGGAGAGGAAGATGAAGACTGAACACCAACAATTGGATACAAACCATTGCTACATTTGCCTTGATAGAGGATTTGCTTGGTGGCCTTGTCCTGAATGATAAAGGAGTTAGAATCAAAAATGAATAGACAATGATTATCTTGACAAAATTTCTTAACAGAAATCAAATTAGCAGCAATATTAGGAATTCTGAGTACATTATTGAGTTTAAAATAGTAAGAAGGAGTGACAAGAAGAAAATGACCTGAGTGAGTAATGGGAAGTTTATGACCACTACCAACAGTAATACTGACATCTCTTTGATAAGGAGAAGCAAGAGTAAGATTATCAAAATCTAAAGTGAGATGATGTGATGCTCCTGAATCAGTCAACCAATAATTCAAATTGTGTGGACCAGAGAAGGTAGGGAATTGACTATCAGGTAAATGATCCATCAAAGAATAGGAAGAAGAATCTGAAAAGGCCATCATAGTAGAGTTTGGAGAGGATGAAGACTGATACTGGCCATGATAGGAAAGATTCATACGACAATAGTAGTTTGAAGCACTGTGACCAAATTTGTTACAGATCTGACAAGTTATTTGTGGTTTATTGTAGTTGAAAGTCTGATTCTTGTTTTGAGTAGAAAACTGTTGATGAGAGCCCTGATATTGAGAATTAGATCTTCCTCCATATTGATTTCTACCTCCTCCTCCTCTATTGCCATATCGTCCTCCATTGCCACTTCGTCCTCAATTAAAATTGTTTCTTCCTGAATTGTGTTGATTGTTAAATGGTTTATATTGTGTAATAACCATTGCTGTAGGTGAAAATTGAGTATGTTGTGCTTTTTGAACAACATTAACAGAAATTTCTTCTGTTTTCAGTAAAGCATGAAACTGTTCATGAGAAAGAGGATGAGATCTATTTCTAATTGCTGTTCTGAAAGAGCTGTACTGTTGAGGCAGGTCATTCAACGTATACAGTATGATATCTTCTTCTTCCACAAATACTGAGACTGTTGCTAGTTTATCACATATTACTTTGATTTTCTGCACATAATCATCAACTGAATCTGTTCCTTTGGTAATAGATTGAAAATTGGTTTTTAGTTGAAGAACATTTGCTCGTGATTGTGAGGAGAATCTTCTTTCCAGAGCTAACCAGACATCTCGAGATGTATTATAACCTACAACATGAGCAATTGCTGATGGCGAAAAAGTAGCATTAATCAGTGTCATTAAGGCTTGATCTTGAATCTGCCATTGTTGATAACTTGGATCAATCTATGTGGTATGAGCTTCACTTTCATCTGATAAAAACTTATGAGGGCAAGGATTTGATCCATCAAGAAAACCTAGCAAAGAGTGAGCTCATAACAGTGATGAGATCTAAAATTTCCAAGAAATATAGTTCGTGGAACCTAAACGAAGAGAAATCAAATTGCAAATATTAGACAGAAGTTATATGGGAGACTGGAAAGGAAGGTTTGATGAAGTAGTAGTAGAAAGTGGTGGAATCATTGGAGCTGAAGATGATGAATATGCCATTGATGAAGACTTTCGTCTCTTATGGCTCTGATAGCATGATGAGTTTTACAGATAGAGAGATAGAGAAACACACAGAAGACAGAAGAAATTCAAATCTGATTTTTCATTGTAAATCCTTCATACATGTACAAGAGTATGCCTTTAGTATTTATAAGAAGACAGAGAATACAGCTGGAATCTAACAGAATGCCAAAATGACAAATATCAGTTGATTAGTTACAACTGATTAGTTAATCAGTTAGATTAGTTGCTCTGGTTATCACCTGCATGGATAGTTTGCAGGATGATCCACAAAATCACACATGTGGTCCTTACACAAGGCAGCATCAATCCTTTGGGGCTTGTATGGTCTATGAGGAGCCTGCACAGCACACATACAAGCATGAAGGAATTTATAACTGTTTGAAACTTTTCGTAAAATGGAATTGAATGGATGGTAATTACCTGATGACAATTGATACATGGTGCATCACATTGGATCCAAGTGACATAGCTGCCTGTGTCCATATCCAGAGTGTAGGGCCTGGGTGGGTTTCCTATGTCCATGTTGACAGTGTAGGATCTGTACATGTTGAAGACAACTACTGATATATCAGCTTGTCAAAGTAGAATTTCCATGGAAATTCCATGAATGATAACAAGATGTAACAATGAAAATTTGGAGTATTGCAAATAGGTATAATCACTAAATTACTAATGACATGCATAACTATAGCAGGCCAAAAAAATAAGGTCAACAACATAAGCCAAAACTTGTGTTTGTGTGTGTGTGTGAGAGAGAGAGAGAGAGAGAGAGAGAGAGGGTGAGGGCATGGTAATGAGCCACAGAGACATGAATAGAACTGGGACAATCCTAGGAAACTATTCAATGATGGAAGTGAGACAAGAATATTCTAAGAAATTAAAAAAATACAAATCATACTGAAAATTAAAGAAAATCAACTAAATGGTCCTACAAGAAAACAGATGAGGAAAACAGTTCAAGGATAACACCAGGTTACAAGTACATAAAGGAGAAAGAATAATGAAAACCAAGGATAAGGAATAAAAAGAAGAAAGCAAAACCAACGGAAACTCAAGTAAACAATGCCTAATGATGAAATAAATCGAGAAGATAAAACAATACGACGTACCCTTGATGAACACTTCCACTGAGACGAAAAAAGGAGGACCCCAATTGATTTGGAAGTAAAGTCTGCGTCTTCTTGCTGTCATGAGGCTCATAAGCATATGAAGAACAGCACTGAAATGTTCCAGACGTACAGAACCAAGACAAACACCACCAACACTAGTACTTTGGCTCGATGATTCATGTTCGACACTTTCATTTCTTTGGCATTGATCAGAAGCCAAATGGCGTTTGTGGTTTTCACCCAAGAATGATGCATATATGTATATACACAAAGAATTTTAAGAGAGAGAGAGAGAGAGAGAGAGGGAGTTTAATGACTTTTCTCATTATAGCGTGTCTAGATCTAGAGTCTACGCATCTCAACCTGGCAAAGAAACTTGCCATGGAGCTGGGTCCAAACCTAGAGCTTCTACCCTTCGTTTTAATGCAAATAAAGACTGTACAAGGTAACATTACTGATTAAGTATATCATTTTAGACTCTTCTTTTGCCTTTGGTCTTCTGCTTGTAATTAGTGGTTAAACTTCCGTGGTATATCAATAGTATATGTTTCTACTTTTCGACCAATAAAATTACTTACTTTCCAAAAAAAAAACATCTAAATATGGCCTAAACAATAATACAAGGCAAAGTTGTCTATTCACTGGATGTATTAAGAAACATGGAGCATTAGGCACCGCTAGAAAAAGGAGCAATGCCGTCGTTTTTTAAACGCAGGAAAAGACAAAAAACCGTCGGTAATATGTTTTCTTGTCATTCTTCCGGCGTATAGTTTCCTTTTTCACAATAAAATCTAGCCAATAGGAAAATAAAAATTTCCACTCAAATAAGTAAACTTCGACAATTTGCCCCATTGTTCTAGGGAAAAATGTGAGAGGAACTTTTGGTTTTCTTCCTTTCCAACAGTGTTTCATTACTCAGTTACCAATTGGACTTTAGTCCATATAACCACAAGGATGTCATGAGCATATTTCCAAAATTTTCCCAGAGGTGGGTTATATGCGACTCCGCCAAACGATAGTGTTAAAATGCATAAGCACAATCACAGCATAAAATACAAAATTCAAAGTTTTCTTATCCTCAATCTTCAAAGATTTTCCCAGTACTCAAAGAGGAAGATACAAATTATATAATCACAAAATAACCCCTTCAGTATCTCAAATGAAATGAGTAGCAGGTGGAAAAAATTGTGAAAGTCCGTTCTCTCTAAGCATCTACAAAATAAAAACAGCCCAATTCAACACTCTGAGTTTTCTTCTTTATTTTTTCTATTTTCTCACTTACCAAACGGTAGCTAAGAAAAAAAAACGCAACACACAAAGACACATGAATATCTACATGAAAACTAAAAAATAAACGGACAGAGAAGTGAACATTTGACCATGGTCTTCCAGTGAAGAATTCGCCTGAACAACAGCAATCGAATAATCCCACTCTCATCTCTTCTTTGAATGTTCTTATGCTCATGGCTTATGGACCTCTACCCTAGCTTGTAGTCAAATCCAGTGGACACCAAGGCCTTGGTCTCCTTTTATTGAATGGGCAGCTAGCAATTGGAAGAAAAAGTCTATGCTTTCAGTGATTTTAAAGCTAAGCTTGTCTGCCAGTGTTTACCACATTTGGATGGAAAGAAAATTCATAGTCTATGCCAATAAATATAGGGACAAGAACTCCTAGCTCCAGATCATCATACAAGCCATTAAGGACATGCTTTTCTCTGTCAGGTTCAAGAACTCAGCTTTGAACTTTAGACTTCTGCAATTATGGGAGCTTCCCCCGTCCTGCTTGAACTGATCTCTTCTTCTTGTAATGTATTTCACTTCTTCCTTTGGATGCTCAAGTTATGAATTTGTGGGGAAGTACTGACCATGGCCTATACTTCCCCATAAATTCTTTTTGTGTTGCATCTCTGCTACCTGTATTTCATGCTCTGTTCATGACCAGTCTACCACTGTTCTGAATTTTGCTTTTTTGCAAAGCTTTTTTTAATACAATATTTACCTTCTAGAAAATGATAGACTAACGATAGGGATTAACCCACTTTTCAAGTTTTGTTCTATGTGGCTTGGCTTCTATAGCTGCTGCTTGATTATACGTGAGTACCTATTGTCTGGGAACCAAAGGGCATTGAACATTCCTCTAGGCAAGTAATGCTGGGAATAATTAAGTCCCAATAGTTCTATTCATTATGAGAAAAGAACAAGATATACAGAATCATGCCTTAGGGTCAGTTTGTTTCATGGATTTGGCATTGGAAAAAATAGTCTAATCCAATTACTTATTCTTTGTTTGATTGGCATTTCTAAAACTTATGACTTTGTGTCTATTTTTATCCCGGTCCGGCTTCAACAGTTCCAACAGGTTCACATATGTAGGTTTCATGAGCGAAAAGACTAGTTCATAGGCCAAACATGAGATGGGATGGGGAAGAGCATGTGAATCCCATGTACAACTATATTAGAGTGGGATTTGAAGGGCTACAAAAAATGCAAACCAATCCTCCTCCTAGTAACCATCCAAACATAACCTTAATGGCTGCTTTGATAGATACATAATTTCCAGTTAAGGTAAAGTACTTTCTTGGCACATGCACACACAGGCTTGGAACCAATTCATGGTATCTTTTAGTTTGCCAAGAAATAAATGGTGGCACTAACTAAAGATAACGATTGATAGGGTGACTATTAATGCATTTAGAGGGGTGAACTCTTTTGCAAGCCTCAGGCAAGGTTAAAATTAGAATGGATCCAGACTGGTCAAAAGTTTAAGTTGTCATATCTGTTTAAACTATATATATATATATATATATATATATATATATATATATATATGGGCTAAACCCGCAATTTCAATCGTTAGAAAACTAGGAGATTTTAACGCGTATGCTTTGAAGTCAAAATTTTCTAATTACATAAAACAATTAATAGTTTAGCCGATACATATGAGTAACAAGTTATTATGTGTATGAGAAGATTGCGGTGCAGTTATGAATACAAAAAACACGTGGTTGAGAAGGTTTTTGAAAAAAAGAAAGAAAAAAAAGGTTGAATTGAGGCTTCTTGAATTTGTGAAGTTCATTATACTTGGAATCTAAGTCTAACAGTACCATTTGCATATCAAAATACAAAGCAAATTCAGGCTTTGTGCCCTCTATATCATGTGTTCTCTCCTTAATCCAAAGGTACCTACCTCTACCTTCATGAGTTTCATCAAGTGCATCTTTCAGGTTTTTGTAGCAATCATGCTGGTCTATCACCTACAATTAGGGTCCAATGCTTTCGAGGTCAAACTTTGACTTCATATCCTCTCTTTCCATTTGTTTCTGGGATAACTGGTTTTAATTGTGATAGTGAAAGCTTCTGCTACAATATCACTAGAGAAACTCTTTGTATATAAGTACCTTAAAAAACCCCTTTTTATCAGTTTTCCTCTCTCTCTCTCTCTCTCTCTCTCTCTCTCTCTCTCTCTCTCTCTCTCTCTCTCTCTCTCTCTCTCTCTCTCTCTCTCTTCTTACATATATTTCTGAAAATTACGTCTTAGACATGATCAAATTGGCATACTGTTTCATGCCCTAATCAACTTAAAACCTTCCACCAACTCTCTATGCTTTTTGCATTGAGAAGTAGAGTGTATGGGAGTCACTTTCTGTTAGTTTGGTCCCCATGAAAAGCATCATTGTCTGTCAATTACGGTCATGAAATGACCTCTTTTAACAGGCTCAGTCTGTTTGGCATTAAAGCTTTCATGATCCCATCAGTTTTTTCTTTACGACTCCATTAGTTGCAAGATGATTAAGAGCACTAAACCGAAAGGAATGAAAAGAATCCTTTGACACGAAAAGGATGTAGATTTCACTTCAAACGTAATTCGAGGATAACAGATTTTCACTTTAAAGGTGTAAATTTAGATTTTTTGAGTTTGAATTTTAACAAATTTTTAGGGTCACGTCATGAGAAATTTATTCCTTATTAATACTCTAGTTCTGTACCTAGATGACCTGCTTCTGATCGGATCAGAGAGGATATTAGTCAAAGTGCACGTTAGTTAATGCGGACACCCTAACTGTTAAACTAAAAAAGAAGAGAAAATGATCTAGATTTTCTTGAATATTTTTTTTGTTTGTTTTCCTCCTTAGGTGATCCACCATTAATGAATATGAGTTCTATTTAAATACAAAAAATTAATAAAAAAAATAATATTAAAGTGGATCTCACTCATAAGAGTTAACGCCATTGAAACATGAATTATCACTCATAACTTTTTTTTATTTATTATTTTATCTTTTTAAGTCTTATAATCCAAAAGTACGATGAACACCTTGTTGGATTACTAACCTCATCACAATTTAACAGAAGATCCAAAAAGAGCATGGTTCTTATTTAAACAGACGAGTTGTTATATAGTGCTAGCTAGTAATAAAAAACATTATCATTACCATTTAGAGCGATTGGTTCCAGCACTGGAACTAATGACATATTATATGAATGAATTATTGTTTAGTGTCACTCTCGAGTCCAAACCCACATGTAACTGTAAAATATGCATATAAATTTAAAAGACGTACCTAATCAATTGAAAATCGACTAGCCCAAATGGTTAGTGTGCCAACCTACACTACTGATGAAGAATAGGCAGTATGAGGTTGTAAGATTTGACATGGTATTCACATTATTTGTTCAAGATTCCAATTAGATGATGATGTGATTGAATCTCTTTGTTGGTTTTTTTTTTTTTTTATGGAGTCTAGTTTGTATATGTAATCAGAATGATGATCTGACCCGAAGTAATGTTGTGTGATTTTTTAATGAAAATTTTTCTGAGGCTTAGTTCATGGAGCGAAGGCTTGGCCCGATAAGCCCAAGTCGTAGCGCTCATGGACAAGCCTCGTGGGGGTTCGGGGGCAACGCCTTCGAGGAAAATTTTTGGGCCCGTTATACAGCTCAGTGCGTAGGACATATAAACCCTGTTGTTTTGGTGATTAGGATTAATCGTGAATTGTACAGCCGCTCTCTGTATTCAACTCTCTCAATAGTGAAATCCCTGCAGTTTCGTGGACGTAGGCAAATTGTCGAACCACGTAAAATCTGTGTCTTGTTCTTTCTTGTTTCTTATTGCTTTATATTCTTGATTTGTTCTTCGATTGTGTGTGTTTGTTAGTGGATTTAAATCGTGTTAAATCTCAACATCTTTGTAGCATGATTTTAATCTTTAGGCAGTGTGGTAGGTTATTTTAAGAAGGTCATCCAACTTCCATAATACTCCGTTTGGTACTATAGAAAAGTGGGAGGATGGAAAGTTAAAGGAATAAATAAAATATTATGTTTGGTAAGGAAGGAAAGTAGGAATGATGGAAAAGTGGATAAATTAACTTTCTTTCCAACTCACCAAAATCAATCCATCCAAAATCGGAAGGAAAATGGATGAAAAGTTGATTATTCGTGTTGAAATGTATCTTATTTGTCTATATATCTCATGTATATATTAATTTCATATAAAAATACAATAGTAATATATATATATATATATTTTTAAAAGAAATTTAAAAAAAAAAATTCATCTTAACTAAAGGTAAAAATTTTCGACTCAACACAATAACACGACTCGAACTCGATACGAAAATAAACAGGTCAACTCGCAACTCAACACGACACAATTAGTTAAATGAGTTAAGTTTGACTAATATTCAACACAAACTCATAATGATTCAACACGAATCTGACACGACACGACTTGACTCGATTGTCACCTTTAATCTTAACCAGCACAAAAAAAAAATAGTCTTTTTTATTTTCTATCCATCCAACCAAACACAAAGAAAGAAAAGTGTATCCTTCCTACTTTCCATCCTTGAAAAATAGAAAGTGTATCCCTCCTACTTTGCATCATTTCTACTTTCCATCCTCCCTATCAAACGGAACATAAATAGGACTCAACTATATGATACTAACAAATTATTTTTTAACATGATACATTCACTTTTAGTTCAATAAATACGGGACATGTATAAAATTATCTTATTTTCTTATTTAACCTTGCTAATATTTTCACAATCCATGGCTACAAATGGTCTAATGGACATATTAACAAATACTAAAATTTTACCGTCATTTTATTAATTATAAATAATTAAGTTAATAAATTAGGTCAAAATGGCGTTCGTCGTTTTGAAAACCGTATGGTCTGATTGAAGACTGTAATAAACAGAAGGGCCCCTTCATCTACTTTAACTGATTCTGCTAATAAAAGGCCTCACAAAACGCTCTATATTTGGCTAGCCATTCGTTCCTGTGGATATAGTGGATGACCTCTCTCTCTCTCTCACACACACACACACAATGGCAGATCATCCACGGTCATCGTCGCAGGAATTCCATAGCATTCTTGGCCTTGGAGCAGTCTGCAAAGCATACAAATCTTTTGTTTCAAAATGCTATCCAGACAAGAATTCATCTCTTAGGAAAGCAGAAATTGAAGATAAGCAAATTGACGAAGCCTACAAGGTACATTAGTCGTTATACATATATACATATTAAGGTTGTAATATTCTTTGATCTAATCAAAGAATAACGACCCAAACTTCATATATTTTGATTTAGACTTGTTACATCGAAAGTATTCAAAAAGAGTTAATAATTAAGATCAATTTATAATCTTTCAATGACATTTATAAGATATAATATTCACGCGAATCAATCACATGTTGGACATATATTTCATGGAAGCATGCAAGTCAAATGCACGTACCCTTGTGTTTGTTGAAATTCTAAAAGCTTAAACTGCTTTAGAGAAGTACAGCTTTGATATTTATCTAATAATATTGCCGTAATCTCATTTTCAGGCTTTTAACGACAGAAATCATGACGAGAATGGCGAAGGAATTCGTGGTGGTGATCCTATATCCCCTAGAGGTGGCTTCAAGCGTCGAAGTGTTGATAATTACATTTCCTCCCAACATTCTTCTCTCTCAAGCCCTTCGGTGTCTAGAAGCGGAAGCCGGAGGAATCGAGAATCAACACCCACAGGTGCAGCCAATCTCTTGAGAAACGCGAGCCGGAGAAGCAGTGTCGATGCAACAACCTTCAATGGCTCTCTCTCTAGAAGTGCCAGCAGGAGGAGCTCCACACCCATTATGTATTCCAACTCAAATGGGCTTATTAAACTTCCTGCTATTGAGATGAAGCTTGAATGCACACTAGAGGAGTTGTGCTATGGATGCATCAAGAAGATCAATATCATAAGGGATGTTGTTACAAATGACGGGTACTTAGCACTTTAACTTTTTCTTTGAAACAAGTCAATTCATCTGTTATCTAGTAATCCTTGAAAGAAATTAATGCTAAGAAATAATTAGCCAAAAATAGATAATTCATCAATCTGATAATAAATTTTTTTTAAAAAATAGGAAACAATCAAATTAAAAGCTGAATTAGAGAAAGGATAAACTATACTTTGACCCCTTCGATCAACCGTGCCTCCTATCTCACACCATCACTTCAACTATCACCACGTTGCCTATCCAATTATAGTTATTAGTTTCATATTGCCACCCCAACTATAACATTTCTCATGTTTCGACTGTAACTATGATTGTTAATTTCAAATTGTTCTAATTCCTAGGCATTAAAAACATTCATTTTAATATATTGTTACCTAAAATATAATTAGAATTGAAAACTAATTACTGTAGCAAATCTAAAATAACTAAGCATATTGTCATATGCAAACTAATAAATAAAACAAAATGTTTAAACAAATACAGAAATGAACTTATAGAGATGCAGAGAAACAACAATAATAATATTAGAAATAAAAATCTGAGTCCTATATAATCATAGTTTTCTTAAAACAAATTAATTTGCTCTTTCTCAATGCTAAAGGTTGATGAACAACTATTTCCTAATGTAGAACGAATTTTGCTTTTGTAAAAGTAACATTTCAATCTTTAAAAACCAACAAACACAATTTGTGTTTTGTACTTCAACCAAACATAAAATGTAATGCAGAAAGGGAGAGAATAGATACAGCAGTATGCATAAACTTTTTGTCTGTTTTTCGTAGTTGAAAATGATTGTAAGGTAGTCCTTTTATAGACACTTGGTGTTTGTTCAAATTGTCTAAAGTGGGGGGAGATGCCACTGTTAGTTGAACAATCACTGTTAAACAAAAAATAATATATGAAAAGGTACCTCTGACACCTCTCCAACTAAAAGTATATTAACTCAACTAGTTTTTGGTTTCTTTCCAATGTAAGATAAGCCATATATACTATACCTCATTAAACTTAGTTCCTTTTATCCATTCAAGTAGGTATGTTGAGATATAATTTCATATTCAATACTTAATGGTTTTTAACAAATAAATATACCATTTTAATCTCCTCACGGCAGAGAACACGTTTAAACTTAGTCCCACCAATTTCAAGGTGTGTATTCCACTTTTATTTAAGCTCAAATTTGCTCAAAAATATTTGTTCAAAAACCATTATTTCCAACATATACATCTAAAAGTTATGTCCAAAACATGATAGACAATTTGTTTTGAGACGGTATAAACTCAATTCAAGTAGTAGAAAGGATAATCTAAGAAACTGAATGGTTGAGGGGACAAAGTGAGACCAAAATCATAGTTGTTCTAGCGGTCAGACTATAATTTACCCTTGGAGAAAATATTAGGTTAAGAGAAGTATCTAATTTTTACCCACCATCAAGTTTGTGAATATGTTCAAGAGTTATATCTATATCAAATCTATCCCTCTAAGTATTTTCGATTAACAGGAGCCATGGACAATGGAAATTTATGTAAAGTTTGCAGCTAAATGATTGGAAAATTCGACTAATTTGTCACTTAACAATGCTTTTTCTTTTGTGCAGGCAAATAGTACAAGAAGAGGAAGTGTTAACAATCAAAGTGAAGCCAGGATGGAGGACAGGAACGATAATAACATTCGAAGGCATGGGAAATGAAACTCCAGGCACTTTACCAGCAGACATAACCTTTGTGATTGTAGAAAAATGGCACCCATTGTTCAAGAGAGAAGGGGATGATTTAGAACTGGCACTTGAAATTCCTCTAGTCCAAGCTCTCACCGGTTGCACCGTCTCGATTCCATTGGTCGGAGGAGAGAAGATGAGCTTGACAATGGATGATATTCTGTACCCTGGCTATGAAAAGATCATTGCAGGACAAGGAATGCCAAAGCCTAAAGAGCAAGGAAAGAGAGGAAACTTGGTAGTCAAGTTCTTGATTGAGTTTCCAGTGGAACTTACAGAAGAACAGAGATCTGAAGTTTTTAGTATTTTACAGTCCTCTTGCTGATCATAGAATTTAATTTTCATTATCTCTTTAATACAATTTTGTTGTCATGGCATGTAGTTGAGCCTTGCACTGTTGCACACCTAGAAAATTAGTAATCTCATTGTTTGACATACATAGGTGCTTGGAATTTACAGCTTTCCAACACTTGCTAGACTTCCATTTTTTATTTTTTTATTTTTGAGATTTTTGCCTCGCCAAAAATAACGTATTACCCGCCTTCCTTCTCCCGTGGGCAAGAAGATTGGGAGAAAAACGTTCAGAAGAGGGATTCATGCATCCCAAATGCACCCACAACTAAAAAGATCTAGCGTAAAACTCAATGGTCAACTCATAGATTAAGATAGTTACTAATGTTACATTTTTTCAGGTCAAGTCCGGATTCATACAACTATTTGTATATGGTTGGTAAACTTGGATTTTGAAATGATCAGAGGATTCCGAACTTAATATGTACAAATTTGTATTCCATTCCTCATTTGACCAAGTAATAGGTAGAAATTTATACTCCATCCTTTATTTGACAATTTTTTTCCACGACTCTTTAGATTAGGTTAGCAGCTGACCCTTTTGCCAGATGAAACATTTGAAAACCTTGAGAATCTTGTGTGACTTAATTTTTTTAAGAAAGTAAATAGTGCAAGTTCAACCACAAAGTTGAAGTTTTTTTTTTTGAACTGGAACCTGATGCAAAGAAGTGGATAAAAATAAGGGTTTAGTGAACGAAAATGGAAACGATTTGCGCACAAATATAAATTTAGATTCCTACTACAAGCCTGCTGATTCACAAGAGAATACCAGTCCTCAAGACTTTAATAAATTTGTTGATAATTTAAGAATACTAGAAAGATTGGAAAGAAAAGAGATAACTCTCTCAATTGTATTCAATAATCAAAAGTTAATGAGCCCTACGGCTTATAAGAGTATAAATAGTGTAGGAAACCCTAAACAAATTAGGAAATAATAAAACATGACCTAATTATCGTTAATTATATAATTAGGCCATTAATACAGATTTTACCAAAAAAAAAAAAGAAAACTTCCAAACTAAGTATACTGTTAAAGACTACTAATCGTCTGGATTAAACTAGAATTAACGACAATCAATTATGATTTAAGATGGTGAAATTATTCGAACTATACCCTCGACAACAAATTAGAAGTTCCCCTAGATGTTGGTTTTAGGAAAGGGTCTCTACTAGGCATCAATATCAAACATAAAACTATAAGTGTTCTTCCTCTTGTCGTGTCTGACAGATCGATCAAATTGCCACGGTCTCCCCAATAAGAGGTGACACGCATCCATAGTAATCATATCGCACCACACCTTATCTTTGTACTTCGAACTGATAGAGAAGGATACTAAACATCATTTAGAAATTGTTACCTCATTTACGTTCTTGAGTCATGCCAACTTGTATGTTTGGGGTGTTGCTCTATGGATAGCCCTAATTTCTAGACAGTTTTTTTAGCCACCATGTTTCTCACGACTGCCTGAGTCAGTAATCAGGCGACTGACTTTTCCGCCCATGGTGCACATAAAATGAAATATATTATTTCGTAACCACTCCTCCACATCTTCAACTCGGGGGGAGGGGGGGCAAACATGTTCGTTAAACAACTAACAGTGGCCCTTTATCTCTTTCTATTTGTTATTTTGGACAACTATCATCTTGAATCGTATTATATGTGGTTGTATATTCATCCTCTATGCAGGGCTCCTCCTGGATATCCTCTTCCTCTTTGGACAAGTTTTTCCCAAGTCTGTCTCTCTTCCTACAATCCGTCATCTGATGGCTTGCTTTGCCACACTTCAAACATTTCACAGTGCCAGTTGACCCTGGTTGCATGACTGGCCCACCCCTTTCTGTTAGCCTACTATTGGATGCAGGTGGGTTGGCAGGTCGACTAGAAGGTGCTACATCGTCTTATCCCCGACCAGAACTAGTATTTCCCGGCCAATTGTTGTTTTCCCTAACTCTTTGTCTCAACTGTTTTTCTATTTGGAGGGCCCACTAAA
The DNA here is from genome assembly GCA_963454935.2 of Ilex paraguariensis. Taxonomy (NCBI): domain Eukaryota; kingdom Viridiplantae; phylum Streptophyta; class Magnoliopsida; order Aquifoliales; family Aquifoliaceae; genus Ilex; species Ilex paraguariensis. Next base: position 25,591 of record CAUOFW020001265.1, read on the forward strand.
AGGCCTCAAAAACATAGTAAAGGTCTAATAGATTTAGGTTATATAACAAGAAACCAAATGGTTCTCCGTCTCAATCAGGGCATTGCGTGTAACTAATCAATGAAACTCCGTAGTAGATTCATTCACAATTTGATCACCTTGCCATAAATTCTATGAACTCTAGTACAATGCACGCGTGTAATTATGAGGAATAAAGGTCTCCCTCATATGCTTCTTCAACTTGTCCCACGCATCTATCTTTTTTTTCCCTTGCCTTTGGTGTGTCTTCTGAGAATGATTCCACCAGGCAACGGCTCCCCCACGAAATTTGGTTGCTACTAGTGGGACCTTCTTGTTCTCTGGTACCTCCTTAAACTCCAAAATCTTCTCAATGACATGGATCAATCAAGGAATTTTTTAGGTTGTAGACTACCCTAAACATTAGGCAAGTTAATCTTCAATCCTGATTCCCATCTTAGGGAATCAATTTTTGGCATGGTGGCTGGCCTAACCCTAGGTGGAATCTCAATGTAAGTGTTATCATTGTTGTCCACCAAGCTTCCTTCCTCCTCCTCAACCCATCGTGGATTCGACAGTCGTTGTTGTGGCTGTTGTTGTTGCTGTTGCTACTGCTGAACAATGATAGTTAAGGCAGAAAGTTGCTAGGCTAATGCCTCAAACTGCTGGTTCATCCTTGTATCTCTTGCATTGAATTTGGTTTCATAGAGTTCCTCCACAGGTCATTTTCTTGGCAGCATAGTGACAGAAGCGTAACCTAGCTTTGATACTAACTGATGTAGAGAAGCGGATAGAAATAAGGTTTTAATGCATGAAAAGGAATAATGAAAATTAACTGTTGATTTGTGCACAAATACCTGTTTAGATTTCTACTCCAGGCCTGTTAATTCATAAGAGAATACTAGTTCTAAAGGTTTTAATAAATCTGTTGATTCCTAAAAATACCAAAAATATTGGAAACAAAAGAGAAACTTTGTCAATTGTATTCAATAATCAAAATCTGTTGAGCCCTAAGGCTTACAAAAATATAAATAGTGCAAGAAACCCTAAACAAGTTTCAAAATAATAAAACGTGACCTAATTATCATTAATTACATAATTAGGTCATTAATAAAGATTTTGCCAAAAAAAAGTCAAACTAATCATATTGCTAAAAACTATTGATCGTTCGGATTAAGGCACATTTGACAGCGATCAATTATGACTTAAGGTGGTGAAGTTATTTAACTACAAAAAATTACCAAAAGAGGTAAAAACGTATTTTTTAGGCCCTAAATTAAGAAATTTGTCCAAAATCCACCCTGGGTCATCGCAACCATTCTTGACTAGACATGAGTGTCTAGAAACTCGTGTATTGGAAATGGCTCCAAAAATGTCAACCTGTTTGACCGACCCAAACCACCCCGATATCGATCATATTGATCCTAGTATTGTACTGCTATCCGATTTGTATCAGGACCACTACGTTGAATTTTGAATTTGAAGCAATGTATAAATTATAGCGTAAAATGTAATAATAATACGTAAGGTGTATTCACTTTGTTTCACTTTAATCCCCAATATATCTTTCAATTTTGTCAATATGATCATTTATATTTTAATTGTATCATTTTAGTCTAATAAAAAACGACGGTATAAATTAGTAACAAATGTGTTTACTTGTGTCTCACGTAACTACACTTAGGGTCTGTTGGATTTTTTTTTGGGGGGGGGGGGGGATCGGGAGATTGGATTGGATTGGATTTATGAAGCATTTCTAAATCCAATTCCAAGGATTTGTTCATGAGATTCAAAAAAAATTATATTTAATCTGATGTTTCGTAAGTGACATAAATACATGTGGGATCCATAAATTCATTTCAAATCATATTACTTAATTAACTAAAATATTCATTATTAAGTGAATAGAAAAATGAAAATTTTAGTAAAGTAGTTGTTTTATCTTACAAATCTCATCTATCAGGTTTGAAATCCACCCCTCCAAAGATGGGTTTCATCAAACCCTTATACATAGATTTTAACTATCATTTGCTCTACAAATCTCGGACCTCAAGTTTTGAACCAACGATGGATTTAGAAGGTGAATTGGATTATTTTTACAAAATTCACTTTTTAAATCTCATCCAAACCCACATAACAAACAGACTCTTAACGGGTTACTTCGGCCTCTCAAATTTGTAATGTATGTCATTTTGGGCTTTCACATTTACAATTTGTATCCCTTTAATTTTTTATGTTCCCAAAAAATACCTTTCGAGTGTGGTCAAGTGAAATACCCTTAATAATTTCTGTTAATCAATTTAAACTATCATTTTTGGATTAAACTAAAGTGACGCAAACTAAATAGTTGAGGAATTAAATTGACACAATTAAAAAACTGGAGACTTGACACAAACTCATAATTTAGGGACCAAAACAATATTTTTCTTAAATTATTGGGTTAATTGCACTAGAGGTCCCCAAAGTATAGGATTTGTCTCACTTTGGTCCCTGAAATATTGAATATGTTTCCATATAGTCCTTTAAGCAAACAACATTCAAATTACTAACGATTTTTTATCATAAACTTGTCATGTAATAGCTAAATATAGATAAAAAAAAAAAAATTTGATAGCTCTTAAACAAAATTTGGGTTGCTCTTAAAAAATGTGTAATATGAGTAATTTTTGACCAAAATTTGGATAGCTCATGATCAAAATTGTGTAATTTAGGTATGTATTTAACCAAAATTTTAGTAGAAATTTGAAGAGTTATTCAAATTATTTTTTTATCTATATTTAAGTATCATGTGACAACTTTATGATAAAAAATTATTAGTAATATAGACATTGTCTGCATGAGGGACCATATAAAAATATATTGAATACTTTAGGGAGTAAAATAATACAATTGAAACATTGGGGATCGAAGTAAGACAAATCTCATACATTGGGGACCTCCAGTGCAATTAACCCTAAATTATGTGTTAAATAATAGGGGACATGAATATGTTACTGTCAAAAAAAATTTGATACCATACCTTCAAATTTTACACTTTAAATGGTGTTTTTACAATTTTTATAGATCATTTTACAACTAAAAGATTTATCACTTTTATGAGTAATTTACCAATTTTATGGGTATTTTTACCACTGGTGTGGTAATTAAATTTATCACTTTTTTTGAGTACAAAAAAAAAAAATTATTACTTTTATGAATTTTTTTTATCACTGTCATGGTAACCCTTTTTATTATTTTTGGAGTACCATAACATTTGGTTAAAAACACTCACAATAATTATAAAATATCCACAAATATAATAAATTTTGATATGATACCAAAATTTTATTTTTTGGTATCATAGTCAAGCCCTTAAAAGCTTCCAACAGTTCTATTTTAGCATCAGATTAATCTAATTGATTACACCTGTTAAAGGTAAAGTTACAATTGATCATAAAATATTCATAATCGATTACAATATTTTATGATCGATCATAAATTACCTCAAACAATTATAACTTGACCTTTAAAAAATGTATATTAACTTTAAAAAGTAACAAGTTTTAATATGGTACCCATTTTTTTTTTCAAATACCATAACATTACCCTTAAAACAATATATAGGGAAGCAATGAACATTTGAGATCCTTTTTGGATGAAATATATTCACTGTTTGAGCTATTTATGTGAGATCCCAATTTTTTAGAAGTATTTTAAGTATAAAATGTAAAAAGTTTTGAGGTGAAAGTATAAGAAATATTTAAGTTTTGTGGCTGATATATAACAAGTGAAACAAAAAAGAGCAATGTATAAATATATATAACTTTAGTACTAGTTAGGCTTCACCATTGTGAATGACTTTGAAACGAAGCTAAAGAAACAAAGAAAGAATAAAAAAAAAAAAAATGCAACCACGAGTGAATGAACATTTCTCCAATGACTTCATTTGCCTTGCATCATTAAATGCTTTCAGCCTTGGTAAATAGCTTGGAGGCCAAGCATTTGTGCCTGTAAATAAGGTGATGCCAGTAAGCAAAACTCAGAGTAAGGAAAGAAGAGCGAGAGATAGAAATGGAAAAAAACTTATGATATTTTAGGGTCAAAAATTGAATAGTGATTTTATTTTTGATCGTTATTAAATTTAAGTATCTTGCTCATGGTGCTTTGAATTTCATATCAATTAAAGTTATTGATAATTTGAGGTACGTTATAATATACAATATGCTCATATCTTTTAATTCTCTTTTCAAAGAATGTCCTTTAATTATTTGAAATTTATATTTCTATTGATAATTGTTTTGAAATTGTTATTTTTATTGGTTGACCTGTATTTTGAGCTAAATACTTTGGAATTGATTAATACATGTACAAAGTGTACTTGAGGCATAATTGGTAAATTGTGATTATAGTCATGCGGGGGTGCGATTGTGATTACAGTCGTGCGGGGTGTGATTGATTAAAATGAGTATGGATTAAACTAGGTAAATATCACTTGTCATGTAATCAAGAGGAACCGAGTATGAAGTTATGTTTAATAGTAGTTGAGCTATGTGGTTTGTCGAATATAATTCTTATCATCTGAGATATTTGGTATTTACTCGTTTTTATTTTTTATTTATCGTTGAGCATATTGTTTTTTATCATATTATGTACTTTTCCGATTTTAATATTATTTTCAAAATTATCTCGGGAGAAGTATCAGAGTAGAGATATGAGAGAGTTACAAATTTATAACTTTGTGAGTTTATTACGGTGATATATAATTTGAATAGATTCATTTTTTTTATAAAGGAAATTATTTTTATTTTAAGATAATTACAGCTCTGACCTTTATATCAATTACCGTCTCCAAAAAATTGGGTAGTTACAATTTCATTATTCAATATTTATCTTTCTTTAATCATGAAAGCTTGTACAAATATTGTAGGTTAATTATTCATGATAGTTTGGTAATATCACTTGACTTCAACTAGATTTCGTGAATAACCACCGTTGTTTTAGCCAAAGGACACAAGGTCAAGCGTTTTCCAAAGTATGATGTTCGTTCGTGCTCTCTCATTTCTCCATATTTGTAATTTATTTATTGGCCCATTTTAAGTGTTTTCACCACTCCGATTCTATCTTAGCGGATGAGTCTCTCCACCTGTGACATCGAGTTTATTAGATTGCCTTTCCTCTTTAATAATGTTGATAATCGAGTCGAATTTTGTGAGTTTAAAAAAATATTTAAGTTCGGTTCGTTTAAAAAATAAGTTTTTAAACAAATCGATCTCGAGTAGCTCAACTCGAACCCAGGACAAATTGAATTTGAACCTAACCTGAGTTGCTTGGTTCAGACCACGAGTCTTACTCCCTAACATCTCTCTCTTTCTCCCTGTATCTGGATAGTCTGTTGTTGTAACAGAGGTGTTGGTCCTCAAAACAAGGGTCATCATTCTATTTAATAAAATGTTAGTATCATATTAGTGTAAACAACGTCATATTAAGGAACAACAGGGGTGTTGTTCCTCACCTACCAACCAACGGAGGATTCGGACCCCTCTCTCCATATCTGATTTTGTGTCCAAAAATGAAAATACTATATTTACCAAATTTTCTTACTAAATCTTTAATTTCAAAAAATGTGACACAATCTACGTCATTAAACAATAACGGGACTCACTCATTTAATGATAAAAAAACTGTGTTACATTATTTGAAATAAAAATTTGATAAATATAACATTACCCGTCTGCAAAATAGCTAGGTTTTTCATTGAATGCAGTGTATAACGTGATTATAATGTTGATATCTCATTACCCATAGAGTAAAAATATATTATATTATTGATATATGTCACTGTGCATAAATAATAATATTTCTTCATTTTAACCAACTTTTCAATTGGAACGAGTAAAAAAACTTCTTTTTCCCAAAGATTTATTAAACAATGTTTGACTATTTAATGTTTCAAAGTTACGACTGGAGGCATAACCACCCATTTATTACAAAAGTCAATATTTTTTGAACCCATAGCCTTTGAGAGAATCTAAGCTCATCTATACAAACATAAGAATTTAGCGTTAATCCAATGAATTTTATTTGATCATATTATTATGTCAATAAGTTATGTCAAATTTTTATGTTTAAATAACATTACTCTTCGAAATTTGACATTATCTTATACAAGAAAGGATAACGCTACCCTGTTGAAGATCTCATACTGTAAAATTTACAAATATTTTTGAACTTATTTTTAAATGATGCAATTTTTTAAGAAAAACAAAATTATTGATCATGCTTTTGTTGAATAGTGAGTCAGATGTTAAAATATGAGATGACTCGGTAATATGATATGAATAAGTTAAACTTTTAGAGAGTTTGAGTATTCTTTTCGTCACATGTTTTATAAACGAGTGGATTCAACATGACACGTTTAATAAATGAATCCGACATGAGTGAAATCATTCAAAAGAAATAGACGATTTAACTCATTTATATACTAGTTATACATAAATATACAACATAAACCCGATATGACATACTTCGTTAGACATGACGAATTAATCAACAAATCGGGTATAATTAAAATATTTTTTAACACGAACCCATTTAAACCTGATATGAATCTATTTCATCCAACACGATTGATATGCTTGAAGTGAAAAACCCTGCTTTTATTAAAAATAACGTAAATAACTTTATTTTTAATTTTTAGTAAGATAAGACCATTCAGTGTTTTAGTCATGTACCAAAGGGAATTGATAAACATAATAAATTCAGCACTAATACTATTGGAATATAATTTAGAAACATAATTTAAAGATATTGTGATCATTAGATTGATAGTAGAGTGTCACCTCTTAAAAATCAGTCGGCCTTGTTTTCTCAAGAAACATGTTTTTAAATTATTTCGAATTACGATATCTAACTCAAAATTCGAAGAAGTAATCGGCATCAACCCAGACATCATATAACAAAAAAAAATAGTAGATGACATTCAATATTGAGATCCATGACAATTCAATCACTCCAAGATGTTGACCTTATTTTTTAATAAAAGAGTAATATTATTAGAATTTAATTTATTGATCTAATTTGTTAATTTAATTCGCTATGACCTTTAAATTGGTCAATAACCTTGTTTTTAAGCACTTTTGTTAGAAATTAGAATAAAAAATAGTCATTTTTAAAAAATTAGGTAATTTAATAAATAGGTTAAAAAATATAATTATTTTATTTTATTTTAAACTGCCGCGTAAATTGGTAATTAATTCAAACTTTCACATGCTCCCTCGCAACCCACCCCCACGCTATTTATGTACGTAATGATGCCAACAGTAAATTAATGATATCGTCCGCTAACAATGGCGGGTTCCACGAGTTTTCCTCTGCAACTCTCTGACACCTCCCCAACCACTCTCTCTATCTCTCTTCCACAAAATTCGAACCCCTTCTTCCCTCACAACAACACATACACACTTCTTCTCAGAACTCATCCCCAAAATCTCACATTTCAACACACATTTCTTTATTTCCATAAACAATTCCATGAAACACTCTCTGTCTCACCATTCATCGTTTCGAACAATTCAATATCTGATTTTTCAGACTTGTCTCAGATTTCAATCTTACTCAGAATCATCGATTCAAACAATTCGAATAGCTTTTGATTTTTCTGGCCATCGCATGGACGGTAACTAGTTGGTTGCCTCAATCTCAACGGTTAGTGTTCACTCTTTCTCTCTCTCTCTCTCTTGCCAAATTTGGTACTGCTTTCTTCATTTACTTCTTCCTTTCTCTCTAAGTCTTCTGCTTATTCTGCGTTACGTATATACGCTCATATATTTCTGTGTAGACGTATACGATAGTTATGTGTATCTCACCAATTTTAACATTTTTTGTCCCAGTGATTTTCTCCTTGTTCTTCCATATCGTATGCACATATGTGTGTTTGTGGTTTCTCTCTCTAGAATTTCAATTGCTTGCTTTACAGTTCAAAATGGATATGGAATTTGAAATCTCTTTCACAATGCGTTTTTCTGGACAGGTAAAGAAATGATTGAAGTATTTCTCTTGTATTTCAACGAATTAGGGTTTGGGTTAGGGCTTTTCCTTGATTGGGTTGTTGAAACTGATATGGGCTGTGGAGGATCTAAGGTGGATATGGGCTGTGGAGGGTCTAAGGTGGACGGTTTGCCATTGGTGATACGCTGTCGGGAGAGAAAAGAGCTACTTAGAGCAGCCGGTGACCACCGCTACGCCCTCGCCTCCGCTCACGTATCGTATTTCCGGTCATTGAAGGACATCGGAGATGCCCTTCGGAAGTTCGTGGACGAAGAGCTTGTAATTGCCTCCCCTTTGGATTCCCCTGTGTTGTCATTGCCCTCTGATGAAGGAAAGAGCAAGAAGAAGAAAAATATAGATACACGTTATAGTAATAGGAGTGGAAGGAGTAAGAAAAGCTCGTCTTCAGATACTTCAATGTCGCATTCGGGTTCAATTTCGCATGTTCATTCGGTGCAGGAGGATGACGATGATGATCATGCTGCAGAGGATTCACATTTGAATTTGTCTTCTGATTTGGAAACTTCTGGTCATATCCACATGCATGATAGTGATGGTGAAGATGAAGGGCCAAATCTTTCGCCACTACCTCATACAGATTGGGGTCCTTATGGGATGAATCAACCTCCTCAAACAGCTTGGGGTCCTTATGAGGGGATGAATCAACCTCCTCAAACAGATTGGGATCCTTATAGATATGGAATGAATCAAGAGTCTCAGAATTGGGGACCATATGGAGGGAATTCAACTTCTTATGCCCATTATATGAAGAGTTCTGCCCCGGCTGCACGGACGGTGATTCATGAGGCTGAGCCACAGAGGTCTGCAGCTGAGACATCATATGTGTATTCAAGCTCATATCCAGAGTACTCATATGGTAACGGAGGATTTTTTGGGTTTCCAATGAGTTCGCCGTCTGGAGAGCCCTCTAAGAATAGACAACCAAGCCCTCCACGCGGTCCCCCTCCGCCTCCATCACCGAAGGTCTCTTCTTGGGATTTCTTGAATCCATTTGATGTTTTTGATAATGGTTACCCTGGTTATTTTTCTCAGAAGGCATATGGGTATGGTTCAGTTGTTAGTAGTCCCGATTCTAATGAAGTGAGAGAAAGGGAGGGAATTCCTGATTTAGAAGAAGAAACAGAGAATGAGGTATATGAAAATACTTACAAGGGGAAGAAGGTGAAGGAAGATGTAAAGATAAGTTCAAGTGAGGGTAGTGGAGCTGTGCCATCACAAAAGAGTGAGAGGATTTCAAGGCCACCACCATCAAAAAGTAGTCAAGGCAATTTAAGGGAAGTACCATCACATAGTAGTGAGGATAGTTCATGGGAAGTACCATCAGCGCACAATTTGGGCACTTCAAGGGCAGCGCCACCACAAAACAGTGAAGGAACAGGCTCAGTTAATGTGAAAGAAGAAAAGAGCAGTCCGGATATTGTATCAACGAACACGGAAGATAGGTATGCAAGGAAGAAGGGGGTTAGTTTTGACATAGAGGATGCATGGACACATGATGTTGAATCTTTGAAATTGAGTAGTTTAACTACAATATCGGCTCATGGAACTCGGGATCTTCAAGAGGTTGTTAGAGAAATCAAGGATGAATTTGAGATTGCCTCTAGTTATGGGAAGGAGGTTGCACTGATGCTTGAGGTTGGGAAGCTGCCTTATCAGCCTAGATTCACAAAAGGTATTATTTTAGCTTTTGTTTTGTTAATGGCTTCTTGGGCATTACTGAATAGCTGGTTGAACTGCTGCTTAGTCGTGTCTAGATACAAGAACATACAATTATGTTGTTGAATCATTATTATCTTTTTTCAATATAGGCTTGGGGATGATATCCGAATGCTATTTTATTTTGGAATGTTGGTCTGTTATGGAGGTTGTTTGAAAAAATTGCAGTATCATCAACCTAGTTAACATTCCATGGATATTTTTTTCTGATATTGAATTCAGGCAAGACATTTAAAATTAATTAGCTGATACGGAGACAGACTTGAAACTGTCTAGGGAAAAATGGGTATTGTTCTGAGACGATTGAACTAAACATCAACCCCTTTTGAGTATATGAAGTTTTGCGTGTTGGATTGAAAAAGAATCTGACATATGCTTTGTAACTGCATTCATAAACTGCTGCCTGACATGGGACGCAATTCTACAAGTCAATACATCTGCTGTGCATTTTGATATGTATGGGGTTGTGTCTAGGACTCTGGATAAATGATAGTCATAGGGACTTTAGTACAAGAATCCTGTCCAAAATAGATGAAGTTTCTTCTATTTTTCTTCCTGTTCCTTACTATAGGCAAAATAGATTACTAATCGAGAAATATAATGAGCAGGGAAATTGACAATGAAACAATAGGTAGAACTTGTTCATATGGTCTACAAAAACTTCCCTTTTTGAGTGTTTAGTTCCATTTTTCTGATTGTTTAGATATCCTTTCTCGAAGTTTTGTAACGTTTTCCATGTAGCTACTGTCTCATGACTCTTGTTGTCCATTGTATACTGCTTTGTTTTTTGAAATCCATATACTGGTATTAGTTTTCCATTGCTGTCAATGAAGAATTTAACGATTGAAAAGTTCCTGTCGGTGAAGTTCCTCAGAAGAGGGAGCATGTGAAAATTATGTCTGAGGAATGTTGGAGAAATAGAACTTCATGCACATAGAGAGAATGCACTCGACTTTGTGAATTTGAATGTAACCTATCAAGCACACCAATTTCCTTTACTTGGTGTTTTTAATAGTGACACATTTAATATTTTTAATAATGATTCATTTAATAGTTTGCTAGCTATTGTGATGTGATCTCCATGACATTGATTATTGGAACTTATGCGTCTCTATACAGAGATCTTTTCCAGAATTCTGTACTTTATAACACCTTCCTTGTCATCTTCACATCCCCCGTCGAGGCAGTCAGCAAGATTAGCTTCTAAAGCAATGAAATTGGCAAAATCTTACTATGAGGAGACTGGGAAGGACATTTTTGTCAAGCCTATTAACCTTTCATCTACTTTGGAGAAGCTGTATGCATGGGAGAAGAAGCTATATAAGGAAGTTAAGGTATTATGCCTGAGATTCTTATGTTTTTTCGGTTAATTAATGTGAGCATCATGTAAGAGGCATGTGTCTTACTATGTTAATATGCCAGTGTATTCACTTGCTTTTAAAAGTAGTATCTGTACCTGCTTTTGATTTCTTACTTCTCCTTTGACAGCTATGGAACTTACACCTAAGGACAATATATCCATAGGACTAGGATTGCAAGTAAGCAGCTAGTTATTTGTAGGCTTACGTGGCATTGTAAATTAGAGCTTGTGCAGAAAAGGAAAGGGTTGAACATTTTGTTAGTGAAAGTTACCAAGATTTTACATCGTGTAATCCCCCCAACTGGCCCCAGGAGGGGGGAGAGAAGAGTACTTTTTCTTTTTCTTTTGGGGTTTGGGGAGGGGGCCTTCAGCTTCAGTCCTGCTTGATTCGGATTGGTAGGAAATGAAATATCTTAATAGATGTTCCTCTCATGTTGAAAAATAGCTCATGATTCTCTAGCGTGTGTTTCAAATTGGTAGTGCGAAATAAGATTATATCTAGGATGCACAAATACGGACACGAGGATACATCTAAGTTTTAAAATATAAGACACGTGTACGGAAAGGATACGACTAACGAAAATAATATTATATATTCTATAGATAACAATAGAGTTGTATTAAAAACAAAGTATATTGTATAACAGTATCAATAATAAAGCCTAGCAGATGTTAAATTTTTGATTAAAATTAAAATAGATCAAAATAAACATCCACTATTTTCATCAAACATCATTACATCCACTGACATTCATATAATCCATAAGTTACATAACAAAAAACACAAACAAAATAAAGAAATCCACACCTCTCTTAATAGTTGATAGTTAACAGATGTGAGATTAAAAAAAAAATTTGGCCGTGACCAACAAAAAAAAAAGAAGATAAATTTCCTATTCAGGATACTTCTAATCAAGTCAAACATGTGTCAAACACCATGGCATCCCTCCGGCAAGTATCTGGGCTTCCTAGGATTATATCTTTCTCATACTTGTTTCTTTTTGGCTAGTTTGTTGTCCAAATCCATTTGCATTTGGAGGAATCTAGTATATCAGACAGTGACCTTATTTCATTGGTTTGCAGCTCTAGATGTGGTAGTTTTTTCTTTTTTAGGGGTCTGTTTGTGGACGTCATGTGATCATTGTTGTTGATCCACAAACTTTGGAAGTTAGTCTCTGCTGGATATTCATCCTTTCTGAGTGATCTACTCAGTTGAGGACTCATTGTGGGTTAATTGGTCTAATCAAGATGCTAACTGCTGGTTGTCCTATGGCAATCCAGAAATATTGCTTCAGAAAGTCATTGAGCATCACAGTTGTAGACGTGAGACTCATCCGAGTAGAAGAACCAATTGTTGATCTACTCATCTGCTATCTTTAGTCCTTCTAAATCAGAACTTCTTGAGTAAAACTAGGATCTGATTAAGATGCTTAGCAGATACCAGCTAGTTTTGCAAAGGCTAGAATTGGATAGGTAGGAGAATAACTTGTTTGATGATTTGCAATTGATAAATCTTGATCAATTGGTGCCTCAGATACTACTTCAAATTAAGCAGTTCAGAAAACTTGCAGGAGAGAAGATGAGAAATGCATGCACATGTAAGTTCAAGTAGAATTTAAGCCTCAACTTACCAAAGCTCTATCTGAGGTGGGATTGTTCTGTATGGTAAATGTGAAGAATTCTTTAAATCAGCTTATGGTATCCAGATGCTTCAAACATGAGGCCACAATTAGCTTATTGATATGCTCTTAGCAACTTGTTTTTCTGATGAATGAGACTTGATGAAAAGGAATAGGGGGAAACACCTATGGATGCATCATAGAACAAAAAGTACCGCATAATTATCGCCTTCTCTTAATCACGCACTGCTGGTAGTCACTTGTTCTTCAATCCTTCTTTTTTTTGATGGGGTTTTTTGTTTTGGGGGGGGTGGGGGGAGGGGCTATGGTACATTAACTTAATGCTTTATCTTGGGATTTTCTGTTTCATTGTGCAAACAGGATACAGTTCTACTGATATAAATTTAACTTGATTTTAATGTGCTAATATCCAATGTCAACTTAACTGTGCTAAACCTTTTACCACCGGTAACATATATGTATGCATTTATTCTTTTCCGTCTTTTACTTAGATACTTTTTATTACTCATTTCCAAAACAATTTTGCTTAATTTTGTAAGGTGGTTGCTCCGATTTTAGGATGAAGAAAGGCTTAGGGTTATCTACGAAAAGCAGTGCAAGAAGCTGAAAGATTTGGATGATCGAGGAGCAGAGTCTAGTAAAATTGATGCTACACGAGCTTCAATTAGAAAGTTGTTGACAAAACTCGGTATTTGTATCAAAGCTATAGATGCTATATCAAGCAGGATACATAAGTTGAGGGATGAGGAGTTGCAGCCCCAAATCACTGAGTTGATCCAAGGGTACGAATTTGTTTTAGATCATGTTGTTAATGGTTATTATTCTCCCCCCACCCCACAAGAAAAGAAAAAAAGTTCCCAAAAAAATTTAAAAACCTTTTCTTCATTCCCTCTTGAAAGTTTGCCCTCCATTCCTGTTTCAAGTATACCTATACGGTTCATATGTGGTAACAATTTTAGTAAGTCAATAAATGCTTAGGGTTGATTTATCCATATAAATGCCCAGGAGTGAATAGTTTGTTGTTACTTGAAGCAATTTCTGCACCATGATACCTGTCTGCCTATTTGGTGATGCATTGGTTTTTTCAATTTTTATTCTCTTGTCCACCTTGTGTAGGGGAAAATAAGTTGGTCATCAACAGAGAAGACAGATCAATCCCAATTTCCATATATGATACATAAATTCCATTGCTATGTTCAGAATTTATTTTCTTTCATCACCGATTATATTTGGATAAAAGATGGGTTTAGGACTTAGTTTTGAAATTCTTTAGTTAACTGGACAAACACTATGTAAACATGTCCAGGCTGCAAGTGTAATCTCCTTCCCCATGCCACCCCCAACTCCCCGGGAGTGACTGGTCTCTTTCTCTCTTCTCCTTCATTACTGCAGAATATTTTTGGTGGTATGGTGGGACATATGTTGATCATTTTATGGGCTCTCTCTCAAAATTAGTAATGAAATACTGAATGCTTGCCTTCTTTATTCGACATGATATATTACATTGCAATTTGCAGATTGACAAGAATGTGGGAGTCCATGCTTAAGTGTCACCAGAAGCAGTTTCAAGCTATTATGGACAGTAAAACTCGAACTTTGAGGGCGAACATTGGCTCTAGAAAAGATTCAAGCTTGAGGGCCACTGTTGAACTCGAAATGGAGCTCCATAGATGGTGTCACTGTTTGAATGATTGGATTCACACTCAAAAATCATACATTGTGTCCCTAAATGGATGGCTTCTGCAGTGCCTTGATTATGAGCCAGAAGAAACTCCAGATGGAATTGTTCCCTTCTCACCAGGCCGGATAGGAGCTCCTCCAGTTTTTATAATTTGTTATGATTGGAAACAAGCTATGGAAACATTTTCAGAAGCTGGTGTGGCAGATGCAATGCGTAATTTTGCTTCAAACTTGCGACGGTTATGGGAGAGACAAGATGAGGAGCAACGTCAAAAGCTGAAAGCTGAGTACATTTCAAAGGATTTTGAGAAACGGCTAAGAACACTTCGGATGGAGAGGGGAAGAATGGAGCGTCATCAAGATGCAATGTCAGAAAAAAGTGGTTCAATTGTTCCTTCTGAAAGTGAAGTTTCGGCAAAGGATGATCTAAAGGTGGACTTGGATTCGATAAAAGGTAGGTTGGCTGAAGAGAGAGCAAGGCATAAGGATGCCATGAAATTAGTGCATGATGCTGCTTCTAGTAGTGTACAAGGAGGTTTGATTCCTATTTTCAAGGCTTTGGAGGACTTCACTTCAGAGGCTTTGAAAGCTCACGAGCAAGTTAGGATACAAAAAAATGGGCGGGTCTCCTAGCAAGCGTTTTATTCTCTATACGAAAATGGACTGCTTTCTTTGGTTAGAGATTCCTGCTTTGAGCAGCCAGTGGCAGCCGTATGATCATCTGCGCTAACAAATATTAAATTAAGAAACATCTACTCTAGCACCGATTAAATTAGGATAGAATGACGAAAAATTTTATAGTTGAATTTTTTGGCAGTGTAGAGAGCAGCATTGCGAAGATGTTGAAAACAAAGGGTTGTGGAAACCACTCCTGGAGAGCATGAAGATTAGTAGCTTAAGTGAGTTCTCTGGTGTGGTGATCAATTTGGAGATTGAAGGCGTGTGTTTGGATTTCGATTTTGCTACAACCCCAGGGTAAGAGAGGTAAGAATTTTGTACAGAAATTCTTAGATTTATTATTTGGTTGCTGTTTGATGCTTAGTTTGTAGATCGTTCATATGGTTATGTAGTATGAAAGGAGGATTTTAAATTGATGTAGCAACCAAACTCCGAAATTTTGTTAGTTAAATAGAAGCATCTACCTTCCATGCCAACATTAGCAAATGAAAAAGGCAAGACTGTCTTTTTCACCAATGAGAGTTGAACTCAAGATATTCGAGTTTTGCTCAAAGTTAAGCACAGGTTATTGGACCAGTGTCGTTTTCATTAAAAGGGCTAATTGCATGGGTAGGAAAACGTTACTGATTAGCAGCTAATTTTGCTAAGTTTAGAATTGCTAGGATAGAAAAACAAATAGTTGATGAATTGCAATTGTTCCTTATTTACTAACTTAGCAATAATTGAGTGTTTGAAAAAATTCTATAATATTACAAAATTAAGTATTGATTGTGTAATGTTTATATTTAAATTTTTAATTATATAATTTAAAATCAAAGTAAATAGAAAGAAAATAAGATATAAATAGGAGAGAGAAAAGAGTGAGGTAGGTGTGGGTCAATGGAGTTGTTTGATATTGAAAAGTATGTTAGTTGAGTTATTTATAATCAAGCTTAGTTCCAATGAAGTCGTACCCCCCCCCCCGTAGGAAATTAATATCATTGTTGAAGACATTAGAGGTTATGTTAGGTTATACAACCTTTAGTTTCCTACATAGCCTACACAAAAGTTGCTCACTGGGTTGGAGTCTCTTTTCTAAGTAATTCGCTCACCCTGAATTGGGTAGGCTCTCCTTCCCCCCCCCCCCCCCCCCCCCTCCCTCTGAGCTTAAAGACTTTACTTTTATCTGATTATAACTTTAATTTTTTTACTTAATGAAATGTTTACTTTGCTTATTTTGATCAAAAAAACAATGGTGGTCATGAGAGAGTGTTTTTGAGCACAAAATTCTTTTTTAAAATAAATTTTGTACCATTAAATAAATTTAGATGAAAATTAAATTAATCTTAATAATTGTTGTACTTATATAAATGTACAACTTAAATTGTTAAGTATAACATTAAATAGATTCTCAATGTCCAAGTGAACGGTTGAGAATACTAAGAAAAAAAGGAAATGTTAATAACATTTTTATTTCTTAAAATATGTATTTTTTATCAGTTTAGTTTTTAATATATCAATTTTATTATTTTAATCTTTAAAGTATTCAATTCGTATCATTTTTGTCCTTTTATGGACAGACTGTTAAGTTTTTTGATGAAAGTGGTAACGGGTCATTTTTTTAGATGGTATTACGTGTGTAACACGTATTTATTCTATAAAAAATTTAACGGTTTATTTATGTAGGGACTAAAATAACATGAATTTAATATTTTAGATATTAGATTTACAAAATTAATACATTAAAAGTTAAATTGACAAAAAATATATATATTTTAAAGATAAAAAACACTATTAACCAAAAGAGAAAAACTAGCATTTTTCACAGTAGAGTCGAAGCCTCAACTTAGATGGGGAGCAACCGCAAAGTTCAAGTCGCGTGGGTTTGGTACTGTAAACTAAAATGATTTGTGTCCTATTTTCATTTGTAATTTTTAAATTTGATTGATACCGTTGCGTTTTTTAAATTTTTTTTAACTGTATGGACTATGGAGTAGTTGAAATAATAATAGAGTTGAGCCGTAAATTTAGATGTCTAGAATTTGAATTTTGACAATTTTTTGAAATGAATACTCTAATTTTGATATGGATTATCTTTTTTAACCAGATTAGAGAAAAGATTAGTCAAGATATACGTAAACTAACTCGAAAGATCGTTGAACTAAAAAAAAAATTAGTGGGTTTCACATCCACTATTTTTTTTTAATAGAGTATTGAATGATAGTATAAATATTAAATTATTAAATAAGTTTCGTGATATTTATATCTTAGAGATTCTTGAGAGTAAATGTCTTTTGTCTAAATACATCCCAATTAGATTATATTAAACCTACAAAAAAGATGAATTTATTTAAAATATTATAGATGGTATTAAATATATTATTCATCTGAGTTGTTATTATTTTTGGATAATAATAACGAGTCTAAAATATATATCCAAACTTAACGGTCATTTAATGGATGGACCATTAAGTTTTTTTGACGAATGATCACATGTCATTTTTTTTAGATAGTATCATGTTCCCAAAACATTATTATTCCATCAAAAATTTAACGGTTTATCTATGTAGGAACTAAAATAACACGAATTAAATATTTTAGATATCAAATTGATAAAATTAATACATTAAAAATTAAATTGACAAAAAATATATATTTTAAAAATAAAAAAACACTATTAATCAAAAGAGAAAAACTAGCATGTTTTACAGTAGAGTCGAAGCCTCAACTTAGATGGCAAGCAACCAGCAAAGTTTCAAATTGTGTGGGATTAGAGTGCGTTTGGAATGACTTATGAAATTCCATAAACATTTTTTCAATAAGTGTTTCTAAAAAATACTTTGTAAGAAAAACACTTTCATTAAATAAGTATTGCTTGGATATTTAAAATTAAAACTGCTTAAATTAAAATTACATGTGGCATCAGTCACTAGACATGGACCTCAAAATGTCGTTTATTCTGGCGTTTACCATGTTAACGTCACTTTCCTCTATTACCAAGGTCACGTCGTTAGCATGTTTTCGTCTCAACGTCCTCAGAATCAAAATCCTATATGAAAGTTGTAATTGAAATTTATGTGTCATTTGATGGAGATGATGAGTTTTGGTATTCAAATTTGCCAGATTTATATATAGAAATGAACAACTTGACCACTCGACAAACAGAGGTTATTGGGAAATTCTGGTGAGAATCGATGAATCTTTGGTTAGATCGGTGGTGCCATTTTTGATTATCTTCACTAGTGGAATTAATCCATTATTTTGGGAACTAGTAGTTTCGATTGGGGCTTTTGATTTACCAACCTACTATTTCGATTTATCGCCTTTTTTGGGAAAGCTTCTTGATGGGAAGAATCATCTGTTTGCGCTTGGAGTGGCTCATCAATTTTGCCTTGTTGATCTTGAATTGTTGGAGGTTCAAGTTGAAGTTGGTGGTTATCAGATTCCTACTCTTTTGATTGAACATCTGTCGAGCGTCTTTAGTTATCGGCGAGTTAATTGATGTTGTCTGTGGATGTCGAAGAGGCAGGGGGGTGCTGTGGATGTTGGAGAGACAGGAGTGTTGATTGTGAAAAAAAAAAGTGTTTTATCAAAAGAAAAAATTATTTTTTTTTGACTTTTACTTATTAACTTATTTAAGTGTTAAAATTACTTTTACTTATTTAAAAGTGTTTTTGAGAAGTTATCCCAAACACTACTTTTTTTAAAAAAAATACTTATGATAAGTCAAAAAATTTAAAAGTGTTTTTTTTTAATTCTTCCTAAACACACTCTAAATACATCCTAATTAAATTATATTAAACCTACCAAAAAGATGAATTTATTTAAAATACTATAGATGGTATTAAATATATTATTTATCTGGGCCAATAATAATAACAAGTCTAAAATATATATCCAAACATCAATATAAAAGAAATAAAGTGGCCCAACATCATTTTCTTCCATTCTTCTTTCCTAATACCTAAAACAAGAGCACCCTAAGTGCTCTAGGCAAATCATGTGACTCAATTACTTGGAGATCTTAATAGATTTTCTTCAATTTACAATTTAAATAAATTAAAAAGAAGTTAATTTTAAAAATCGATCTCAATTCAAATATTGAAGAGCTCTAATGATGAAAGTGCTTTATGTCATTCACAAAGTTAGTCATAAAAGGTTAATTGAGCTTAGACTAATTTATTATTCTTAATTATCTTAAAAATTAATTAAAAACAAAACTTAATTAATTCTTTTTCCTCTAATTTGTCGAACAAGAGTAATATTATTAGAACTTAATTTACTGACTTAATTCATTATGACATTTGTATTGACTGTGGGGTCCATCAAACATTATAATTTAATTTTAATCTAATAATTTCACTAAAATTATATCATTAGATCAAATTTTTAGGTGAATTAATCCTCATGCAAACCAGATCTTTGACTCGGGCCCATTTAATTCCATCAAAACCTTGGGAACTATTCCCATGAGTGAGGTACCATGGAATCATCCAAAAAGCCCAATAATATTGTGCCACGTCATGGAAACTCCATAAGGGACTATTTTCTGACGTGGCAGACAACTATTGGACCGTCCACGTGCTCCATAAGCCTTTTTGAGAACTACTCTCTTTATCTTACGTTACATTTCACTTGCCCTATGTGAACAAATAGAATTATGCCACGTGGATAATGATGTATAAAAAAATCAGATTCGGAGAGTACAATAGTTTTACATAATCTCGACAGTATAAATACGATCTTGAGGATATACTTCCATGTCTTTCTAGTACTATCGCTTTCGGATACAAGCAAATCTCTGATACTTTTTAAGAGAGAGAGAAAAGCAAAGGAGAGAGAGAGAGAGAGAGATCTGTGGCAATGGGGTTTAGGGTTTGGATAGGTTTCTTTGTAATTGTTTTCGGTCTAGTTCTGGCCTGTACAATCTCGGCTTCGGAAAGCGAAGAGTCCCAATCGAAGGATTTCGTACTCACTTTAGATCATTCGAATTTCTCTGAAACTATTGGGAAGCACAATTTCGTCGTGGTCGAGTTCTACGCTCCATGGTAAAACTCAAACTCATTTGCTGTTGTCGTGTGCTCTCACTTTCGTATGATTGACTGTGTCTGTAATTTTTTTTTTCGTTTCATGATTGATAGCATATACATGATATATTCCTATCTAGATATTTAGGGCCTGTTTGGAGTGTATCGCTGAAAATCTTTAATACTGAACTGGTAGCTCATGAAGATTTTCAGATTTAAAAACTGATCAAGAAAAATATATTAAGTTCAAGTTCAATTTGAATGATATTGTTCTGGACGCTTTTTCTTTTAAGGCTCTTGACACTGGTTATTTAAATTGGGACATTGAAGATGAGGTTGATATTTCTAGGGTTCCATAAATTTCACCTCCTTGATAATTTTTATGTAAGTAAAATGTAATGAAATACTGGAGGACAAAGAATTTGTTGATAAGTTTACTCGTCTTCCAGGTATCTATTTAAATTGGGCGATGATCTAAAACTGAAGCATGATCTAAAACTGAAGCATGAATGTGAAATAATGGGTATTTTTTCCGCTGCTGTGCCGATTACTACCCTACATTTTCTTTTCCTTGTGTTTTGACGTGAGCTGGTTATTTACCTCATTAGCTGCGCAATTCCCCCTAATTCAAGGATTGTTATGTTTCAGATAATTCATTTGTGTTCGGTGAAATCTTTGCTTCTTTAATGCCTTGTCACCACACTAACCTTTGCGGAACTCTATTCTCCATTAAGTCCCTTATCATCTGAGTCTCATTCTTCTAAGACGATTACCTTTTCTTTCTTCTGGTACTTTCAGTGCCTTTACAGTTCTATTTTTATTAAAAAATTATTCTTAAGATTAACTTGATTCAGTTATTGATGTGGATGATTACCCTTATGGAACTTGTAGCATTTTTGACTTGAGGATTATTGTTGTCTATTAGAAAATGGCAAACACACTGACAATTTAATTTAGTAGGTCAGTCTAACCGAAAAAACTTGTCTCGGTCAATGATTTGTATTTTTTATGAACTTCTTATCTATCAATAAAGAATTTCTGTGTGCTTTTTTGCCACAATAATCTGGACAGTTGCTGGTTACAAGCAGCAGTGGTCGACCAGTGTAATTTGTGTTGGAGCAGCCATTGCATAAAAACATGTCCATTGCACTAAAGGGGAAGTTTTGTTACATTTTAATGCAATTTGGTTTATTTTAGAGCCTCAGATGATGTAGAAAAATATTGAAAGCATTGATTACCATCATAGGTTTACTCTTCTTACAATTAGGGTTCCAAAATTTGTCATGTTTTATTTTTTACGTAATTTTTTACTTTTTTTTTCCATAATAACTCAAGGATTTTTTCTGCACTTGTATGTGTTGATTGTTAACATTGCGCCTTTCTAACTAACACGAGCCAGAAAGGAGGTACTTCTTCTCTGTCCTCCCTCTACCTTCCTGTTAGCGATAATTTACATTAGTATTCAGCATTATTTTCGTTATACACGAGTTTCTTGTATCAGAAAATCCAAACTTTACTTTTATTTATTTGTTCCTTCTTTTGTCTAGAAACTTGGAATTTTTTTAGAAATCATCATAGGTGTATTGAGCATGCATTTGTCTTTGTGCACCAATTTAATTATAAATTAGTTATTGACTGTGCTTTTTTTTTTTTGTGTGTGTGTGTGAGAGAGAGAGAGAGGGAAAGAGAGAGAGCATGTGCAATGAGTACAATTGTTGATTCTCGTTTTTTGTTTCTTTTCTCTCCCATATGTGAATAGGATGTACATCTTAGATTGTTAAATGGTGGCATGTCAGTTAAGCAAAGTTGTATCATATGAAACGGATAAATCTTGTTTGGACTTTAATAACTTTCTGTATTTTTTGACAGGTGTGGTCACTGCAAGAAACTTGCTCCCGAGGTAACATAAGTTTTTGATTTCAAGTGATTGAATATGGATGTTCTTCAAGCTAAGAATAGTAAATTAAAGATAACGTGTCATTGTTTGCAGTCAAAATTTGTACTTGGATTGGACTATAAAAATATGTCATCAGTTACCTGACAACATTTGTATTGGATTGTAGTATGAGAAAGCTGCATCTACATTGAGTAGTCATGATCCTCCTGTTATTCTGGCAAAGGTAGATGCCAATGAAGAGAAAAACAAAGGTCTTGCAAGTGAATATGAGATTAAAGGTTTCCCCACAATTAAGATCATCAGAAATGGAGGGAAGAATATTCAAGATTTCAAAGGTCCTCGTGATGCAGATGGTATTGTTGATTATTTGAAAAAACAAAGTGGGCCTGCATCTGTGGAGTTGAAATCTGTGGAAGATGCCAGTGGTCTTATTGATGACAAAAAAGTTGTTATTGTAAGTGCTTTATGCCTTTTTTATTCCTGGTTTTTATCCATATTTAGTGAGGGATTGGAATAAAGACATTATCTCACATGTTTATAGGTTGGAATATTCCCAGAATTCTCTGGAGAGAAGTTTGAAAATTATACAGCCCTTGCTGAGAAATTGCGTTCTGACTACGAGTTTGGTCATACTCTGGATGCAAAACTTCTACCGCTTGGGGACTCATCTGTGTCTGGGCCTACAGTTAGGCTGTTCAAACCATTTGATGAACGTTTTCTAGATTGCCAGGTAGGGGAAGTTTAACGAGTTTGGCTACATATTATCTGTCTGGTCTGTAATATTGTATTTTCTCCCCTTTTTGATCATATAACCATTCCCTTGTAAATGTATTCTTTAAGAAGTGACGTGTTTGCAGGATTTCGATGTGGATGCTTTAGAGAAGTTTGTTGAAGAAGGGAGTATTCCTGTTGTTACTATCTTTAACAAAGACCCTAGCAACCATCCCTTTATCATCAAATTCTTCAACAGCCCTGATGCAAAGGTGAATAAATGTGTTACAAGTTTTTCCCATTATATTTTTGTTTTGTTAAAAAATTGCTTGCTATGAAATACTTTTTTCAGATTGCTATCCCTCCATAAAAAAATAAATAGAAAACCAGTGGTTGCTACGAAACACTTCTTTTATTGAAAAAAGTATTGTACTGTGACAATTACCTATACATAATTTTTTTATCTTTATGTTGCCCACTAATGAGAGAGTTTGGAATGTGTAGGCCATGTTGTTTCTAAACTTCGGCAGTGAGCTTGTTGATACCTTCAAATCAAAATATCATGAAGTTGCTGAGCAGTACAAAGGAAAGGGCGTAAATTTTCTGATGGGTGATGTTGAGGCTAGTCAAGGTGCTTTCCAGGTTTGTATAATTCAAGCTTTCATTGGTATAACTAGGTATATTTGGGGCGTTTTTGTTGGTAGCATGCAATATATTAATAACATGTTTATCACTTCATTGGTTTGAATGAACAGTATTTTGGACTTAAAGACGACCAGGTGCCTCTCATCATTATTCAGACCAATGATGGCCAGAAGTATCTCAAACCAAATATAGAGCCTGATCATATTGCATCATGGGTGAAAGAATACATGGTGATCCTTTATTCTTTTAATAATTGGAAACATGATTGTAATGATGACCTTAGTATATTTTGTCATGTTCTGATGAGCAAAAGATTCTATTATAGGTGACAGAAAAAGAGCAATTGCTTTTCATTTTTCAGTGCAGTTCCTGAAAGTAGCTAACTGTTAAGACTACACAATTGCAGGATGGCAACGTGCCACCATTCAAAAAGTCTGAGCCTATACCTGAGACCAACACGGAACCTGTTAAGGTGGTGGTCGCTGACAGCCTTCAGGACATGGTTTTAAGCTCTGGGAAAAATGGTGCGAATGAGCACTAACTAGATGAGTTTTTGATATATATATATATGTAATCAACTTGGATTTCATTTTTTCTTGTATGGTTGTGTCTATAAAGAAATTGCATTTCTCGTATGGGTGCAGACAATGAACATACATTTTTTTGGATATCTCCACTCGTATTGTGACATGCCTAGAAGTTTGTAGAACAATGCCCATATATGTGCATAAAGTATTCCAATATCAAACATGAGACAAAATCAAGTGAATCATGAACTGGACTCCTTTTGACAGTTGAAGAACATGACTCACGTATACATAAAGTTTTTCAACTGGACTGAGTAGGAAAAGCAAGTGAATCAGCTTTTGATAGAGAAAGAAAAGTAGCTAGAAAGGAGATAAATGAGGCCTAGTGTATCTATTTAATTAGTGTAGTTGACATATGTCTTCCGAGTACTGCAATAGCTGCATGGAAACTATAGTGAAATCGAGATATTTGTCCCATCAGTCGATGCATGCTCATTTGAGAGACATGTTTATGTTGCTCTGTCCTCCCCATGTTTTTTGTTCTATATTTTAGAGTTCTGTGATGTCTTCTGTCCATGTTCCATTTCATGCTAATGGTACAAAGATCTTTAACCTTAGATAACATTTTGCTTTTTCCTTCCCCTAACATGATTGTGATAAATGGGCCATGGAGATTTTTTTTTTACATTTTGGTGGAGATTTGGTTGAGAATTCTGCAACCTTGCAGAATTGATTATTGTGTACTTATGCTGGGTCTTGAGTTATACTTGCAACAGTTTTATTTCTTATGTATACCATGAAAAATTCCTGCAACCACATCTTATGTCAGGGTATGTTTCATTTTGCAGTTCTATTAGAATTTTATGCTCCTTGGTGTGGACACTGCAAGAAGTTGGCTCCAATCTTGGACGACGTTGCTGTTTCTTTTGAAAATGATGACGATGTTTTGATTGCCAAAATTGTAAGATTTAGTAAAATCCTGCAATGCATTTGTCATTTTTGTTGCTCACATGTCGTAGGCTAGGATTGACATTAGTAAAGCATAATAACTAGCCATAATGGTAGTAGTAACTTCACGGCAATCGTATATGCAGCAAGAGTTTTTCTTAAACTAGGCTTCACTCAAATTGTGAGAAATAATGTGGTCAATAAATCTCTTAGGTTGGTATTATTGATGTTAAAATGTAAAGGGGGCAACTGTTTCTAATCTGAATGAAATAAGTGAAACAACTCTCATTAAGAAGAGAGGGAAGATGAAGATACTTGAATTTTTTTACAGGAATATTACAAGAAAGTAGTCCTCGTTATGCTGCATTAGTGTATCTTGATTTGATTGTCACATTGGAAGCATAGTTTCTATTATTATCATTTAACTTGATCAGTTTAGATATTGATCCTTTTCTTTGATTATTGCCAATTCGTTTTTTAATCTATTTCCTTTCTTCAATTTCAAGGATGCTACTGCAAATGATATTCCAACTGGAACTTTTGACGTCAAAGGTTATCCAACTTTGTACTTCAAGTCAGCAAGTGGAAATCTGTCGCAGTATGAAGGGGACAGGACCAAGGAGGATATCATTGATTTTATTCAAAAGAACCGGGATAAAACTGCCCAGCAAGAATCCAAGAAAGACGAGCTTTAATGGAGGTAACTAAATATCTAAGTTGCAATTTTTATTGATTTTAAGGAAACAGCATAGATGGAATTTTTCTGACATAATCTGAACGGTTTCTCCTGGGTTTTGATAAAGTACCTACTTTCTGGACGGTCCCATGAGTACCAAATTGGAAGTTCTGAACAGGGGTGTGTTTATATTTGCGTTGATAGTTTTTCATTAGCATGTTGGCTGTCTGTTTATCTTTTTCATAGCATATAATGAAGTAAAATAGAATTTTGTTGTGTGAAAAACACATTTTCAGGTGTCATTATTGAAATTCATAGTCGTTAAGAGTTTTCTAGTGACTACAAAAGCCATTTGGCCAAATATGGTCGGGCTTTTTTCCAGGAAAAGTAAATGAATTTTCTTTATACGTAATATCGGATAGCTACAAGTGTTGGGGGTTTACTGATTTGGTATTTATGCTGCCAGGGAGGGAGCACTAGCTCAGTCTTGAAGATGATGTGGGGTGCGAGCACTATGGGAGACATTTGGCGGCTTTTACCTGAAAATGTTAGCAAGAAAACAAGCGCTGATCTTTCTTCATCTTATCCTCCTCATTCCCTTCTCTTGTTGAGTTTTATTTGGGGTTCTATAACTTTATAAAGTTTAGGAGGTTCTTTTGGAATGTGTAGGTGCCCTAAATTTCAGTTTGGGGTGTAGTATATAGTTCACAATCGAACAATTTTGGGGCTATAAAAATTGTCTTACATTTAGTTAAAATGCCTGTTCTGAGAAAAGATGCTCTCTCTCTCTCTTTTTTTTTTTTTGCTTGCGGGAACTCTCTCTCTCTCTCTCTCTCTATATATATATATGACATATATACATACACACGTGTGCTTGGACGTGCACGTGTGTGCATATAATCTGGCTTTGTTTCTTGGCCCTTTATTTTTGAAGATGCACCTTGTGTCTTCAATCCATTTGTGGTCAACTCACAATGCAATCTGCATCTGCATGTGTCGATTATGTATTCTTTTCTGTTACACATCTGTATTGTTTTCCTAATCTTTTTTTGTTTTACACTGCCGAAGGAGCTCAACAAAGCTGACCGGGCAGTTCCCTGTTTTGTGTACTGGTCCAACTGCAGTGAATGCTTCACACACACACTCACTCGCGCAAGCACTCTTACGATGTGTGTGTTGGGGGGGGGTGGCGTGGGCACAGTATATGTATGACAAATAATTCTGTAAATATTAAATTTTAAATGCCAAATGATGTGGCGTGTTGAGGGTTGTTGGATGATTAGTGAAAGTCAATGAGACCATTAATCTAACCACGTAAAAGAAAATCAATAACAAGACTAAGTATTTTGGACATTCCTTAAAATTCGAGAATTCAATAACTGCGAGTTGGTTTTGCGTCTGATTGGTAAGTTTTGTTGAAATTTTTTATATTGGGTCAAATTCATATCGTGTATCATATCGAAATTAACTTGATTCATACTCAACTCTTTTATCAACTGGATCGGATAATCACCCCAATTATGATCCAAATTGGTTGAAACTAAACTTGTCCTTGGTATAACTTCTTACGGATTTTATAACAAAGTGAATGGACTGTGTTAGAAAATACCAAACTCCAGTGTTAATTATGTCAGCACAACAATATATAGTCCGTCAAAGTGTTGGTTTTTTTTATGGAGTCTAGTTTGTATATGTGATCCGGATGATGACCCGACCCGAAATAATGTTGTGTGGTTTTTAATTAAAAATTTTCTGAGGCTTAGTCCATGGAGCAAAGACTTGGGCCGGTTATACAGTCCAGTGCGTAGGACATATAAACCCTGTTGTTTTGGTGATTAGGGTTAATCGTGGATTGTACAGCCGTTCTCTGTATTCAACTCTCTCAATTGTGAAATCACTGCAGCTTCGTGGACGTAGGCAAATTGCCGAACCACGTAAAATCTGTGTCTTGTTCTTTCTTGTTTCTTATTGTTTTATATTCTTGATTTGTTCTTCGATTGTGTGTGTTTGTTAATGAATTTAAATCGTGTAAAATCCCAACACAAAGATGATGAAAAGCCACATACGTATATATTGTTATACAAAAAACACCCAACACAACTAAGAGGTTAGCGGTCAGCCTAATGGCCCCACCCAAAAAAAAAATCTATAACACAACTAATTCTGTAATCTTGGGTCTTCTCTCTGAGCAATCTGGAGACATTGCCTTCCTTTTGTTGCTGTTATTGTTCTTCTTATCGCTGTCATTGTCATTGTTGTCGTTGCCATTGTTCGTATTGTCATCAACGAAGCTATCATCAAAATGTTTACAAGAATGGCTACCATTGTTCGTATTGTCATCAACGAAGCTGTCGTCAAAATGTTTACAAGAATTGCTAAGGGGATTCAGAATGTGAGACTGAAGCTCCCTTAGATCTGACAGCTTCACAGGTTTCAACAAGAACTGCTCTGCTCCTCCTTCCAAACACCTGTATAAAGAATAAAATCAAACTAATATACAATATAGTTTGTGTGTCAAATGCAATTTTAAAAAATTGAAAGGGGTAGAAATAAAAGAGGGTTTTACATATTGATTCTGGAGGGTACGTTTTCTGATGACATGACCACCACTGGTACGTTTTTCCATGAAGATTCCTGCAAGTGCATAGTCTTATTCAGAAGGGAGCAAAATCAATATATAATATAAATATTGGGCTCACTTCTATTTACTTCAATTCAATAGTACATAATTTATTTTTATTTTTTTGCTTAAAAACATTATTTTTCTACGTAGTCTCCAATGTCACATAATTTAACTAACACACTCAGCAAACAATTTTATTAATTTACGCATGCCTCTCTCTTCTATTTCTGTTCTTCTTAATTTTAAATTGTATTATTAAAAAAAATTTAAAAATAAATATCTCAATTTTTTAGTATCGCATAATATCTTTGAACCGGAGTTATTATTACTTGCCATATATGGAAGGTTGGTGCTTCTCTTAGTAGTTTTTAAAATGTAGATGATACCATCATATTTTCTGCAGAATAGGCCTTTTTCTTCTAAACTTTTGCTTGTAGAATTTTAATGTATAAACAATTGGGCCAACAAAAGTTTTGTCTCTGATAATTTTCACATGAAAGAAAAATGCCATAGAAATACTTTAGTTATACATGTTAATAGTTCAAATTTTTAGAATAGATGGTTCAGTTTAATATTAGAAAATCGACCCTGACAACGAAATGGTTGTTTACTTACGGGAAAAAAAAAAGTATCGGGAAAAGAAAAAAGTGGAAAAAAATTAAAAGAAAGTTTAGACAAAAAAATAGTATCAACCAAGACTAAACCAAAGCATGACACCAACGTTATCAGTTATGAACTTATGTTTCACTTTAGTGCTTTTAATTCTAAGTAAAGGTTACAACTACGGAATCCATAATGCAATGGCAAAAACTTACACAAGTACCTGGTTTAATAACCAATGTAAACAGCATTTGTAGGGAATATTTTATAGTACACACACACACACACACACACATAGATATATATATATATATTCATGTATGTGAAGAAAAAAAATGAAAGTGCTAGTTCTGATGGCTGACCTTCACTCTTTTGAGCAAATCATAGCCGCTCATCCCTGGCATACTATAATCCGTCATGATCAAGTTGACTTTGGAGGCCTGCACTTGATTTAGATATACTGATTAGAAATAATCATTAGCATTACTTAAATAGAAAGATTCACAAATAATGTGCACAAAGATTTGGAATTTTTTCATCAGATTGATCAAAAAATATGGCAAAGCACAAGGAGCAAGCAAAAGGAAGAAATCTAAATATATATTAATAATGTTCTATGGGGGGTTATGAGCTTTTCTACTATCAAACATTGAGTAAGTGGGTTTATTAATGTGTAGGTTCAATAGTTTATATCATATGCTAAACTAATATGGTGAATATATCATTTTTTTTAATCTTTCTTTTCAAAGGTAATATGTTGTATATTATGACAAATTGTTACTCAACTCGAGTCGTGTTTGAGATTTGTTATATGAATTTTGTTTGGTCATGACACTCACTGGTCCTTTTACACTATTCTCCACAGTTTTCAACAATGCCTGTGTGGCTAACTAATTATGTGGGACAAACGGAAGCCTGATGGGAAAACTTGTTTCCAAACATTTTTGTGTCGGTTTAACACACCACATAACAATGTTAGATTATGTACATCACCTATAAAAAAATTGTACATTCCAAACAAACGACTACTAGATATCATTTGGTCAGAATTTTTTTTAAGAAAAAACCAGTTTGTGCATTCCACAAACTAATTTTTGGCAATCTCTCATTGGGTACCATACATGACACTGTCATTTGATGTATC
The DNA here is from genome assembly GCA_963454935.2 of Ilex paraguariensis. Lineage (NCBI taxonomy): Eukaryota > Viridiplantae > Streptophyta > Magnoliopsida > Aquifoliales > Aquifoliaceae > Ilex > Ilex paraguariensis. Next base: position 55,485 of record CAUOFW020001265.1, read on the forward strand.
AAATCCATTCAAAATTTTCCAAAAATATTGTAACTTTAGACTTTACCAATCAAATTTGCAGTAATTTTCCTCCTTTTGGGTCTATATGTGGACCAATAAATAGAGCAAGTATCAGGATAACCTCATGCTTTGAAAGATGTGTTAATCTGTCAAGCCTACTCTCAACACAATTCCTTTTTCTCCCATTGAAATCTCAACGGCTCTCCTTGTTATTATCAATTGATTGGCAAAAATGTGAATGATCTTCTGTGATTTTTACCCATGAATTAAACACCCATCACGCCCAAAACAAAGGAAAAAAGTAGAAAACAAACTTTCTTTCCTAAATAATATGTTTTCAAAGTGGCGTAAAATGTGGTGAGCTTATATCATAGAAAATTTTGTTTCTATTTAGAAAATTAAATTGCAAAAGCAAACCATAAAATCAATGTCTAAACCTCCAAACTTTCCTTTTTTGTACCCCTCTTCCATACAATAAGAAAAACAAAAGTAATATGGAGAAATGATGAAGAAAACTAATAAGAAAATTAATGATCCTGTTCCTAATGTGAATCAATGCTCAATTGGAAAATCTTACCAATGTGGCCATGATAAACATGGACATTTTTGGAGCAAAAAAAACAAGACTGCAATGGAGAAAGAATACAGCTGAAAAACTAAGAAAGAAATGATGTTTAGAATTCTCACCTCCTGCTGCGGTGACAAGGATGAAGAGGATGTGCAACAAGAGGAAGAACAAGAAGTTGTGGAATCATTATCTGTGTTCTCAAGCAAACCCAGATACTCCAAAGCTTTATCCCCAGAATCCACACAAGTTACTGTATCAGCAACCATTGGAAGAGAGAGAGAGAGTGAGTGACTATAATAAACAACATCTGTTTGATCGTGTATATAATCAGTGAAAATATACACACACCTTGGTATGAAGAAACAGTTAAGAGCCTCTCCAACAGCTTTCTGTCAATATGACTATCGTCAACAGCTAACACATGAAGATGTCTCTTTTGTTGTTCTTGCTCGTTTTGGTTCCCATCAGATTCTAAATTCAAATCCATGCTGTCAAACAACTGGTATAAAAAAGATCCCCTCAAATTCTCAGTTGCTGAGTCCATGCTCTTTGCTCCATGAATCAAACTGTACGTTTTATTTGTCTGTGTGTGTAGGAGGGAGAGTGAGAGAGAGAGAGAGAGGCGTTCCTAGTGGGAATGGAGTTGGGTGGGCTTAATTTGTATCATCAGTAGGTTTTTATTGAGTAGTTGAGAAGCAATCCTGTTTGCAGAACATGTCGTCTTTCTTTTACTTCTGTGTGATCTCTTCCTAGATTCTCCATTGACACCGCGTTGGTACAACTATTGATGCCATCTTCCCCTCCACCCTGTGGGGTCTCTCTCTCTCTCTCTCTCTCTCTCTCTCTCTCTCTCTCTCTCTCTCTCATGGTTTTTTCTTTGTTTTGGATTTAGGGTTGATTACCAATTTGTCAAGGAAAATCCGGAGATCTTTGTTCCCACTTTGTCTACATAATCTCAACGTTGATTCTGGGGATTGAATAGCTTGACTTTGAAAAGTGATTAAGTAGCTAGTAAGATATTGTTTAGAACTCTCTCTCATGACCTTTTTCCTGTTTTGATCATTTTTCTAATCCTTTTAATTCACACCGGCTTTGCATGCTCAAGCTGGATTGGAGGAGTTTTGTCTCCATCTCCACCAACAAATAGCCAAGTCTAGTAATTTCCATGGAGATTACAGTGTGGGTCCGAGCCAGTAATTATCCTTGGGATGAACCTAGATATAACATAGTAATCATATGGTGTGTACACATGACAGACCCGTGCAATACCCGAAATTTAATTGCAATTCTCGGAATTTACATTTTCAAACAATTTCGATGTCTATATACTCTATCCCAATTCCAAACCCTGTTAATTTGTTTATGCTAGAGAGAAGTGTTAGAGTGAGAAGAGAGATGAGTAAGATGAGAAGTGAAAGGAGCATGGTGAGTGAAAAGTTATTGAAGATGCGGGAAGTTAAGGGAGTTCTTATTTGTAGGGTTTGGAACATTTAGATTTAAGGAAACGAGTTCAAATTGGGAAAATGGCTAGAGAAGAGTCGCGAAGTTATCTCGCCTCTAATTTCCTTGTTATTATTTTCTATTTCATGTTTAGATTTTCTCATAACTAACATATTTTTTTTCCTTGTAAAAAATATAATGAAATACAAAAAAGTTGTGATTTATACCTAACTTTTTATTTTACCTTTATTTTTCTTCTAGAATTAGTTTACAAGCCACTTTTTTTTTAAAAAAATTTGAATTTTTAATAAATATTTTTATGTCTTCTTTAAATCGATTTAATATAATTAATTGTAATTTAAATAGTAAAAAAAAATTCTTGTAACTTTCTTTTTTTCAAACAGTATAATGAATTTATTTTAAACTTTTTCGTTAGTTTTTTATGCTAATTAAATATATGCATAGAAATATATTTTTATTTTTTTTAATTCATTTTCTATCATTTTCACTTTTCGTCAGTTTGTTTCTCTAAGAAATTTTTGATTTTGAACTAGTCCTCTCTCTCTCTCAGTTGAGTAAGTTTGATGGTTCACTGTAACTGTTGCTAGTTGCCACTTGCTAGTTTGGATATGAAGAACTCTGCCGTTTGGCTACACCTTTCTTAAAATATTATTTGCCTTTTTTTTTGCCTTTATGAAAGTACTTTTTAAAATTGAGTTTTTGTTTATTACTTTTGCTTTTTTGTTAATTTTTAGCAAGATTTGTTCCCTTCTCTCAACTTAAAACTCATCTATATTAGTCTACATGTGCACTTATATAAGTACTAGTTATTATCTATGTCTGAAAGTATAGAGTAATAAAAAATGATAAACAATAAATATATTTGTATTTATATTCAAAATCAAATCAAAAACATAAAAAAAAAGATAAAAGAATTTAAGTATCGATTTGTAGTGAGAGTGAGAGGTGGTGGACGACAGTGGTGGTGGTGGTAGAAGACAGTGATAGTTGTGGTGGGTGACGACCATGGTGGCAGTGGTGACGGAGAGGGCGGCAGCATAAGTGGTGGTGGCGGTGATGGGGGGTGGAGGCAGTGGTGGTGGCAATGGTGGGGGTATGGTGGCAATGGCGGTGGTGGTGGTAGTGGCAGTGGCGACTGTGGTGGTGGTGGTGGCGACGACGGTGGTTGTGGCTGTGTCGGTGGTGGTGGTTGCGGTAGCGGTGGCGGTGGTAACGGTTGTGGTGGTGGTAGTGATGGTGGCGACATTGGCGATGGTGGTGGTGGTAGCGACGACAGCAGTGGCAATGATGGTGATGGTAGAGGTAGTGGTGAGATGGTTTCAAATACTATTTTTTTAAAGTATTTATGAGAAATAATTTTTAAAAGTACTTTTAAAAAGTCAATCTAAACACACCCTTAGGGGCCTATTTTTTCTATTAAATTTAGGGTGTTAATATTAGCCGTTAGATTAATTTTAAAATAAAATTTATAACGATCTCAACTGCGAATATCAAAAATCATTTTGTTTATTTTTTGAAATTTGAATTGTAAACTACTTTATTATATAGACTAGTTATTTTCTGTGCCTGAAAGTACAGAGTAATAAAAATAGTAAACAATAAACATATTTGTATTCATATCTAAAATCAAATCACAAATATAGAGAAGACATAAAGAAATTTAAACATCGATTTATAGTAAGGGTGGACAACAGTGGCGGTGATACGAGACGGTGATGGTAGTGGTGGTAACGGCAGCGATGGTGGGGCCGACAGTGTTAGCAGCCACGGTAGTGATGACGATAGCGGCAGCGGTGGTGGTGGTGGTGATGGTGGCAATGGTGGCGGCAGCGATGGTGGTGGCGATGACGGTGGTGACGACGGTGATGGTGGGGGGGGTGATGGTGACGGCGGTGATGGTAGGGGCGGTGACGGTGGTGGTAGGGGCGATGGCAACGACGACAGCAGTGGTAGTGGCAATGGCGATGACGGTGACGACAGTGGTGGTGGGGCCAGCAGCGGCGACGACGACGATGAAGGTGGCAGTGGTGGTGGGGGGGTGGTGGCAATGGGGGCGACGATAACGGCAACAACGACGATAATGACAGAAGTGGTGGTGGTGGCGGCGACAGGGGTGTTGGTGGTGGTGGTGGCGGCGATGGTGGCAGCGGAGGTAGTGGTGAGGCGGTTTCAAACATTATTTTTTTCAAAGTATTTATGATAAATAATTTTTAAAAGTATTTTTAAAAAGTCATTTCAAACACATTCTTAGGGGTCTATTTTTCCTATTAAATTTAAGGTATTAATATTAGCCGTTAGATTAACTTTAAAACAAAATTTATAGTCATCTCAACCGCAAATAGTAAAAGTCATTTTATTTATCTTTTGAGATTTGAATTATAAATTACTTTATTATATAGATATTATTATTCATATAATACGATGCATATAGATTACTAATTTCGCAAAATAATAATTACTTTTTTATGAAATTACAATTTTGCGTGAGAAAAAGTACTTCCGAATTAAATTGTGAAAAAGACTAATAAGAAATGGGTGAAATGCCACTCATTTTCAATTGAGGGACATTTTGTTTAAACTAGCAATGTACAGTGGCCTAACGATTTCACATCTTGCTGTTAAATCGTTAGATCACGGGTTCAAATCTTAGTAGCCCCTCACATGTAACAACTTCAAACAGGGATAAAAAAAAAAAAAAAAATTGCAACTAGATATCTGACCTATGTTTATTAAAGAATACCTAAATTGATCTGTGACATATTTCAACTGGAGAAAATGTGGTTTTAATTCTACAATAAAGGGATTAGAATAGTCTTATCAAATTATATTGTAACTTTAGACCAATCATATCATTTTGAAGTTTATACTATGAAATCTAAGATATTGCATATAAGGGGTATGAAATATGAATGTTAAAGTATGAATTAATATTTTTAGCTAATTGAATTAATGTAAAATACAATTTTTTAAAAATATAAATGCAACTCAATTAATAGGGTTTATTTGAGCTTCTCTCTACCTCCACCTTATATGATTAATTAATTAATTGTCTGCTCATAGTGTAGACTGTAGAGTGATTGTAATATTATTTCTCGTTTGCTTACTCTTCTATTCGTAAAGTATATTGATTAGCTTATAAAATTAGCAGCTATATTATAATACTTACACACCATTTCGTATTTAAAAAAAAAAAAAAACAATGTAACATGGACATTTGGGAATGCATTTAACACTATATTTTCTTTTGGTTCAATGGTCAGGGGTGTTCTAATCAGCCTACGTACACCTCAATTAATCTCCTCACCTATCTGGTCAAAGGCAGACTATCAACACCGAAACTAGGGGTATTTGTGAGAGATAAATCTCTCATGACCTACCTTCAAGAGATTCACAAGATTCAAACTCATTCAGATCAGCTCGTCTCTGTTAAGCTACTCTTTTAATTAACATTATCAAAACTATTAGAACTCTAATGGATAGTTCAAGTGGTAAAAGAGATTATTTGTAAATTCAAACGTTCTTAATTCAAATTTTGGTATCACTCAGGACTAATTCGTGAAGAATTTATCTCTTATAAATACCTTAATCTTAACGTGAATGAGCTGTTTTTGATCAGAATAGAGAGAGAACTAATCGAGTAACGCATTGATTAACCTGAAAAGTATCCTGATCATTGAGACAAAAAAAAAAAACAAAAACTAGGCAATTAGGAACACTTGCACCATCACATTTAGAAAAAAGGGGCAATTCTCCAATTAAAATTATAAATTGGACTCACCATAGATAGTGCTTATTCTGGCTAAACAAATTCTTTAAACCAAGGACCCAGACAGAATAATTAGAATTTCAAGGACTGAAAAAGGAAAATTGGGACCACAATAGAATGAGGTGAGAGGGAGGGCATGGAAACATGGAACCAACCCATTGTAATTATATTGAAGTAGACATGAAATAAGTAAAAGTTGGGGGACCAGTGACCCACTGGCAAATTTTTGAAAATCTTTGTGGGCCCTCTCTAAAAAAATATAATCTTTGGCGGGTCCTTTTTTTTGGCCTTCTGGGCTAAATCTGCAATTTATAGAATCTGTCCCCTTCGAGGGTGTCCAAAAGCAGAAAGTTTTTTTCATACTGCTGAGAATTTTTAATTTCACACTATTGAGTGTTGGGGTCCCACATCTTGCCTGCCCCGTGTTACTTGCTCCATGTGTGGGCCTCATCATGAGGTTGACAACAGGCTGACAAAGTCAATCTGCCATGTCAACCGTTTGATCAAATCAGTATCATCTTCTAAGATTCTCCCGCCACCTAACAATTTCGGGTGTGTTTGGTTGGCTGGGTTTGATGGGATAAGATTTGTATTTTTTCTAATCGATTAGATTAGAAAGTAAATAAGTTTATTCCTAACCAATTTCAGGTTTCAGAGGTAAAATTAAAATTATGTGAGTCACACGAATTTAAAGCCTTTTTATTTTATTTTTAACATTATATCTCTTTAAACAATTTAATTCTTTATACTAGAATAATTAGATTTCTTTTTTTTGAGAAAAAAAATATTTGCAAGCAGTTGTTTTTGAGTAATTTAACCAATAAAATCTCAATAGTTTTTAGAATTTCTAATTCAAGCAATTGCAACTTGTCTATTTGCATTCATTGATTATCTTTCTATAATCAATGAAATTACCAACTCCAAAAACCCATTTGAGAGCACATTTATTTGTTGAAAAAAGAAAAAATTTGCCCAATGAATCCAAATATAAATGGGTGTATTATTTTGTTCAAAACAATTCATGCTATAGTTTCAAACCGAGATCAAAGACTATCTCAATATGATTAGACATAACTTGTCAAATAAGGGAAAAAAATGAAAAAGAAAAATACAAGAATAAGAAATTTAAGAAGAATGCACACCTGCATCATAAAAGAGTTTGAATTCTAATATGTAGTTAGTGTTAAAGATCTAGATTTGCGTTTAAACAACTTTTTTTGGTGGCCGTGGTTGGTGGTGTGGCCCAACGATGGGTGGTGGTGTGGGTTGTTGTGGTTGGTGGTGTGGGCCGATGATGGCTAGTGATGTGGGTTAGCGGTGGCTGGGTTGGTGATGACTGGTGGCGCAACTCATGGTGCCTAATCCTGTTAAAAGGTGAGAGTGAAAGTGAAATGCGAAAGTATATCACATAATAATTAAAAAAAAAAACACTAGTCTTCAATTTTTTGGGGGCAAAATAATAATAATATGACTTATCCCACTTTAACTCAAATTTAATGCACCTCATGGTGGGTTACAATTAACCTAAATACATGGGACAAAACTTATTGTGCATACCAGGACAGGAATAGACCCGAATGATATTTTCTAGCAGCATTTTTACTCCCCAAAAAAGAGATAATTGGACCCACTTCGTTTTTATCTAATCCAACATGTGTTTAACCCCTTATATTCCACCATCCAAACAACTGCTAAAGTGGCATTGTCCTGAGCCTCCAATCACCGGGTCGGATCGGACTTAATGAAACTTTACACTTGTCTTCTTCATCAAGTCTTGATTATATTTTTCTTAATCTAACAAAATCATATGTTATAAAGCCCCTTTGTGTGCCTTAAATGGATCAATGGTCGGCCAAGATGGGTAAAAATGTTATCCATGATCCTATTCGTTGGAGTAAAGTGTTTCATATGGACTTTTAACGGGTCGGACTGACCTTTCTCTCCAACTCATGATCCATGGGTCATTTGTCGTCTTGGGTATGTATTGGCTAGTGGAACAGATGATAGACTCTAGAGGGGTCCTCTTTGTGATGGGAAATCATGGGCGAAGTTTCCATAAACTTCTCCAACCTATTGATTCACTACATGTACTGGCCATGTGACAAAAGATCTAGAATATTGTAGGAAGGAATGCCATTAATATTATAGATAATGTGAATCACTCACAATCACACAAGTTGTTTACTTTAGGGTTTGATTTTGTTCACGTCAAAAAATTACTATTAACCTCAAAATGTCAAAGTACTTAATAATTTTCTAACGTGGGTGTCCCTAACCAATTCAATGGCATGTGATGCTCTATTGCTACCAAATTAAATCCCTACAGAAACATGAAAGAGTTAACTATCAACATAGCCCCCTATATTATTCCATTTGTGTCTATTAAGTTCTTGAACTAACTTTTAAATTATGCAATCTCTCTCAATGTAACTTTTTTATTCAATTTGTCGTTAACAAAAAGCCTCACATGATGTGCACATGTATAGCCTTAATTACTACTAATCTCTTATTTACGTAATGTGCATGAGAAACTATTTGTAAAAGTTAATGGCGATTTTGGACGAAAGGGTATCATTGAGACATATTACAAAGTTAAGAGATTAAATTGACACAAAATAATTTAGAAACTTAATTGACACAAATGAAATAGTTTAGAGGTCGTATTAGTAGTTAAATCAAAACGAAATTCGCCTTGTTTGAACAAAAGTTTAAACCTTATCAATGTAATGAGCTGATAAGCAAACCCTTAGAGTAGTTCAGTGGTTGAGCCTGATATTTGGTAACTAAAAGATTTTATGTTTAATCCCTTTCTACATTTCTTAAAGGCTAGTCACCCTTGTCCCTTTAGGAATATGGTTTAATCCAAATCCAATCACGGTGGTCAATCACTAAGCTCAAGAGAGGAGTCAGCGTAAGTCTGGACACCCTATAAAAAATAAAAAAATAAAAAAAAGGGCTAATAAGCATCCTATGGCTTGTGTCACCATAAGTGTCAAAGACTATCTCCTAACATTAATGTATAGGATTCAATTTCTCCTAGATTCATTTTTTTCAATGGTAGATCATCTATCATGTATTGACAATAATTGATTTACATATAACAAGGGTTATTTGAATTCACGAAGAATCATTATCAATAAGAGTTGTTGAGATAAAATACACCGACATAATCCAAGTTGAGCACATTCTCTTTTTTGTTTTTCTTTTAAATTTTTTTGATGGGACAAGATCATATAAACTTGACCAAGCTGATCAGATAAACAAATCATAATATGACCAGACCAGCACTCAAGCATCTAGGATCTTTTTCAAACTTTAAACAAAAGCAAACTTTGTCCTCTGGTCCCCTTTTTTTTTATTTTTTTGGATTGTCACACAACTGTTTGTGAGGTGTGATTCTTACATTTTGACTTAGAGGGGAGAGAGAGAGAGCGAGAATTGGAACCAAATCACCAAAAAAAAATTAGGATCTTATTGACCAATCTTTTTCCTTTATGAGTTAGCTAGAATCAAATGAGATTTCATGAAATCTAGCTAGTGGGGTCCAATCAAGGAGCAAAAGAAAGACCAAGTCTTCTCTCTCCAATGCTTGCTTTTATTCCTTGCAAGAAATTTCCTATGGTGTGGGTCTACCTATTTCCTAGATGTTGATCTTCATGTCATGAGACCCACCTAATTTCAGTTTTTCAGTCAAATCTTAAATTAATCAATAAATATCTAACAGGACACATTATAAACCATAGATGAGACAATTTTGGGATGGATTCAGGATTTAGATTTAATATTGCGAAATTTGTCGGTGTTTTCAAGCGAGGTTTGAGGGGTGAATTTCTTAAAATTGTGAGGGAACTTAAAATGTTTGATGTTTTTGCACAAATATTTATCGTCAAAATTCATGTACAAGCAGTTTTTTGATATCATGTTTTGCTCCTCATAACCTATTTCCGATAACGAAATCATTGAGAAAAATTATGAAAATAGTGAATCAAAGATAATCTAAAACTTCTATAATGTAACCAAATATACCCTTAAATGGTGTCCATAAAGTTGGGTACTAAAGTCGTTAATGAATAGGTCCCATTTAATTAATGTAATGGAAAAAAGTTATAAATAGATTGCCTTGTGGACCACGACAATTCATATCTCTTTCTTGGACTATATTGCAATTTTTATTATTGTTACCAACAAAAGGTCATGGTTTCCCATGATTGACAAACAAGAAGTTTTAATATCATGTTCTCATTAGTCCTCGTATAGTCCAACTCTCAAGGAATCATTTTGGTTTAATATTATTTATTCGGTGTTCGGACCTGTTAAATAATTTCACTAATTCACACCTACTTCTCTCATCAGTCTTCTCTATCCCTTATTTCTCTTTTATTTTATGTTTGTTCACACTTTAATTTTAAATTGTGTAACTAAAAAAAAAGAATAAAAATTACTCTTTAAAATATAAATGGTGGATGATTAATGCTTAATTTTTTATATTATGGAGTGTTTTTAGGTACAGAGTTATTATTGGTACAACAATGTTGTTACTTCGCTAAAGGCCCATTGTGTGTCAATACAACTTAGAACTAGGTGCTAATGGGACCTAATAAATATGAGGATGGATGATCGATTTTGAGTGAAGAGTGTAAAATTTAAAATTAAGAAGATTTTAATCCATGTAATAAAATAGAAAGAGAAAATGGAAAGAGCATATGAATGTAGGAAAATGGTGCATGCTTTTTTAACATATTAATGGTGTGTTTGGCAGGGTGAATGAAAAAATAAAAACATGTAAAGTAGAAGTGATACATTTTTTATCATTCAAGGAAGAAATTCTTTTTTCCCTCGTTTGTGTTTGTTGAAAGAGATGGCAAGTAAGAATGATCGATTTTTTTTTCACGTATGAATGGATGCAATAATGGAAGAATGGAAAAATAATACAGACATATTTTATCATTGTATTAATATATGAAAGTAATGTGTACATAATATATAATAGGTAAATAGCATATATACAAATACTAAAGAATATAAAATTAAATAACAAGCATTTCAACACGTAATTAACTTTTCTTTCACTCTCAATTTTGGAAAAATAGATTTTAGTGAGTTGAAATGATGACTAATTCATCCACTTTTTTTTTTTTTATCTTTTCTATTTTTCTTTTTTACAAAACATGATATTTTATTTATCTTTTTAATTTTCTACCCTTTTAATTTTTCAACTTTCTATTTTTCTATCATACCAAACAAATGTTTAACGTTTACATAACATATGAAGTTGAAAATTCTAATTCCTTAGTTAGCTGGCTATAGGCACTATATAGCTCGAAGGGAAAAGGTTGGTCTATAGGATCCACCACCTGTTCCTCTCAATCTTTTTCTTAGTTTTGGTGAAGTTTAGTTATATATTGTCAAATTTATCGTATCCCACTAAAGGGTTCTATTGTTTCTACCAATGAATAATGGAATCCGACTAATATAACGGTGACTAGAACTCAACTCGAAATTCATAAAACTTAGAATTATACAGATCTAAATCTGCATGATTTATACGTGACAACCGGAAAAAAAGAACCATGTAAACGAATCTAGATTTATTTTAGTATAATTTCTCTAATATATTTTTTAATAATAGATTACTCATAATATTGGTGATATATAATACACCCCCCCCCCCAACCCTTCCCCCAAAACCTATATGTTCAATAGGTGATCTACTCTTTAGAAAAATTGAGTAAAAAAATATTGAACCGACGAACACTATCAAAATTATTTGTATCATAGTAGTATTCGTATCGCAAGAAAATTCAAAATAGATAAGTGTTGAAATATAAATACTTAAGTTATATATTCTTTAATGACTTAAACTTTTAGATTACATGGTTGTTTAACATAGTTACAGAATAGGAGATCCTGTATTCAAATCTCCACGGCCACCCTAATAATTAAAAATATTTTTACATGCTAAGCCCAAAAAATTAGCTTGCACCCAGAAAAACCCTTATTGTTTATATATTGTAAAAAAATATCCAATCGTGTCCATAAAATTTGGATACTAAAGTCGTTAATGAATAGGTCCCATATAATTAATGTAATGGAAAATGTATAACTAGACTAGATTGCCCGTGGACCACGACATACTTTATTCGAAATCATATCTCTTTCTTGGACCATACTGCAATCTTTATCGTCTCCAGCAGAGGTCATGGTTTCCCATGGTTGACAAACAACTCTAAGTTTAATACAATTTTCTCAGCATCTAGTCCTGGTATTGTCCAAGTCTAAATCAGTCGTTTTCGTCTAATATTATTTTTTCAACAACAGAAAACGCGTTTTTTAAATTTATAACTTTAATGCAAACCTTGAATCAACAATCGTCGGCATTTCATTCATTAGGTATAGTACAATTTCATAGGTCGTACTAGTCTTTTTTGTTTAAATTTATTTGTTTTCACATTGTAATATACATTTTTAAAAAAAATTGTGGTAGTAATGAAAAATCCGAATGCATAATCGTCAATAAACTACGCATCATAACGACCACAATTCTTTTTTTGGTTAGACCATCTTGTATTCGATACCCACAACAGGCTCCGACTAATCCAGATTCGAGTCGGATAGAACCACAAGGGCGACAAAGCTATCTCTACCGAACGCAGTTGCATTCCCAAGTCTCGAATCGAAGACATTGGTTAAACTAGAACAGCCACTCACCAGCTGATCTACGCGTTCGATGGTGACAACCACGAACTTATAACCTTTAAACATCATACCGCTTAGGCCATTCGAAGAATCCCGGTTGATGTACATTTAGGAGTGATAAAGATGTGAAAATGAAATCAAATGGCCTTATAAATGGGGATTTAAAATTTAATTAAGAAAATAAGAGTGGTCAACCTCTTAGTTCACGACCGGACTAGTGGTCCAATGGCTTTGCAATATCTGATTTAGGGTCTTTCTTTGACTCTCGGAAAATTAGCAAATACGGTTCGATTCATGTGAGTTTGACATATTAAGGTTCACATGTGACTATGGCCACTATATCAATTATAGAAGCTAAGTAGCTTGAAGGGAAAAGTTAGGTTTATAGTATCCATCACCTATTACTTTTTTAATTTTGGTCAAGTTTAGCTATTTATCTTATTGTTTTTACTGATAACCAATGGGATCCAACATAGCGCTGACTAGTTGAACTTAACGCAAAATTCAAAAAACTTGAATTATACAAATGATCTAAACCTATATGATTTGTACGTGCCAACGAATTAAAATGAATCATATAAACGCATTCAGATTTCTTTCGGTACAATTTCTCTTAGCAACCAAATCACATGTAAAGTGGGCGGTGAGTCGTATTGGCATTTCCTTGTTGAGAAGAAACCTTTGGAGTGGGCTTTAAGTTTTATCCAGACCTACCATCCATATTCATCAACCAGTACTATTTGTTCCCCACGCTTGATTTTGTTCAAAATCCTTATGATCAAATCCAACCCTTTTTGCCATCAATTTCAACTTCAAAGCTTTCCAAATTGTTGGAGAAGATCATGGTAATATCCTTTGATATTTATCCATTTTCTACCCTATCTTTCCCATTTTCTTTTCTTTTCCTCCAAACAAGGACCCACCACCCCTTCATACCAGGATCTTTCAAATTTGATTGTTCTTTCCTCATGATTGTGAGGATTTGAGAAAATCTTACCATGATTTTTGGTCCCACTAGAATTCAAAAACAAGTCACATGGAGTGCTTGCATTTCCTCTCTCTCTCTCTCTCTCTCTCTCTCTCTCTCTCTCTCTCATACACACACACACATTGACCTCCATTGCAAGACTGGGTATCCCTCCAAATGCTTAATCTGAGTGGACCCACAATGTATATTGAGATTTTAATATCTTTTCTTACCCGTGATTTCGCTCACACGTTGAAGAGATATACAATCAAGTGCCTCACTATCTATACATACAATATGAAGCTAGTGCTCATATCTATGTGCTGGTTGGGTTGGGGCTAAGCACATCTAGATTATGACATGGGTTTTTGTGACTTTGAAACTCAAGTTAATCAAACAAAATAATTTATGCAGTAAGAAAATTATATTTGGCATCACGGGTTGATCTAGGATGTTGTAGGCTTGGGTTAGGAATTAAAACCCCATGTGATTCAGAAAAATGTCACCCGTGACGACGTGGACAATTTGAAGTTTTAATCTTCCCTCTCCTATTGTTGTACATTAAACAAAGAGGAAAATCGGTGTTTGGACAACGATTTTTGAATTCTAGTTTTTTCGATTAGAATTACCGCCAATATTGATTTTTGGGCTTTGAGCCGTAATTCAATTTCGTATTACCCTTCATCTTATTGAACCAGCCCAAAAGGCCACCATCTGTGCATAATCCAAATAATTCTAATAGAAGTACTTAGAAAAAGCTCTCTTGTTTTCAAAAAACAAAAAGATCAATCACAAGTTATAGCAGATTCCTCATTGCAAGATATGGATGGGCCTCCTACCATATGACGATAGTTTATAGCAATTATGGGTCTATTGCATTTCATGGAATGGTGGCCCAAGTTACCAGTAACAGAGAGGATGAAGCCCAAAGGATATCTTCCGATTTGCAACCGAGAATGTTTACTATCAAAGCAATTGATTTTGTTTCTTTTTTGCTGTGTAAAAAGGGTAGGCTTGCCCATGCCCGTTGGGCAAGCCTTGCAAAGAGGCTACACGGAGAGGAAGTAACTCAGCAATCTACTCTCCAAATCGAACATGCTAGAAGCAATTGAATTTGTATCTTTTATCATCGGTATCCAAATTTCACGATTATATGATCAAATCTCAATCACATGATTCACCATGTACATAAAATTCAACCCAACTTAAGAGGATTTTGATGCTCATCTAGTCATACCATTTTCGCATGCACAAAATAAATTGTCTTAGAACAAGAATGACTTCCCGAACAAGCATAGAAAAATTATCCAAATAAATGGAAGAGTTTTTGATCTCTATAAATGAGCACTTTTGCATTAAAGATGTAGAGTTGATGTTTGGTCATGCCCAATATTTGTTGTAGAGATCACAAAAAAATAAAAATAAAAATAAAAAAGAACAAGAACAAGAAGGTTAGGATACCACGAGGTACTGTGCCGAAATTGAATCCAAGCCAATGATTATGACTTGAAGAATTCACAATTATTGATTGAAAAAATAATAAAATAATTTTTTTTTATGCATGACACGTTTTATTGGATGAATAATAGAGGATATTATAAAATTTAGTCCAAGAAGATCAAATAATTGGACTTAAATTTTTGGTTATGCCATCATAAAACTAATAAAATAACTTATAAAATTCATGCATGATTTACCTTGAGTCATGCCTTGAAGTTTGATGATTCCTTTCCCGATGCCTATCTTGGTTCCTTTTCTAACACCTTGTTCAGTTTAGTGTCTAGTCTGTAAGATTCTGAATTTTTGTAAAATAAGAGTTATAATTAAGGATAAAATTGTGTGGAACATTCAAATTTTATGTGATCAAAATTTATTTTTGAAGATTTCAAATACATAAATGAATTCCTTGTGCAAAGACAGTTCAATGACTATACTATGTGATATTGTTTGGTCACATATAGTAATTTGTTAATTTCGTGAAGTACATTGTAAATCTCAACCTTTTATATGGTTATGATGCTATCAAGTTGAAAATCCGAAAGCGAAATTGGAGGAGATCAAGCGTTAAAACTAAATCATTTAAACTCTGCATGCACCTTTATGCTTAGTATAAAGCTAATGCCCTAGAAACTCTTTAGTTAATTTAACTTAGGATGTTTAGGATAAAATGGATTGGAAGCAATTCAACTTATGACTCTTAGGTGTTTTGAAAAGAAAAATTTTATAAACAATTTTGTATTTTGAAAATATAAATTAAGTTATTATCGGGCCCTGCTTGAGCAACACCCTTTAGAGCTCAAGATGACAAGTATTTTGCTTGATTTTATACTTTAAAAATCGATAGGGACCGATCTATACTTGCTAGCATTCACTAGAGCGACCTTTTTATGACTTAGAGAATAATATGGAAAAAGGCCATGGAGGGGATACAGAGCTCACTCGAGCAGTTAGTACTCCCTAGCCAGGATTGAAATGTGATTTTCATTCTAGTGACAATTGTCACCCACCGATCGAGCAGTTCTTCGTGAATCTGAAATTTTTTGTTGACCGAAACTATCCTTATTCTGCACTTATAAATAAGGAGGGTCTTTCGCATGGTTAAATTAAGTCTTTAGTGAGATTTCTAAGAGAGAAAATTCATCTTCTACCTAGAGATGTTACACCACTAACCTACATCGCTAAGATCCAAGGCTATCATTAGATATTCTATCAAATCTCACAAATTGGAGTTGATGATGTTGATGGTTTGACAAATTTATTGGTGTGTGCTTACCGAGAATCGGTGGCGTGCTCATAATGCGGAAACTCCAAGTAAAGCTACGTAAGACATCAAATGAGGACTTTTGGCAGAGAGACAACAAAGAAATGAGAATCTAACCATGGTATTAGTTGAGGTATAAGACTCGAGTGCTTGTATGCTGATTTTGTGAGTAATAAATTAAGTTTTAGTAAACCGAGAAAATTTTCTATGATTTTTTTCGAGAAGGGTTTCTCGTCAACAAATCAGTTGTGTTATTTCCTATTTTTTCATATACACTTGTAATTATTAATACACACGCACACTCTGTATTTGATGATTTGAATATCTGACATATAAATCAATCATAATTGTGCATTAGGATCCCCGCGAGATTGAAAATGTTTAGTGAATTAATTAAACATTACTTAACTTCAATCTTCATAGGTGTATTAGGTTATGGTGATTGAAAGAGATTCTCACATTAATTGACTATATCTTTGTGGAAAAATGTAATTGTGGTTGATTAGGTATTAATTTGTAATCAATTGAGTGTTAAATTAAAACCTATTCACCCTCTCTAGGTAAGTGTTTTTAGTTCTATGTATATAATTGTGAAGAAATATCCACATCGGGTTCCCCTTCCCAGAACAACGGATATGTGTTTATGTCAAAATAAATATATCATTTTACACACTAGGGGCATTTTTGTTTATAGGATATGGTGTGGTGGTATTGGAAAATACTATACATACCATACCTACCCAATGAAAAATTTGTACCGGTACTAATCTACTATCCGATACTATCTCTTGTTTATTTGCACAAAAATAGGTTATGTGGGACCTACCAAAAAAGTGAGTGTCAAGTAGTATCTTTCATGCAAAAAGATAATTTTAAAGCATTAACACATATGGTGCTTATAAAAATCAAAACGTTAGTCTCCTAGAATATAATGATCTTCACATGAATATAAGTAACACTTCAATCTACTCACACAAGAAATCAGAAATTATGTTGTGTACTATTCAAATGCAAATTGTCTTAATGGTGAAATATAATATATTAATGCATGCCTTGACTTTGAAAAATGATTGATGTAAAATGGTATTGAGCTTGAGTTTATATAGATAAACTAGTGACTGTTTCTAGCTGGGTTGTGATGGTGGCGAGGCGAGGTGGGCAACGCGCGTATGTGGTTGAATTGAAGGCATATAGGCGCTTACTCCGCTCATAAAATTGTGGTACTCTTTAGGACCCAATTTTATAGAGCAAATTTTGCTTATATATATTCATGTAGAACTGTTTTTCAACCAATGTGGAATTGATGTTATATCCCACATTGCACAAAATCTATTTTTCACATTTCAAAAAGGTCACTTGGTTTGAGTAAGTGAATATATACTACGTTATTCTCTTTACGGAGTAAAACACGAACCTACGAAAATTTACTCAAAATAATGAGCTATTCCACTTTAATTTAAGCTCAAAATCGACCAAAAATCAAATTTTAATTACTAAAATTTGTTTTAGTCCAACAAATTTTTCATGAAACTCACACTTTTACATAAGATGACGAGGAGTAGATATTTTCCAAAGTCACATCATTAGTGGAAGCTGGTCTGGAGTATAGGCCTTCCTCCACTTGGCATTGCATTCTGGAAGATCGAAAAATGATCATAGCTGGATGGAGGTAGAGAATTGGGAATGGTAACATAGTAAAGGTTTGGCTGGATAGATGTATCCCAACCCCCAACACTGTCAAGCCAAACCTTAAGCGAGGAAAGCTACCGAATACATTAGCTGTAGGAATCTTTCTGTCGGAATAAGCTATTGGTGTGGGGTCTGTTATTCACTTTGATGAAGTCAATAGCTGGACATAATATAGATTTTTCTTCTTTTGGGTACTGTATTAACTGATATAAAGATAGAGATACAAAAATTTCGATCGTCTCAAGTGTCTGTTGTACGCCGAATTGTTTTGCTCAACATGCTATATTCATAAAAAACAGTAGATGGCCTTTGATTTTGGGGTTAATTTTAATTTGCCCCCTCCAACTATGTCCCTTATTATAATTAGCTCCTTATGCTTTTAAATGTTGTAATTTATCCCTTCCAATGGATTAAATTGATTAATAATAATGGATGAACACTTGAAAGAATCGTTACACCCTCCTTCCGTCTTATACATTATTCCCCATATTTTTCTTGAGATACAAATTTTATCCCTAAAAAAATAAGGAAATGAAAAATTAAGACAAAAACTACTTTTGTTTGGTCTGACACCAACACATTACGCACACACACTCACACACACAACATATCCGTCTGAGAAAATAGTGGTTTAAAAGGAATACACTAAATAACAAGAATGAACATATGGTGGTAAGACTGTGAAACAACAACATCTATCTCAAATGCTTTGATTTGATACTCCTCACAATTCGAGCAATCGGATAACACAAGTACAAGGACAGGAAGAGACACCCCAATCAGCAGAAACACAACACAAAAAAGCCCAAAGCTGAAAACAGAGGATTGGTTGAAGCCCAACAGAGTGAGTAATTAGTCTAAGCGTTGAAGGGTTTTATCCAAATGGGTGTCATGATCATCTTCATCGTGATGTTCTTGATTTTCTTGCTGTTGGTGTTGGTGTTGGTGGGATTGATCTGCGATAAGCAGAGGGCTTTGTTCCTGTTCTTGGGGTTTTGATTCCTCAACTTCCGCATGGAGATCAACCAGAGAGAGAGAGAGAGAGAGAAAGAGAGAGAGGGAGAGAGTACTCATAATAGTGGTGGCGAGCTGGGTGGGTTGTTTTTGAGGTCGTCACTTAAGTGGATAGAAAACATCATTTACAATAATATTTTTAAAAATATCATTATAATTGACATTTTTTACTAATTATTTATTTTAACGTCGGCCAGCTGCCGTTTGAAAATTTATTTTAAAAAACGTCAATAAAAATGACGTTTTTAATAAAAAAAATTTAATTTCAAATTATAATTTCAAATAACGTTTTAATCCATGAAAGTGTCATTTGAAATGATGTTTTTAAAAAAATACTAAGTTTGAAAAATAAATTTAAAACTAATTGGGTTTAGAAATAAAGTTTTTAAGGAGACTGGGGGTTTGGGGAAAAACTTTATTCACCTACGTCTCCTTCTCATGAGAGGGATGATAGAGTTTCTACCGAAAAAGAAAAGAGAATGACAGTTAACCATTCGAAATAACGAAAGACGGAAGAGTTTTGAGAATGGGTGGTTACTGGTCTAGTTGGGGAAGTATGGATAATTGGTATAGGGTCAAAAATAGATGCAAAGATAATTATATATTTTCAATAAAGTAGAGATTATGTAAATTTAAAATATTTAACTTTCATCAATTTTTATGGTCTACAAATAACTATTAGAGTTAATTACAAAATATTCAAACTTAATAGGTGTTATTTATTGAAATAACTATTCGACATTTTATAATTAACCCTTAATTTTATCACGAAATTTTTATCCTTTCAAAGAATTGAAGAATTAATTTCCAAAATTGTATAAAAGTTATTATAAAACTAGTTTAGTGTTGAAAAATTTATGATAAAATAAAATTAGGAAAATGCTAAATAGAATACACTTAAAAAATTTGACATGATAAATTATTATTATTGAATAGGTAATAAATACTGAAAGTTATAATTAAATTAAAAACAAATAGTATAATAATTACATAATAAAATTAATTTTTTAAATTTATTTAACTTGCTTATAATATTATTTGAGATCGGTCTTAACAATTTAATATCGATCACCCTAGCAATAGGTGGATGGCAGTGGGGCTGTTTTTAATTTTTAATTTTTTGACTTTCCTGTTTTTTTAAGCGGGAATACCAGCTGCCAATTTGACTAGACAACCCACCCCATTCCAATCTCCTGTCAGGAAAATCCTTGTCCTTCTTCCCCCAAGCCCCTCTCCCATTGGTTTCCCCTAAAATTTTTCAGATAACCCTCTCTCTCTCTCTCTCTCTCTCTCTCTCTCAGCACGGCAGACAACCTCTTAGCATCCAGCGAGGTGAGATTTTCAGCATACGTTCTTCAGTTTTTCTAGAAAATCTGCGTTTTATTTCGAGATCCCACATTTCTTGGTTTTATTACGCAAATGAAAATGCCCTAATTTTTCTTCAAATCAGAAAAACATTCCGTTGATTTAATGTAGTGTCCCATCTTTATGCAGAGCTTGTATTCTTGGAGAGTACTCTGTCAAAGTCATGGCTTCAACAATCGTTAATCGGCCTTGTAATGTTGGGCCAATTACGAATTTAGGTTTGAGACCATCAGTGAATCAGAATTTTGTATGTGTTCGACTTTTCAATAAGACCCCTACGAGGCGTTTATTAGTTGTGAGGGCCAGTGAATCACGTGATAGGCCCATGAAAAAGATGGGCATGAGTGATAAGGATTGCGAAGCTGCCGTGGTCGCCGGGAATCCGCCGGATGCGCCTCCAGTGCCTCCGAAACCGGTCGCGCCAGTTGGAACTCCTGTGGTGCCGTCACTCGTAAGCTCTGCTCCAACTCCAGGGGCTTTGAGTGTCCCTTTCGTGAAATTAATGACATAACTAGTCAAAATCTCGGTAATTACCTGGACATGTGGGACCGAAACTCAGTAAGCGAGCTCTTCAAGAGGCGCACCGCCGATGCATCTTTGTTGGTGAAATAAAGAAAAAGAAAAAGAAAACAAGTGAACTAACTATGATAGCAATTCCAAAACCAATGACGATGCAGGAACTTTGTTGTGTTGATACCGAAAAATTGTGGTTTCTCTGTCATTTTCTTAAAATTAAAAGTTATATGTAAGTTCTACTTAAGGAATTTTATGAGCTCAATCGATGGATAAATAGTTAACAGGTCACTTTTAACACTGTACCATGTGCATATATATTGGTAAAGGGGAGTCCCTGCGCTACTCTGTATGACTGGGCTAACTCAAGCTTCAGGTATTTACTTTACGTGGCTTGAGTGGGCCAGTGTTGGATTAATGAGGAACTTAGTTATAACACCTAAATATGTTTGATTAATGCCGAGGCTATGATGATGAAAAGTTGAAGTTGTTATGCATTTCCTTCAGTCATCCAATATTGTGGTAATCTGCATTAAATATTCTTATCTTATTCATATGTATGATTGATGTTGTTTCTATCAGCCACTCAATCGGTGCCCTCGACGTAATCGAAGATCACAGGCTTTGAGAGCAGCATTCCAAGAAACAACCTTAAGCCCTGCAAACTTTGTATATCCACTTTTTATTCATGAAGGTTGTTGTCAAGAGTTCTCTCTCTCTCTCTCTGGTTTGTATGAGTCATACCTCTCTCAATCTGATTGATAAATATGTCTTATCTTACAAGACTTGCAGGTGAAGAGGACTCACCAATTGGAGCTATGCCTGGATGTTATAGGCTTGGATGGAGACATGGACTTGTGGAAGAGGTCCATAATCTCTACCTAGTTTTTTTATACCTTTTAAAACTCAAAATGAGTTCCGCTGAAGTCTGAGGCTTTAAGTTACTTAGCCAAGGAAAGGAAAAAAAATATCCTACCCCATAAGTATCGGCTTTCAAGTACCTTTCCTGATGGCAATGTTATGAGCTTATAGGGACACTGGTGTCATCATCAATTGGCACCATAAAGGAAGTGTTTTTGTGAGAAAACTATGGTTTTTTCTTAATTCCATACAAAGATATATGTATCCCATACCCCATGAAGTAACTTTCTACTTTAGCATAGCTTGTGTAATTATATGCTCCAAGTGTATCCTTATTTAGCCCACTAAATTCGATGTTATTTAGTTTAACAGTCTGGGTAGGAACTTATCTTCATGTCTTTGTATGCATTATGTGAAGGTAATTCATCCACTGTTGACTTAGTAGTTTTTGAGTTACAATTTCCTGGTGCAGGTGTCAAAGGCCCGGGATGTTGGTGTCAATAGTGTTGTGCTCTTCCCTAAAGTTCCGGATGCTTTAAAGGTTCTTATAAACCACCTAAATTTCTCCAGTTCCCAGTATGATGCAATGTAATCGGTCCTTGGCCCTTCAGTGTTCCACAGGAGATGAAGCATACAATGAGAATGGATTAGTGCCTCGAGCCATACGGTTGCTCAAAGACAAGTACCCTGATCTTGTAAGTTGATAGACATTTTTTAATAATTTGTTTCACTTGAGAGGGTAATGGAGGTTTCTAGGTGGATGTGTGCTTTATGAGGAGAAGTTTGACATTTTCTCTAATTCTGTAACATGTCTCTCAATAGGTTATCTACACTGATGTTGCTTTAGGTCCATACTCCTCTGATGGGCATGATGGCATTGTCAGAGAAGATGGTAAGACATATTTTCCTACTCTTCTAAGTTTGAGGATTAATCTAGCATTGAGTTGGTGCTACATTTTCTGTCGACAGTTGTGTGATTCAATTTAAACAATTATACATTCAAAGTAAAATGAATTTAATCCTTGTTGATTTACGGCTTTTCCATGCACTTTTTGTTCCTGCGAGCGAGAGAGAAAGAACGACGATTGAGGGGGTGGAGGAAGGGAGCACATGAAACTATTACTCTCTGCTTGTTTACTTAATATGGCAAGAAATATAAAACATAACCCCCCTCCTTATGGTAAGGCCAGATTGAAAATCAGGAAATGCATCACCAGAAAGGCCTTAAAACTATTTCCACTATTCCATGTTATATATACTTAGGTGTGTGTATTTATCCATTATGGCCTTAAGAGAGTGAAAGCAAAAGGGAGGTGTTTTACCTTCCTTGACGGCCTGCATCAGCCTCAAGGTGTGAGGCATTAGCTTTTTGAATTTTGACTATTTATCAAATAAAAATAACAGATAATTGTAGTGGATATAATGGAACCTATTTTATGGGGATAAGATGAGGCAAAGTGTGTTCTCCCTGCAATTAGATGCAAAGTCAGGCATAACTCGGAAGGCTTATTGCACAAATCATACGAAATGTAATATTTATTGGAAATGTGGATAATGAGTGATCAACTTTGTTTTGATTTAAAGCATATGTAAAGGAAATTGGCTTATTTTTAAGATTATTATCTTGTGTTGTACATAGAAATAGCAAATTGGGTCATGTAAGCCATAAGGATAAGGTCATATATTGAGGTGTAAAAGAGCAAAAGAAATGCACTCGACTGCATCTTGGTTCATGGAAGCCTATGAAGTGATGCCTTCATGACCCTTGGCTAATTTTTACAGCTTGAGGTGCTTTAGCCTTGCGAGGAAAGTTGAAGCAAGCCTTAATAGGTTTTCAAAAGTATGTGCTAAATTGCATGGAAGATGCAAGTGATATAACCCATATGAGCAAATGGGATTTCATCAAATTGCCACATGGCCATTCTTGTTGGAGGCATGAATCTTGCCTCTGGCATCCTATGAGCGGAGAGTTAATTAATTGGCTGTTTCTTGCATAACCTTATATCTGCAATAACACGTTGATATTCTGCAGGAGTTATAATGAATGATGAGACGGTGCATCAGTTGTGTAAACAGGCTGTTACCCAGGTAATTTTAGATTTTATATGAAAAATAGAGTCTATTTGCATATGAAAAATTGTTTCAAGTGGTTGTACAATTAGATAACCTTGACTTTAATGATGATTACGTGAGATTGGGGAAGGTGGGTGGGATCAGGGGTGCGATAATGTTTTCAATATTTATTACCAGCTCAAATCCAATTTCCTCTATATTATTTCCTTTGATGGCATGGCACCTTTGATACATCAGAAATGTCTAAGCTTTAAAATTTATTTTTTAACTTTTCTGGCTCTGGTAAATATTTTGTTCAACACATAAATAACCAGTTTGTGATTCTGTTTTTTGGTTATTGGTCCAACCTAGGCATTCTAGACTTTCAAGCCCTTGCTTGGAGAGCCAAAGTGTTAGAGAATGACGTCTTCCAAATTGTTTCAACACTCCATCATTTATGATAAAGGCTAGTATGGATAATAGAGAAACATAGAAAATATGCTGGAAAATATTTATGCATATGTAAGTCTTTACATATTTTATGAATAAGCACCTATCAAAAGAAAAGCTTCATAAACAAGCTTGAAAACATACAATCCATGACTAGTAACTGGATATCAAATAAAGGACAAATTATAACAAGTTCAGGAAATTTTAGGTTAAGGTCTTGGAAGAATTAGGTTCATACTGCAAGGCTAAGTATTTGTTTTTGTTTCTTTTTCCCATGTCTAGGCACGAGCAGGAGCAGATGTTGTCAGTCCCAGTGACATGATGGATGGCCGTGTAGGAGCTATTTGAGCAGCCCTCGATGCTAAAGGCTTTCAGCATGTGTCTATCATGTCCTATACAGCAAAGTAATTTCTTTAGTATAATTATATTTCTTGTTATCAGTTTCTGTTGTATTCTGAACTTGTTTTCTGTTTTATGAATATTACTTTTTTCAAGTAACATTATGATTCATGGATATAATTTGCAGTTGCATATTTCTAGCTTTGTTCTCCCCTTGTGTGCAATTCATGCATTAGTGTCATGATGCTTGGAGACTGCCTAGTCATTTTGATAGAGTGAAACAAGAAATTTGCAGGCGATTTGTGTTCATGCAACTCAACTCAACACAATTGAACAAAACCTTATCCCAACATTTTTGGGATTGACTGCATAAATACTGTTTCACCATTGAACTCTATTAAGGATCATGTTTTCAGTTAAACCATAAGTTATCATATCTTTCTTTACTATTTTATTTACAGTTAATTTTGGTTTTCCTCTACCCTTACGTTTACTGTCAATATCTATCATATCACTCTTTTGCACCGGTAATGTAGTAGGCAGTCTATAAATATGTCTAAACCAATTAAGTCAATTCTCTCTTAACTGATCCTCTATACGTGTTGCATCTACTTTCCCATAGATATATTCGTTTGTAATTCTATCTTTCCTAGTTTTATTACGTATTCATTTTAACATTGTCATTTCCACCACACTCAATTTTTGCACATGTTGTTTCTTAGTTGCCCAACACTCAGTACCATAAAGTATAGCAGGTTTTATAGTCGTTATATAGAACTTTCCTCTTAGCTTAATGGGTATACTTCTATTGGGCAATACACATGATACATTCTTCCATTTAGTTCATTCTACATCAATTTTATGAGTACCATCATCTTTAACCTCACTCTCTATTAATAACAGATCCTAAAGATTTAAAGTGTTCACTCCTTGATGTCTTTTGATTTTTAATTTTTTCCAGTTTCGATTCTTTCTTTTATCAATGTTACATTCCATATATTCAATTTCATTCATACTTATCCTAAATTCTTTTGATTCTAGAACTCAGTATTATTTAAGGTTTGTAAAGCGATTGCTTCATCGAAGTGAATGAAACAGTATAAAAGAAAGCAAATATTTTAGTTTAATTATTTTTAAATATTGAAGTTCTAATTTCACAAATTCTAAATATTCAAATATAACCAAAACCATTAACATACACTAATAGTATCTCAAATCTTAATGACAATCACAACATAAACATTTAAATTAAAAAAAAAAACACTAATAATATCCCAAATCCTAATATTTGAAAACGTAAAACAGACAATTCAAGTAACTAAACATTTAGTCCATGCTTCCACAAATCTTGAGGACTTGAAAAAAAAACCAGAGTTCTAGCAAAAAAAAAAAAAAAAAAGTTCTAGCAAAAATAAAATAGAAAAACAGAGTTTTAGCTAAAGAAAAATGCAGAGATCCAATAGGACCTTCACAGAAGAAAAAGAAGAGGATAAAAAAAGAAGTGAAGAAGCGAACATAGCAGTCGAAGAAGAGAATGTAACGACCCGTATTAAAGTCAATCACTAATACATTAATAGAGTGTTGACTATGATACAATATTGTCGAGGTTTGTTCTTAGAATTTCTAAATAAATAAATGAACCTCAAAACATTTTCATTGCGTTAAAATGAGTCAAATGACTATAATATTAATTATATTTAATAAATATTCAAAGTGTTTGAACGATGTAAGGTGTGTAAAAAAATATGCCCCATAAATAAATATTACAAATGTCATATTTGGAATGAAGAAATATAAATGACAAGTGTCACATTGGGAAGGAATAGCTATATATATGCATGTGACAAGTGTGTTGGTGTTTTTTTTTAAAAAAAAAAACTACACATAACAAATAGAGGGACAAGTGTCCATTGATGTAAGCCTTACTATATAAGCATATGTACATGGGGGAGATGTAATAACCTTAGAGGCCAAGCCAATCTTTGGCTATAAAAGGCATTGAACAGTAGCAACAACAAACCATGGAGAAAAAGGAAAAAATAGGGGGAGAAAGGAGGAAAAGAAAGAGAAAGAAGAAAGAAAAAAAGAGGGAGAAAGATGAAAAAAAATAAAATAATGAGGTTTTGGGTTCAAAATTAGATGGAGATTTTATTATCAAATTTTATGAAATTGGTGTATGTTGCTCTTAATATGGTGGTGATCAAATTTATTGGTATCCCATGGTGATTTGAGGTACTAGGTAGTATATAATATGTTTCAGTCTTTTAATCTTTTTGCAAAGAGTGTTCTTTTGATCATATGAAATTTGTATTCTTATTGGTTATTTTTAGTTGATATAAAATTCTGAAACTTTTGTTGAGCCGACTTGTATACTATGAGATTGATTAGTACATGCATGAAGTGAGTTTGAAGTATAGTTTGTGAAATGTGATTGTTGTCGTACGAGGTGTGATAATGGTCCAGCGAGGTGGTGATTGCTTGGCATGAGGATGGATTGATATGCCTAAGTGTCACTTGTCGTGTTATTAAGATGAACCAAGCTTGAGGTTATGTTTGATAGCAATTGAGCTATGTGGGACGTCTAATATAATTGATGATTCCGCGGTTCATGATTCTAATCATCCGAGTTATTTGGTATTTGATTATTCACATTTTTATCGTTGAGCATATTATTTCGTGTTGTATTGTACACTTTTCTGCTTTTAATATTTTTGAGGATGATCTAGAAGAAAAGGATTAGAATTGAGATATCAAAAAATTGAAGATTTATAACTTTTAGTTTTATTATTGAAGGGAATTAATTTTTATATTTTGGAGATTATTTTTATTTATTTTTGAGGTAATTAGAGCTCTAACCCTATATTTGAAGATATAATTGATGGTATATTGTGGTCAATTGATCAATTAACAAGGCGTTTCAGAGAAGCAATAACAAACTGGAAGACTGAAGAAGAAACAATAGCATCATGCAATCTAGAAGTGAATTCAGAGTCGAATGGATGACCCAATAAATTGTTTGTCACAAGAAAAAGAAGAAAAAGAAGAAAAGGAAGAGAACATACCCGTTGAAGTAGCGACCTCAAGTCTCCACAACAAATTCAAGGTCAATTAGGTTTTAGCTGTTAGACATATATAGGGATAAAGGGACAATCAGCTCTTATGGGCATATCAAAGTTTTAATTAAACTTGATCAATCTAACGGTCAATAATAAACAAAGGAAACAACTTAAAA
The DNA here is from genome assembly GCA_963454935.2 of Ilex paraguariensis. NCBI lineage: Eukaryota > Viridiplantae > Streptophyta > Magnoliopsida > Aquifoliales > Aquifoliaceae > Ilex > Ilex paraguariensis. Next base: position 83,219 of record CAUOFW020001265.1, read on the forward strand.
AACTTCACTAAAGCGCTCGCCTAGTCGCTTTGAGCTTATGCAGCAAAGCAATCGCCTTGGTCGCGTTAATCTCGCCTCATTGAAGCTCACTTTGTCTAGACTTTGCCAGGAGACTTGGGGTCGCCTCTTGTCTAGATGCGACTTTCATAACACTACTAGGCTTATTGACATATTTCTAGTTTGTTATTAATTCATTCTTTACTTGAGTTTATAACTCGTCTCTATTATCACTTGAGTTATTCTTGACAACCCTTCAGGGTCAGGCCATTAGAGATTTATCCCTTATGAATATTTTAGTCCCGACATGGATGACTTGCCTTTAACTGTACCGGGGAAGTGATTAGTCGAGGTGTGCATAAGCTGGTTCGGATATCCCTGACTATTAAAACAAAAAAAGAAAAAAAGAAACTAATATGATAGCGTCAACAAATTATGCATGTGTGTAGTCAATTCATCCAAAATCAACACAAAACTATATAAACTCGAAGCAGAACTTGATGTATGTCTATATTAATTAGGAATTCATTAGTCTGTTTTGTTGTTAGTCTCATTAAAGTCAGTGCATCATCATACATATTCTTAATTAACATCAATATACCTAACAGTAAGATTTTTCTTCCCTAGAATCCTCCATAATATATCTCTAAGAACTCTGTCATATGCCCTCTAAGTCTATAAAACCCTTATGAAGGTCCTTATTTTTCTCCCTATACCTCTCTATTAGTCTTCGAAGTAAATTTAACTTTCACTGTTGATCTCCTAGGCATAAATTCAAACTGATTCTTAAAAACCATTGTTTCAAACCTTATTCTTTACTTGATCACTCTCTCCTAGAGTTTCATTGTATGACCTAATAGTTTAATATCTCGATAGTTTGTGCAACTTTGTATATCTTCCTTATGGTGTATAGATACTAAAATACTCTTCCCCCACTCATCAAGCATTGCTTGGTGATTATAATTGTATTAAATTAATTAACCATGATACCCCAACATCCCCTAGACATTTCCAAACTTCAATAGGTAGGTCCTAAAGCTTTTCTTTTTTTTTTTTAATTTTCTTTAATGCATCTTTTACCTCCGACATCTTAATTTTTCAAAAAAAGCATTGTATGTCAAATTGAAAGGAGGAGTTAAAGATTAAAACTAAAATTATACATGCTTCTCCTTATATAAGTATTCATAGATTTTATTTATTAGTAGATACATTTGGTGTATCTTCGAGTATCGGACGAGTGTCATATTTGATACGATATCCGATATGGATACATCTACCTTAACAAAGTATCAATGCTTCATAGGTTGTAATGTGTTAATCTAATCCTATTTGAGGTACATATTCACTAATAATATTTATTATACTTCCCTCTGTTACAAGTTTAATTAATACTATTCTATCTTATTTCCTAAGAATTGTTACCACTTCTTGTTGAAGATGCAAATCTACTATTATTCCTACTCCATTTTTATGTTATCCTATATATTAAAGTTTATAATCTGTATTTTCTACTTCTCTAGTTGTAGTCCCTACCCACTTAGTTTATTAGAGGCACGCTATATTAACTTTTCTTCTAATTATAGTTTCAACTAGCTCAATTGTTTTACGTGTTACTTAGTTGGTGTTCCTATATTTCAAGTTTTTAACCTAAGTTTAGTTTTTTGGACTAACTTCTTAAACTACACTTGTCCAGAGTAACACAAGATCCCTTGTGAATTTTTAACCGCATCCCAGTGACTAAAATGTGGCGTCCCTCGCCCATTTTTCGCAACACCCGGGTGCAGATGCAACGCATCATTGCCGGGGAATCAAAAAAGAGTCAAGCCCAGAGACATACTCAAGCATATGATCTGCATCAAAACCAAGGGCAGTCCTTTATTGTTTTTCTCTACAAGAATTCCTTGTATATTATAAAGCAATCAATCTTAAGCCTACCAATCTGAGCGGCCCATTGCTTGGTTTATACTAGAATATTAAGCAAGCTTATAAATTTGATCATATAGGTTCATTTTCTAATGCAAACAAACTTGGAACAAACAAAAATTGAGCTGGCCAAAGCAGTTGATTTCGTTTATCGGGCCTAATCTTTGTAACCCTTTAACATTGAGTGGGCAATCCTTTGGTTTGGATGATAATTGTGGCGCATAGAAGTTCCATATAAGGAACATGTCTTAGATAAGTGTTATTATGAATGAACTTGTCTTTGATTACCTTGATGCAAGCGTTTAGGTGGCGGCTGTCTTTAACATTCCAATTTTTTGAATAATGTCTCAAGGTATGCAAGCTCATTTTATGGTCCATTTCGAGAAGCATTGGACTCAAATCCACGTTTTGGAGACAAGAAAACGTATGTATCTCACCAATGTTGATCTTTAAATCTTGTAATTGATATTTATTGCCAAGTGTTCATTATACTGCGGGAACTGAGTTTGGATGAAATTTGGTTTGTAACAAAAGTTATCAGATGAACCCAGCCAATTATAGAGAGGCCCTTGTTGAGGTTCACGAAGATGAGTCTGAAGGAGCTGATATTCTTCTGGTCGGTATCACTTTTCAAGTTAATTTGATTACTTGCTTGGTGGTGGAACCATCTATTTTGCTGAAGTTTACTTTAATTGTGTCCCAGGTGAAACCAGGTCTGCCTTACTTGGATATCATAAGGCTTCTTCAGGATAATTCTCCTTTACCAATTGCTGCATATCAGGTATTTTCAATTTTTTTTTTTGTTCTGTGCCCTCTGATTCTGGTTTTCTAATGTCATCCGTACATTCTAGAGTGGAATGAACACAAATGCACAAATAAACATGCGTTCAGACATGTACACACATTTCTTACAGTGCGAACATATTGCTTAATATATACATCTATAAACGTACATAAGCTTGTAAATGCTGTAGGGATACATATAAATTGGATAAAAACACTAACAGGTACATGTATATGTGAACGTGTGTGGGTTTCTTTGGTGTCTATACCTGCATGTGCTGTAAATATTATTTTTTTCGGTAGATAATGTACTAAAAGTTTCTGCGCATACAGGCCCCTATTTTGGGCATTACAAGTGTCCACTCAGAAAATGACTTGTGGCGAAAACATCTGTAAGTCATTTTCCGGATTTGTAAGCTATTTTTTTGGAAATTGTTTTCACGCAGCAAACTCCAGAGTTCTAAGGAAATTTTGATGATAGAGACATGCTGTTCCTAAGATGCAGATCAGATTTTCGTGTTTTGAGCTACTTATTGTTCCCGCAAGTATTCCTCCCTCCTATAAGAGAACATGATCTTCAGGACATTAAGTACTCATGCTGGAAAAGACCAGAAATCCACCAAACAATGAACAAGATTGAAAGAGAGAAATAATTCCATGTCTTCAGCAGTGAACGATAGAAAAGACATAAATGTTAAAAACAAAAAGTAGAGAAGAGTCTTTCTATACATATTTGTCAAACTCCCAAGCAACCTCTGGCATATCTGGAACCAATTGGAAGATGAGGTTCAAAAGCAATACTTAAGAGTGGAATGCTCAAATTTCTCACAGCTGGGGCAGCTCTCATGAAACAAATGGTGCTTATAATTTGGGGGATTTCCTTTTCTGATTGTTTTGCTTCTTGTGATAGTGCTTGTATTTTGTTGTTTTTCTTTCTTTTTTTGGAATAGCTGCCTTTCATCCTCAAAATGATTCAGTTTAATTCTGTTTCAGTGTAATATCTTCCCCCTGTTTTCAATTTCCTTGCTTTTTTGGATCCAGGTGTCAGGAGAATACTCAATGATCAAGGCTGGTGGGGTTCTTAAAATGATTGGCGAAGAAAGGGTAATGATGGAGTCACTGATGTGTCTCTGACGGGCAGGTGCTGATGTCATCCTTACATACTTTGCTTTACAAGCAGGTAGATGTTTATGCGGTGAGATGTAATTGGTAGAATCAGGTTTTGCTGATGTGAACCACACGGAAATTTAATGTATTTGATTCGTGTATGTGACAAGATAATTAAGCAAAAGTTTAGAAGGGAAAATGGTTAGGAGTGTCAATTTGTTGTCTGGTCGTACTGTCTTAAAACTGTAATAAAAAAATGTACAAGCTAAGATGAATTTATGTAATGTTCTACCAGAGAAAATGATAATGGGTTTGCTCAAGAGTTAATACTCGGCTGAACAACATTTGTTTTGCTGAACAAAATGGTATTGAGTTCATTGCTTCTTGTGGAATCGAAATCATTTGTTTTGAACAGAGTTAAACACAGTCATTTTGGATTTGTCATCATTTCCTCTTGCTTTATACTCTATTACCATCTTGATATGACTCCCCTAAATGATGATTTTTATATTCTTTACAGATTAGGTATAGTCATATTCATGGAAATCTATTACTCTTAAAATGATGCCTATTTGACCCACACTGGAAATTTAATAAATTTAGATTCTTTCTGCTATAATCATTTATGTCTTGAATCCAATTATGGAATCTCGAGATTTTTTATGCTCAATTAATAGAAATTTATATTTACTTGGTGCACATACTAGAAGAATGCATCACAAGTGACTGCCGTCCTCAGCCAATGAATCTTTTGTACCCCAGCAGCAGCATATGGAGATATAATTTTATGCCTCAAAAGAACAGAATGAACTATATGCACCTACTACTTTCATCTGAATACCTTAAGAGGTAGTATTTCAATTACATTAACAAATAGCATTCCAATACTTCCTCTACGCCACCAAGGTGAAAATTTTCCCCTATAATAATACCCATCCGGCCCATCCCCTGTGGCTGGATTAACCAAAATTTCATGACCTGTGCAGTTAAAATTGTCGGTTCAACCATGCTCATTGAGATATCTTTCAGCGATGGTTGCGTGAGTGGCAGCGCCAATCGGTAGAACATTTTCATCTATCATGAAATGAGGAGAGTGGCCTGTGTGTGTTGAACCCAAGGTTTCATTCCTTATGCCTATGTAGAAGAAACCTGCAGGGACAACTTCTGAATAAAAGGAGAAGTCCTCTGCACCCATCATTGGTGGTACGACTACGAAATTTGTCGGACCAACCAAATCAATGGCCACCCTTTTAATATGTTCATACATTTTTTCATCGTTGACCGTTGGTGGATAGATAGTGTACTCTTTCTCAAAGAAGTCGACTGTTGCAGAGCATCTGAAAACCCTGGCCTGTTCTACAATAACCTGTTGAAGATGACAAAGGTTCCAGCAGTTCAGTTTTTGTGTTTAGAATAGAGCATCAGCTTGGATAGTGGTTGCAGTTAAGCTATCAAGTAAGGAAATTTCTTCTAGGTTGAAGAGTCTGTATCGAAAACCGTATAAATATATGATACTTATTGGATATTCAATATAGCATATTGGATACGGTTCATATGTATCCAAATCTTGACTGTATTTGTGTTCTTATTTATTCATTGAATATCGTATAGAATATGATACACATCAGATACTAATGTTAGCAATGATCGGGTGAGGTGTTCTATGATCAGGTTAGCAATGACCAGATGGAGCAATCTGCCATAAATTTGATACAGAAGCCACAAGTAAAAGAGTCAAAGGCACTGCTAGCATCCGAAATTCTAGTAGTTAAGTGTTTTTGATAGGAAAATGGAATATAGTTCTGAAAGCTATGCTTGACAGTGGTTCCATGACATACCTCCTCTATTCTTTGAAGTATGTGGTAAAAACTTGTGTTAGAGAAAGCCCTGAAGGTGCCACCAAGGACGACGTTATGGGGTATTATGTCAAGATCATCTCCTCCATTGAATGAAGTCACAGACACCACCTAACCAATAAACCAGCATAGTTTTAGAACTCAACTTTAAAACAAGAATCTCAATTGAGCCAAAACTAAACAGACAATGTTTGATCTCACTGCAAATGCTCAATAGCTTCTTTAACAGGTCCCTATTTCTTCTCTCTCCTGCTTTTGTTCATATCCAACTCTAACCATATGTAGTAGTACTACTGCACCACTACATCATTTGTGGCGGAGAGAGAGAGAGATGTAATCATTTTCCTTCATGACATTTAGTCTGTCTAATAATTATAATTATACTGTATAACAAAGTACCTGGCGGTTAAGTCTCTGGCTCCACTAATATCTAATCTTTCTAATCTTAGCACTTAATATTACTTTAGTGGTTAGGGGAGCAATCATACTGGCCGCTTCCATTATCAATTGTCCTTCCTAATTATAATCATTTTTGTCTAGTTCTCTTTTCGTTATTCTCAAAAATTAAAAACTCAAAGCACAAGAAAATTAGTGTAAGTAAAAGAGGTTGTTCAAAAGATAGACAAACCTGAGAGTCCAATGGATTTGCTTCACGAGACACAATCCCTTGTAAGCTGATTACAGCGGATGAGGCAGCTAAAACAGGGTCAACAGAGTGGTGAGGATTCCCCGCCCCGCCTTCTTTTCCAGTAATTACAGCTCTGAAAAAGCCACAGCCGGCAAGCAGAGGACCAGACCTCGACCCAATGATAGCCGTTGGATGCTGGTGTGACACATGAAGTGCGAATATGGCCTCCACGTTTTCAAGAGCCCCGTCTCCAATCATCCTTTTTGCACCATTCCCTGCTTCTTCTGCTGGCTGAAAGAGCAGTATCACAGTCCCCTGTGAAAGCAGTAGCATCAACAAGTTAGTGAAGGAGAACAGACAGGACCATATAGAAAATTTAGCCTTAGGGTACATACTTTTTTTCTCTTACTAGGAGGCATCTGAGTCTATCAGAGTAACCAACTAACCCTCCCAGGCAATTGTCACCGCATATGGACCCGAACCTGAATGATCTAAGCTCATAGGGTGGTGGCAATTATGTAGAATAAGCAAAGGGAGATCAAACACATTCAAAACAATTTAGTCTCTGGCCATATTAGGAATTACTGGATATTCTTCCCAAAAATGAGTAAAATAGACAATTATCCCATTAAAAAACCACAAATAAAGGAATAAACAAACAAACAAACAAAAAGACTTATTCGGCACCAGCAATTTGGTTATTGCTTTTTGTAACATAAAAAATTGAAAATTTATCCCAATAAAATTCAATTTCTATATTATATCACCATATACAAGACGCGTGTTGACTCCATGTTGACTAAGATACTATTAAGAATTTTGCCTTCATTAATACATTTTAAAATGTATTCTAATATGAAAAATAGCTTCTAGATGTGGTTTATACATGTGCACAGTAATTTGCTTTTCCCCCCACAAAAGCATGGGTTTTGTCACTGTGGTGGTACACAAATGTTAGAGAAGTTTTTTTCTTTGTGAGGGAGACAGAAATGAAATACTTAGTCATCAAACAACCACCAAGGACATCACCGAAGGTGAATACTGTAATGAAGCCAAAGCATTTCATTTTCATGGTTCCAAACAAAAGGGGCCTGACATGCAGCATAAGAAAACTGTGGGAACCTCAAAACACTTCTATCCTATATCAGGTCATCATCAAAGTTTTAAGAACAATGTGGGATCCTAAAAAAGAGAACCCGTGGTAAACTCAAAAAATTTGAAGTTTATATTTTAACCTTTACCCTCTGGTTCTCTCAGTAAACAACACCCCCAACCCCCCCAAAACACCAAAAAAAAAACTTTAGATGGATGGCTTGCGATTTTACAAACAACTGCATGTGCAAGGGTTCGAGTCTTGGGCTGGGCTGCCCTGGTGGAAATCACCACTCATTGTGATTTAAATTTTATAATTTTTCTCTGCTCTCAATGTGAGAATTCCTCATCACACGGCGAATAATGGATGCCTTTCTAATTCAGTTATCATGATATCAGAGAAAGAGCAAAAGAAGATGGTAAATATATAGGTGCTTTGGTGCCTCTGTGTTTGCATGAGCACAACATGATACCAGTCCCCAGCAAAACTCAAATCAAGAGGCATATGGTACAATGACCAAATCTAGCTTAAGCAGAAACTTTATACAGACCATACCTTGCTTTTTTCTACATCAATTGTCCAAACAAAGTGAGACACCCCCCCTCCCCCTCCTTCTCCCCCTCCAAGTATAAAAGGCGTCATAGTAACCAAATCTATGGGACCTTATACCCTAAAAAGTGAACTTTTTTCACAGTGCTTTTAAGTGGAATAATAGAGTCATGATTTGTATATGAAAATGAACCTAAAATGGGCATCCCTTTTCAAAACTTATTCTTAGGGCACTCATTGGAGTGGCACATTTACAATGTCAAGTACACAATTACGTGTATATATATGAATGCTACTTTCCATAATCACAAATTTGCACATGGGGTTGTTGAACAAACCTTCAAATGATGTTCTCGAGCTTTCAGTATCTTGGCCGCGCCCAGAAGCATTGTGACATGGGCGTCATGGCCGCAGGCATGCATTTTGCCTGCATTTTTGCTCTTGTGCTCCCATTCAACAGCTTCCTATACCAAAAAATAAAAATAAAAATAAAAATATAAATAAACGCAATAATTTCAATCACACTTTTCTATGCATTAATGAAATGTCATTATCAATTATGAATCCCATTAATATTTTTCTTTTTTGAAGTTGGCAAACCCAAAAGCTAAACAATTAGTACAAGTACAAATATGTCAGAAAAACGGTTAACCAACGTGTTAACTTATCCATTTTATAACAAATTAGATCAGATTTTGCAATTTCTTTTCTTTCTGTAGCACGTAGATGTGACATTGCAACTACTATGAATTACGAACTATTAATGAAACACAAATCAAACTCGAAATATGAGAGAAATGAAAATATACCTGAATTGGGAGGGCATCCATATCAGCCCTGACCGCGACGAAAGGCGGTCCACCGGTTCCGACCATGGCTCTGATGCCGGTCTTGGCCAGTGGAAACCTGTAACTGATTTCCATATTATCCAATTCATGGCGAATTAGCTTACTCGTCTCGAATTCTTCAAAAGCAAGTTCTGGGTTCTCATGAATCCTTCTTCTGATTGATTTTAACCACTCTGTGTTTTCCGGGTTCTTTGCCAGCCTCAGTACCTCCTCCGAACAAGCACTGGTCCACACGGTGCAGTCCGGCGGAGATAAGGGCGGTACTGGTGGTGGTGGCGGCCGTGGTGGAGTTTGGTTTTTTGGGTTATCTAGAGGTTTGATGAAACTGGTTGATGATTCAAAGTGTGGAAAGTCATGATCTGATGTGGTTTTAGCTACAACTAGTAAGCTGATCACACAATTGAACAAGATTGTAAACGTGGAGATTGATGAGGAAAAAGATGGTTTCTGAGGATTCATTCTCATAAACTTGGAGAGAGAGAGAGAGAGAGAGAGAGAGGGCGAAGTAGTTGGGCTCAGAGATGGAGAGGGGAAAGGAGGAGAAGCAGCTCAAATGGAGAGAAACAGAGAGAGAGAGAGAGAGAGGAATATAAACACGTGGGGATAATGAGGCGCATTATAGCATATCTGTCACGTGGTGGAATTTGTTGGAAAATTTATTTGCAGATTTTAGGCGTCGAATCGCAGGTGGCCGGGGGGGACCACCAAAGTTGGCTAGGAGTCTACGCCTCTTTTGTTCTTTTGTGGGTGATATAACTCTATGGTATCTATAAAAAAAAAATTCAGTTCAAAATTTAATTTTTGATAGCTAATTTTTATTAAAAAAACATTCAAAATATTTAATTACTAAATAATAAAGTAAAAAAAATAATTAATAAAATTTTTGTATGTATCATCTTGTAATTGAAGATTTAAAAAAAAACACAATATTAAAAAAGTATTTTTCGATAGTGAAATCTTACCTAATTGTGGGGTTAAATTTCACCTTCACATGGATTGATGTTGATGTTTTGCCTTTTGTTTTCTTCTTCTATTATTTTTTGTTCGTATCTTTCTTTTAAAAAGTATTAAAATTTTTTGAAGTGATTGACTCTCAAAAAATGTGGTTGCGATCAAATGTGGCATATATTTATCGTGATGAAATGTCTTATATCAATTTGATATATAAAAATAGTATAGATAAAAGAGAAATACTTTGCCACTAGGAAGGAAGAGAGTGCCAATTTGATAACTACTCCTTTAGGTTTTCATGTGAAAGAATAGATAGACAGCCTCGCCTTTCTTGTTGGTCCCCGGTGGTTTAATTGATTATTTATTACTAACAAATTCTAAAAATAAAAAAATAATAATAAAAAGTCTTACCCATCAGACAAAATTTCTTGGGGTGTGGAAGAAATAATTGATAATTGAGTTTTATTCTTAATTTTAGAAAAATCAATTCTCGAATTCAAGCTCGTGACATATGCTTGGAAGTATAAGCAACATTTTCGGAACATCATTCAATAGTTTGGTGTGGGATGTTATTTTAGCTTCTTCTTTTTTGGGAGAAGAAACAAAATAAGATCAACCTTAGCAAAAAGTTTGAGTATTTTAATTTGAGTGACAAAGTAAATTAAAAAATTTTAAAAATGTATATACCCAATGGTTTATTGTATAATTATATCAGCGGCTTCTAATAAAAAAAATTAATAGGACCCACTAATTTAATAACCCAGCATGATTTAATAAGCAAAATCTTGATATATTTTCGAAGTTTTGCATATTGTATTTCTATCACCTTTGATGATATCAACAACAATTAAAATTAGAATTTTTTTTTTTTGGTTCTATTTTAATTTATTGATTTTTAATCCTTCTTAGTCAATAAGAACGCAATGGCTGTTTCTTTTATTCATTTCACTTAAGAACTTCGAAAACAAGGTTTTTCGTAACATTTTAAAAATGTTTCGGGGTTGTCATGTTATTTTATAAAAGCTCAAGGCGGTGCAAAAAAATTATGGAAAAATATCTCATTTTGCATATCCATTTACTATGATTGAAACACACTAACTTACCCCATATGCTGACTTAACCAATTTTTTCTAAACCACTAAAGTCACGTCCTAAAGGATTGGTTGTTTGATACCATAATAGTCCGTTCCCGTTTGATTGGAGGAATGAAAATTAAGAGAGATGAAAATGTAAGAGTAAAATTTTTTTTATTGTTAGAGGAAGGAACGACGGTTTCATTCTTTTTTATTTGATAAGATTGATGAAAAGTTGAATGAATTATTTTTCTATTGTTTGGTATGGGAGGAAAAATAAAAAGGAAAAAAACATATAAAAACTTAATTTATCATTATACCCTCACACAAAAAATCAATTTTTTTTCTAATGTCAATAAATTTTTAAATATTTAAAATTATTCAAACAGAGATGCAATTTGTTTCGGACATAGAAATGACTTGTCGGGTTCTAATAATGCCGTCATTTTACATACATTTATTCATTTTTACTTTTTTTTTTCCAAGTACCTCTGTTTAATAGGTCTATTATACACAAAAATGTTTTTTTAAAAAGAATTGCATCCCGTCAAATCTTGTGAAACTGCGAATGTCATTGTCTAACAGGTGGTTATTTTTGGTCCAAGTTTTCAATCATAGTTAGGATGCATTGGGACAAGCACAAAATAGTTTGAAGGGCATAGAAGTAAATTAACATAGGAGTACTCAAGTGGTCCTTTTCTCTCTCTACTTTTCCCCCCAAAACCGAGAGTATTTATTTTGGTGGGCAGGATGGATATGTTTTTTCATTCCACCTGATTTTCCATTCAAACCAAACAAGAGAAAATATTTTTCATTTTTCACTCACTCTTTTTCATCTTCTCTATTTTTCCTTGTACCAAACAGAGTGTAAGTTTTATTCATCGCTTTTGTTTTATGTCTCACAAATCATAGTAGACATTAATAATATTTTGTAGTCATCTTTGTTAGTAGGGGTAATATTATGAATTTACTATAGGATAAATTTGTTTAAATTTTAGGATCAATTCTAATATGTACATCATTTTTTTAATTTTTGGAAACAACTCCACCGAGTAATAAATTACTTTAAATTAATGGTAAATTACATCAAGAAATAGCTCAAGTAGTAACAAAGACTACCTGTAAATCTAAATGTTCTAAATTTGAATCTTGACAACTCCTAAGGGTTAAACCATGAGAGATTTATCCTTCATGAATACTCTAATCCCAGCGTAAATAGTCTGTCTCTAACCGGATCTAGGAGGGGATTAGTTAAGGTGTACATAAGTTGACCTGGACACCCTAGTCCCGGTGTGAATGATCTATCTTTGACCGGACCGTCTGGTGATTTGTCGAGGTAAGCGTAAGTTAGCTCAAACACCTCTGACTGTTAGAAAAAAAAAAAAAAAAGACTATTCTCAACTTACATGCATATACGAGTAATTTTCTATAACCAAAGTAACAATCCAATTTAGTTCAATCCAAAAAACTTTAAGATTAATCTCAAATTTTTTAAAATTTATTGATTCAAAATTTTATTTTATTTTATTAATTTATCATAAATTTTTTTTGATACCATAGATTTTTCTTTTTTTTATTCGGTACAAGAAATAGATATACTGATAGATCACCCCACATATCTGTATAAAAAATGGTATATTAAAATCACACAACTATTTACAAAGGATCTCACCACACTTACTTAAGAGTCGAAACTAATGTCTTACCGCGTGTTCTGAACACTGAAAAATAAGTTTTAATCCTAACGAGTTACCGTAATTATATAATCTTGAACATAATCATTGAACGAAGAATAAGTGCTGCATTTCGAACCCAAAAAAGAGACATGAAAAATGTGGCAATTCATTGCCATCATTGATCAAGGGTGTTGGTATCATCTCTTTTTCAACAGTAATTTTAATCCTCTCAATTTGAAAGGTCTCTCATTGATCTTCGCTAATTTAAAAAATAAATGACTTAAAATTGATAGAAACGAAGAAAATTTCCCCTTGATGTAAGGGTACTGATGGTATTTTACCCCCTACAGAATTTTGAAAACCTTCAATTTGTTTCCTAGAGTTACAATTTTGCTTTCTATTTTTTATAACCGAGAATCATACATATTTTTTAAACTCCCGATAACAAGATAAATTAAAATACACATACTTTCTTATAAACCACACGTATCAAGTAAATCAAAATTGTCTTGCAAAAACGAACTTCAAACCGTGAGGGTAGTAATAAAATCTTCTTATCCAATCTATCTCAATGGATTGTCCTAAAGTTGTTCTTACTGCATTCGATTCAAGTGCATTATACTTGTTCATAGTAAAAGGTGGAACATCAGAATATAAAATAATGGGGTGATTTGTTGGGGAATGGACCTCAGTGGCGGAGCCACTATTGGACTAGTGGAGGCGCACCGCCACCCTCAAATTTTTTTTAATAAACATTGTGTATTTTCCATATTTTTTAAACAAAACATAATTATCCCTACCTTATATACTTTTTTTTTTTTTCATGTGATATCGATTTGAAATCTTGAATGGATTTAGACTTATATGGCTATTAACTTTTAAATATGTTTCAAATATGTCTACATAAGTTGTAGATATATTAAAATTATTTTATAATTTTGAAAAAGAAAAAAGTTTGTAGGCTTATTTTGCTCCTGCATAGAAATTAAAGTCGTTGTTTAATAAAATACGGTTTCATTTTATCAGTATTTAAAAAAGTCAAAGTTATAAATGAAACTTATAAAATTATTTGGAGTTAATATATATATATATATATAAGAATAATGTGATTTTTCTTATGAGACCAAAAGGAGCGTTATACACACACACACACGAGTGTGCATGAGAGAGAGAGAGAGAGAATTGATGGCTACATGACTTTGAACAGTTATGCTTCTCACTAGTGAGCTGGGCCTTGCGTTTATTTTAGGTCCCAAGAGTCAGCGACAATATAATAATTCATAATAAATGGGTGACCGATAGAATGGTTCTGCATACCTAGAAAGACACTTTGGATCGAAGTTATCATAATTGGATGATTTGCAACGAGACTCGGTCAACGATTTAATCGTTGAGTTAATTAGTTAGGTCGATCGTATAATAAAAAATATATATATATATAATTATTATGAAACATAATAATTTACCTAAAAAATATAAAATATATCTAAAGTGCATATAATTTGTTATAAAATTTTAATGATCGATTGCTTCCTGGAGTGTTGAATTGATCGGCTGACCGAGAGAGATCGATTGACTTTTGCCGTTTGTCGTCTTCCTTAGCGGTGAGCCAATCGATTGAGTAACAGAGCAGTAGTCGCCTCCCTTAGCCATTATTCTTCGCCGGAGAGCTTGCCAGAGTTATCGCCTCTGCCTGAGAACTGAGCAGAGCAGTAATTGTTGCTTCCTTGGTCACTTGAGTGGTCGCCTGAACAACCTCAATGGATGCTTGAGTGCTGCCTTAGCATTAGTCGCTGCCTAGTTGTCACTATTGACTAGTGTTCTCTCACTTCTGGTTCTCTATTTTATGCGATTTATAGCAAAATCAAAAATGGCCCAAATACAAAAAAGAAGATTCAATCAGTTTTTTTTTTTTTATGGACTTTAAACTGTCCGATTCATGGTTTTTTTCCAAAAATTGGCCGATTTAAGGGTTTTTATCTGATTCTCTTAAGGTCCCCGGTCATGGTTGAACCGATTCGACCGGTCGGTCTGCTTCTGATAATACTAATTTGAATGATACAAATTGGAAAATTATTAAGCAATGATTTTAAAGAATGAAAATTTGTCGGGTCAATTATAAATATCTATAATTAACCCAATTTTTGGTTAAAATAACTGATTCAATCAGTTATTTTTTTTGTTATTGGTTGTAAACACTATGTATATTAATTGTTGGTCCTATTATTTTAAATTTTATTTTTAAGTATCAAATATATTTCAATAAACACAGATGGATCATCTTCTTTTTATCGATTGAAAACAATAATAATAACTTGTAAATATGACCACTCTTTTAAAAATGGTTTGATGTCTTATCTCCCATGGGCATTGGCCTTTGTTGAGTTGAGCTCTCTTCCTCTTTTGGGTTCAATGATCAAGAGTGTTCAAATCAATTTGTACACACCTTAATTAATCACCTCTTACATCTGATCAAAAACAGATCATTCATGTCAATACTAGAGCTGAGCTCTCTCACCATTACTTGCACAATCAATGTCTATTTTGGCTTCTTATACACCTCTAATTTTTAAATTGATATCACAAATTAGAAAAAAAAAAAAGAACATCAAGAGCGGAACATTGGGATCGTAGTGGTATCCCAAAACTATATATGAATTAAGTCTACCCATATTGCACTGCCCATACAAATCGACCCACAATCCAATAAACATTGATAACATGAGGTAACCTTAAGTTTTGGGGTGTGAATTAAGATTTTACAAAACTTTTGGGGGCCAAGTGGGATTATCTTGTGATGAATCGGACGCTTGGGGTGTGGTATGGCAGCGATCACATATTATACAACCAAATCTTTTCGGTTGGGATATTTTGACTTCCAAAACTATTCCCAGGATTTCTTTTTTTTTGTTTAATGGTTAAGGGTGTTCGAACCAATTTATTCACACTTCAACTAATTTTTCTCCCCGATTCGTGTCAAAAATGGGTCATTCACACCGAAATTAAAATATTAATGAGAAAAAAATCTCTTATAGTCTGATCTCATAAAATTATTAAAATTTAAATTTAAAATATATGAATTTACGGTCCGTTATTATTACCGCTTGTGGGATTAGTGAAATGTTTCTAAAAGTAAAACTTGCAATTTTTTCTACTATTTCGGGTAAAAGTTGTTTTCTTTGTTTCTGACTGTTTTTTTATAACAAGGAACCCCTCTAAGTTTTGAACCGACCTCTATAAGATAAATCCCAACCACCTATAATCTCATGCTAATCATAAGGATCTATCGGGTTAACTTATTTCTTTATTTTATTTACGTTTTGTTTGGCGTTCCTTGTTTCAAATATAAAATAAATATAAATTGGTAACTATAAAATGATTTTTTTTTTTTTGATATTTAAAAAAAATGGTGGGATAAAAGAGAGTGTCTAGAGACTACTTCGATAAACCCTCATTGGTAGAATCATGAGGCCTCTGACCGTGTCTGTTACTTCTCTCGAGAACGAACTAAATTAGACTATCATAGTGATCAATCACCGAATCCCAATATAATTTTTAAAATTTAAACCTCTGACCTCGCGACACATAGATGTGTAATGATTGTTTTTCACTATATAGGATAGATATCAATTGACTTAGAATGCATAGATGTGTAATTATATATAATTTCCTAATGCAGTGAAAGTGATCCATACAAAAATTTCAAATTGAATTATGATTCAAAGTAATAACTTAATTAAGTCTATCTTCATCCCATTGTGTATCAAAAATTACAATATCATATACTCGTATAGGTATCATGTACCAAAACAACTCACCATTCTGTCATTTTTTAATTTTTTTTTGCAGAAAATAAGTTAAAAAAACACAAAACAAATAATCATATCTACTTTGATTAAGAGTATAACGTGAGAACCTCAAGTATTGGGGGAGTAAACCTTAGAAATCGTACTAAACTAGATCTACTTCCATCGCACCCCCCATCTAAACAAAATATAGTATCTCATACTCGTATGTGTACCATGTGCTAAATCGACTCACCAGTCCGATAACTTTGATTGAGAGTATAATGTGAGACAACATTAAGTTAAGGGGTATGAATTAAGATTTTAGAAAACAGATGGGGGTAAAGTGAGATTGATATATATTCGGACACGTGGTGAGTGAGTGTCATATGGTACAACGGTGGTCCCCATATTACTGCACCTAATCTTGCCTGTTGGGATATTTTGGCTTCGAAAACTGACCGCAGGATTTTAGGGCACGTGAAACATATTTGAAGGAAAATCTCGCAGAATTTTTTTTTTTTTTTTTTTTTGCACTTTTAGGCCAGCTTGGTTAGGAAGGAAAAAATGATGGAAATTTAAATGATAGAAAATAGAGTGAAAGTAAAAAAAATAATATAAAAAATATTTTGATGCATGTATTTGCTTAAAATAAAAAATTTATGGGAATGCTTTAAAAAAATTTCATTTTATTGTTTGAAAGAAATGAGAGTTATAAGAAATTTTTTATGATTGTCTAAATTACTCTCTATTATATTAAATCGGTTTAAAAATGAAAAAAATATGTAATTATAATTAAAAGTTAAAAAAATTTAAAAAAGTAACTCGAAACCTAATTCTAGTATAATTACCAATACAAAAATCTTTGGGCCAAATTATATGATTATTAATTAAAATTGATAACTAATAAAATATTTTAAGAAAAATAAGGGTAAAATGGAAAGTTAGTTATTGATCGCAACTTTCTTGCATTTCTTTGCGTTTTTTACAAGAAAAAAAAGTTGATTATTTGTGAGAAAATTCAAGTATAAAAGAAAAATATTTTTTTCTATAATTTTCCTATTTATGCTAATCAAACACACGAAAAATTTTAAAAATTTCTCTTTCTTACATTTTCTACTATTCTCCCTTTAAACAAACGAGCCCTTAATTTTTTTTCTATATCTATGTTAACTTTATATATTATTTGGTAAAAAAAAAATATAGAAATAGACCACTCTATACACGTTTGTTAGCAAGAATTATCTTTTAGTAGAGGTGTTAATTTTTGATACGACATGAACTGAATACGAAATTAATGAGGTAGACACGAAATAAATTGGTCAATGGGTAAAAACAGGTCAACACTTTTAAACACAAAAAAAAAAAAAAATTATGTCGAGTTCATGTCAAAATTAGGTCAACCTGATTTCGACCTGATTAACCCGTATATTTTAAAAGGGTTGACATGATTCAGACACGAACTCGACCTAACCAATTGTAGACTCGTATAATTTACCTATTGGGCTCGTTTGACATACATATTATGAGAGGATTAAATATTGCATTATACTATTTTTTATTTAATCGACACTAATATTTTATTTGATAAGTAAATTTGATACCGTATTAATTTCAAAAACGTATACTAATTGTATATTTATCATATATTTTTTATACGTTATACTTGTATTATGGAGATATTTTAGTACCACTAAAAGATGTGGTATTATAATTCAACTCAAACGTATTATTTTACATATTTACCATTATAACCTCTAACTGATAAAATCAAACTGTTATCAATGTAACAAACACTGATTGAGGGTATTTTTGTTAATTCAATATTAATACGATAAAATAATTTCTTAACTAAACAACCAATTGAATTAAATAATTATTATCCAACGTTTATGTTGTGTACTATCAAATACTAGATAAAATTACGTATTATTCTAGTACTCTATTTAGTCTTGTCTTTTATCCTTCTATATTATATTAGACCGAATTATTTTATTTAATTTATTTATTTTTAATATGACAACCAAAAGAGCCCATTATGTATGATTGATATTACTTATTAGTTATTATTTTTACTATGACAATTGACAGTATAATTTTTAACATTATTATGACATTATGATAGGATAGTTCTTGCTTTAATTTTTGGGTTGAAACCTAAATGCATTTTAATAATTTTATTGATGAGATGTGATATGTTATCGGTAAAAAAATTAATTAAAATTTTGAATGAATGATTGAATGATGTATTTAATAGTAATGAACATGTGTGATAATATTGATACTTTTACTGAAAAAATTAAATTATGGGTCTCATAAAGAAGAAATACTTTTCTAGTTGATGGATCACTATTGAGTTTTAGATTGAGATGAAAAATTAGAGAAAATGAAATAAAGGAACACGATTTATTTGAAATTGTGTAATTTAAAAATAAATTATTCATTTGAAATATTTATATTGCACAAATATTTTTAAATTTTTTTATGTTGAGCAAAAAAGATCCAATTTCTTGCCACTTGGACCAATCGCAAATACATAGATGCAATTCAATAGCATTGATGAATAATCAAGTGTCTGGTGAGTTAAGGTTCGGTGACGGGTGTTCTCCTTAAAAAACCCAATGTACTTAAATCGTGGGTTTATAGTTTAGCGAATTCAAATAAATATGGATAAGTATGTAGAGAGAACACCGAAGAAGAAGAAAATGTGTGCTTTAAAATGTTGGTCGGGAGCTATTCGTGTTTCTTTTTACAACCTAGAATTTAAAAGGTAAGACTAACGTATTAAAACAAGTATTTTTTAGTAACTAACAAACCATCCAATCCAATCCATATAAATAAAAGATGAGATTTGGTAATTAATTCTCATCGAATTTATATAAATGGTATTGTGCGTGCAAGATCCTGCACAATATAAAAAATATTGGGAACAGATCTCTCCCCTGGTGAACTTTGAGTGAGCCGGTTGAGTGACCAAACACGCTGCTCGGAACAGCCGGCAAGGTACGGTGATAAACTGGAACGGCAACGGGAGATACTGGAAAAGGAAGAACGATCCTGTAAGGCTGAATGGGGTTCCTGGAACGAAGAAGAACAAGTTAGAAGGGCGCCGGAATATTTTTCGGCGTATCCCCTCCGACGGTCTAGTCAGTCTTTGAATGAGAGAGAGGAAGGAGAAAACACTGAGAAAATCCGTGTTGTAGTAGAGAATTTGTGATTGCATACCCACTTTGCCTTTTGGGAGGAGTATTTATACCTTAAAAACTCATGATTGCTGTCAGTGTGGTCAGTAGGTGATCATCAGGCACAGGTAGCGTGTGTATTGATTTGATGAGGAATGTCTTCTCTAATTGATTGCTCGGGGTCCCGAGCAATCAATGCTGAGTCGTCGGGACGCCGACGGTACAATATGCTCCTGTCGGGAGGGATGCATTAAATGCTATGTAATAGGAGCATTTATTGCCTTTCATATCCGAACCTTACCGCATTGAATGCGGTCTCGTCAACAGAAGGGTGCAATTAATTGTTTGCTTTCCCAAGCCATGCGTCAGTAACGCCGTGCAGTTTGTATGTCTTTGATGTGACGTCATTTGCCACGCGTCCATCCCTTACTGGCTGTGATTACTGTATTCCGGTATGTTCTGACATTACTTGTGTCAGACGAGGTCATGATGAATAGTCTAGACTGGCGTAGGCTGATGACCCGTACGTCAGTAGCTTTATCCTGGAGTATGGGAAGCGTCTAGGACGGAGTGACTCTCGACACCGAGGAAGGCTCACCTCGGGGACCGAGGGTGGTATTTTTTCGAGGTTCACGGTGACCGAGGACACGTGTTGTACAATACACCGAATGCATGATCCTATATGAGAGGTACCTCGGGGGCGAGGACACTCGTTGCCGATGGTGCTTAATCCGAGCAACACTGTTCCAGAAAACCCCGAGGACACGTGTCTTCATCATAGGGCTTTTCAGAAGAGTCTCATCAACTGCCCCCCAGCCTTCGATCTTCTGACACCGAGGACACGCGTTGTAAGGAGACGAAGGGTTTCCCAACTGCCATCCGTCCTTCATTATGGCCTCGAGCCGCTTTCCCCGGCTTGGGATGTCGTGCGCATTAAATGCGCTGTTTTGGTTCTCCCGCCCAATGATGAAAATTTCCCCCTATATAAAGGGGGTTCTTCTCTGGTTTCCATCGTTTTGCCATTTCGATCTTTCATCCAGAGTACGCCTTTCTTGATCTTTCGCCGGAGTTCTGTTCTTCTGCCATCGTCGACTGCTCTTTCTCTCAAAATCACAGAGCCAGCAAACCCATTGTTGATTCCCGGACTTTCTGGTGGGAGTCGTTTTAAAGTTTTTCCTGAAAAACTCCATTTTTGACGTTCGGGTGAGTTTTCACAACCTTCTTCTTTATCGTCTTCCTAGCCTTTTTTGTTTTCCGTTTGAACGGTGGTGTCATCCGGTCGACACGTCTTGATTTAAACCCTCGGGGAACTTCCTCGGGTTTTCTAGAGTAAATACCTTTCTCTTCTTTTTCTTTTTTAGAGATGCCTCGTCGTCGCCCTGCTCCCGAGAATCCACCGGCTGGTCCCTCGGGGTCAGGGAAATACAAGGTGAAAGGCGAGGAGCAGATCGATAGGTTTAGGGCCAAGTACGGCATTCCTTTGTGTGTAGACATAGTGTATTTTAACCCATTGTTGAACTCACCTACCTTCGGGGCCGAGGATGCCATGCCTTTCTATACCAAGGCCATCATAGAGGGTGGTATTAGGTTCCCTTTACCCCCTCTGCTTCTTCAGTTCCTCTCCCGCTTTCGCCTTTTCCCTGGGCAATGCTGCCTTAATGTCTTTCGAATAATCATGGGGGTCTTAGAGCTCAATAGGCGCCTCGGGGTGAATATCGGGCTCAATGATCTCCTTTTCTGTTACTCCCTTCTTAGAGTCATGCCTCACCAACACTTCTACCTCAAAGCCAGGGACCCCTCCATGTACCTTGTAACCCATCTTCCTGACTCGGACAAGGGGTACAAGGACGACATCTTAATCTTCAAGGGATGTTGGCAGAGGGGTGTTGGTCCCGAGTACAATGACTTATTATGCCCTCTGGAATGGAGAACGACAAGTACGTCGGTTCCTTCGGGTTTTTTATTTGTTTCTCGGGACTTCTCATGTTTATGACAATCTTTTTTGTTGTGCAGATATTCCTTCTCGGGAAACAGCTCCACCCCCTCGGTCGCTGGTGAACTTTGCCGACCTAATCACGGTTTGGAGTTTCACGGGTGACAACGGGTTCGGCCGAGCTGCTCATAATCTGCTGTACTATACCCCCGGGTATAAGAAGTTTTCACAGCTTCCTCAACCTTTCGAGCCTTCGCAGTGGTCAGAACTCTTCGATCAGGCGGCGAGGCTAGAGGCTGAGGAAAATTTGGAGGAAGACCCGGATCGGGCTTCGGAGGCAGAGGTCGAGGGAGTTGCTGAAGAGGTCGGGGTCAGAGAGGACGTTGCTCCTTCGGACGCCGAGGTGGGGACTCCGGGAGGTGACTTGTGGCCCGACTTTCAAATTCTTCAATCTTTGGACGCCGAAGACGCTCTCGAGGAAGCGATGTCTAACGCCCCTCGCATTAATTTGGGGTTCCTTAGGCAGAGGCAAGCCCTCGCAGCCGGGAGAGGTCGAGGGACGACCGGCGGTACTCCGTAGGAACCAGTTTCGCCAGTTCTTCGAGGGTTCTCGGTCGGGGTCAGGTGCGAGACCGGGATCCTCAGGTGGAAGAGGAGAGAAGGGTCAAGCATCGGCATGACGTCCTTGGCCGGGACCCAGGGCACCTCCCGCTCAACAGCAAAGCGGGAGGGATCGTGGATTACCCCCTGCTCCCCCACAACAGCAGCAGCAGCAGCAGCAACAACAACAGCAGCAGACTACTCCTTCCCTCCCGCCCACAGTGGAGGCCGCGGAGTGGAATCCCCGAGCCACTGATCACATGAACCGAGTGATCAGGGTCGACGACTCCATTCTGCAGGATCCTCATGTCGCCCATGCAGTGAGTGAGACATTGCATTTTGAGGCTGACATGGAGGCTCATCGGGGGCGATCAACCAACGTGTTGTTCCGCTCCATCATCCAGAACTCCCTGGTGGTGAGTTCATTTTTTGCTTTGGTTCTTTCACTCTTGTTTTCCCTTTTTGTGATTAACACTTCTTCGTTCCTTTGCAGGCTACCCAGCAGATCTCTGTCATAGCTGCCGGTACCACGGGTCTCGGATGGACCTCCAGAGGGCCCGAGGTCAAAAGGAGGAGGCGGAAGCGGCCCTCGCCCGGGCAATGGAGGATGTAGCTGCCCGGGATTCTACCCTGGCGGGGCAGGCTGCTCAAATAGAGCAACTCCTCAAGGACGCCGAATCGGCCAAGGTGGGCGCTGAAAAGCTAAGTGCCGCACTTGCCGATGCTGAGAGGAGGATTACTGAGCAAACGCAGCGACTTTCTGCTGCGGAGGAGAGGGCAGTAGGCTCTGAGGAAAGCTGTCTGGCTCTTACCCAGGAGCTAGACAGGATCAGGGCCGAGGAGCTGAACCGGAAGTCGGAGGAACAACTCCTGGAGGAGTTTGCCGATGACGTGCTCCCCGCTCTTGAGGAAAATAGCAAAGAATTCTTCAAGAAAGGGTGGGACGAGGCACTCCAGGCTGCTGGAGTCCCATCAGATTCCCCTCTCTTCCAAGTGCACAAGTATGTGCCCTCGACTGAGATGGCACAGGCAGAAGCACAGGTTGCTGCCGAGGATGAAGCCCCTACGCCGATGCAGACCTCGGCTGATGCTCCCGAGGCGGTGATAGTGGACTTGTCCGAGGACGCTCCGTCGGACCATGCTCCTGAACCTCAAGTTGCTCAAGCTGTTCCAGCTGCCGAAGTTCTTCTCTTGCCTGCTCCAGAAGCTTCTCAACCATTTATCGCTGACTCGCCCTCGGCTGAAGTTCTGGAGGTGCCTGGAGCCCGATGAAGCTCTTTTTTTTTTTTTTTGATTGTATCCCTTCTGCTTTCCTTTTGTAGCCTTCGGGGACGCAAAGCCCCTATTTTTGGAAATAAATAACAAGTTTTTCTTTCCTTCTTCTGTGTACAGTAGTGTTTTGCTTTTCTTTACTTCTGTGTAGAATAAATTATGAGTATTTTGGAACTGTCTTCGGGGCGTGCTGGCCCGTTCCGGAGGCGAGATCTTGTATCCACTCTGGGGACTGGAGTGTTTGTGTTTTGTTCCCAGGGCCATGTTCTTTATGGATGCTTGTTCCTGCATTTGCTTCGGGGACGGGAGTCCTTGAACTCTGTCCCCAGGGCCGTATCCTTGCAGGAGGCTTGCTAGGGTCATACCCTTGCAGGAGGCTTGCTCCTGTATGTGCTTCGGGGACGAGAGTCCTTGAACTCTGTCCCCAGGGCCATACCCTTGCAGGAGGCTTGCTCCTGTATGTGCTTCGGGGACGAGAGTCCTTGAACTCTGTCCCCAGGGCCATACCCTTGCAGGAGGCTTGCTCCTGTATGTGCTTCGGGGACGAGAGTCCTTGAACTCTGTCCCCAGGGCCATACCCTTGCAGGAGGCTTGCTCCTGTATGTGCTTCGGGGACGAGAGTCCTTGAACTCTGTCCCCAGGGCCATACCCTTGCAGGAGGCTTGCTCCTGCATGTGCTTCGGGGACGAGAGTCCTTGAACTCTGTCCCCAGGGCCATACCCTTTGTCTTTTGTTTGGCGAGCTCTTGAGTGAGAGAGTACTTCAAAAGTAATACTTCTTTAAATTCATAACATTCCATGGTCGTATTACAAGTCTTCCACTCATATCTTCTAATCCATACGACCCGGCGCCCCCGATTGATATCACTTTGTAAGGGTCTTCCCAGTTAGGTCTCATCTTTCCCTCTGTTGGATCCCGGGTATTGGCCGTTACCCTTCTGAGGACCAGGTCGCCTATCCGGAATTCTCGAGTCTTGACCCTCCTGTTGTATAGTTGGGAGATCTTCTCTTGATACTTGGTTATCCTCAAGGCGGTTTCCTCCCTTCTTTCTTCCAGTAGGTCCAGATCCAATCCCAGTTGATGATCATTTCCCCCTTCATCGAAAGCTTGGGTCCTTATGGTCGGGAGCCCTACTTCGAGGGGTATGATTGCCTCCATCCCGTATGCCAGGGAGTAGGGGGTTTCGCCTGTCGATGACCGAGGGGTTGTCCTGTACACCCATAAGATGTTTAACAGCTCTTCCGCCCACTTTCCCTTGGCTTTCTCCAACCTCTTCTTGATCCCATTGATAATTGTCTTGTTGGAGGCCTCCGCCTGCCCGTTGGCTTGAGGGTATGCAGGAGTGGAGTAGAAGTTACGGATCCCGAGATGCTCACAGAAAGACTTGAAGCGCCCGCCAGTGAACTGAGTCCCATTATCCGATACCAGCGCTCGAGGAATTCCAAACCTGACGACTATGTTCTCCCAGACGAACTTTTTGGCGTCTATGTCTCGGATGTGACTCAACGGCTCCGCCTCTACCCACTTGGTGAAGTAATCTGTGGCCACGATGAGGAACTTTTTATTTCCCGGAGCTTTAGGCAGAGGTCCAACCAAATCGAGCCCCCATTGGGCGAATGGCCATGGGCTGGTGAGGGGGTGTAAGTCCCCCGCAGGTTGCCTGATCGCAGGGGAGAACCTCTGGCACTGGTCGCATTTTTGGACATATGCCCGCGCATCCCTTTGCATTCGCGGCCACCAATACCCCTGAGACATAATGCGGTGCGCCATTGATCGCCCCCCAGAGTGCCCCCCACATATTCCTTCATGTACCTCATACAGGAGGTCTTGCACCTGATCTTCTTGGACGCATAGCAAGTAAGGCCCTGAGAAAGACCTCCGGTAAAGCTTCTGATCCGAAGAGACCCAAAATCTTGGAGCTTTGAGCCTTATCTTTCTAGCTTCCTTTGGACACTCCGGGAGATCTCCCGTTGTTAGGAACTTGACAAAGGGATCAATCCAACTGAGCGGCTTGGGCGCGTCCTGGATGACCATCGCCTCGAGAGTATGGTCTATGCAGGATGTGGGAAGATACTCAATGGTGATCCTGCGCGACTGGGAGGAGTCCACTGCCGAGGCTAGACAAGCCAGGGCGTCGGCATGTGTGTTCTTGTCGCGGGACACCTGCTTGATTTCAAATCGGTCGAACCTTTGGATTACGGTCGTTGCCTGGTGATGGTACGCCTTCATCCTAGGGTCCCTCGTTTCGAATTCCCCATTGACTTGATTGACCACCAGCATGGAATCGCAATGCACGATCAAATTGGTAACTCCAGTCGCCTCAGCTAACCGAAGTCCTGAGATGAGTGCCTCATATTCCGCTTCATTGTTCGATGCCTTGAATCCCAGCCGGATGGCTTGCTCTGCAATAATCCCTCTGGAGAAGTCAGCAAGACACCGATTCCGGACCCCTTACTGTTTGACGAACCGTCCACACACAAAAGCCATGGCGATCCTTCAACATTTGTTGGAGATGCTAAGTTGGGAGGAGGCGGTCCTTCTAGAACAGGATTCTCCCCCGAAAACTCAGCTATGAAGTCTGCCAGTATTTGACCTTTTATTGCAGTTCGGGGTTTGAAATGAATGTCGTGCTCCCCCAACTCTACTGCCCACTTGGAGATCCTTCCGGAGAGTTCAGCTTTCCTCAAAATTGCCTTCAAGGGCTGATCAGTTAGGACAGTGATTGGGTGCGCCTGGAAGTAATGCCGTAGTTTCCTTGCAGTGGTGACCAAGGACAGAGCCAGTTTCTCTAGGGGCAGATATCTTGTCTCTGCGTCCAGGAGTGCCTTGCTGATGTAGTAAATCGGCTTCTGTCGGTGCTCATGCTCACGGATAAGTACTCCGCTTACCGCAAACTCTGAAACTGCCAAGTACAGGAACAGCATCTCCCCCTGGATGGGGACGGACAGGGTTGGCAGAGTCCTTAGGTATTCTTTGATCCCAGCCAGGGCGTCCTCGCACCCCTGGCTCCACATATTCTTCCCAGCACTTTTGATTGCTCCAAAGAAGGGTTTGCATTTATCCGAGGAGCGTGAGACGAAACGGTTAAGTGCAGCCAGCATCCCTGTGAGTTTCTGGACTTCTCGGACAGTGCGAGGGCTTCGGATATCCAGGATTGCTTTAATCTGATCTGGGTTGGCTTCGATTCCTCGCTGACTAACCAGATACCCGAGGAATTTTCCTGACTCCACTCCGAAGACGCACTTCGCTGCATTCAGCTTCAGCCCATACTCCCTGAGAGTGGAGAAGGTATCCGCCAAGTCTGTAAGATGATCACAACTCCGTTTGCTTTTTACCAGCATGTCGTCTATGTAGACCTCCATGGTGTTGCCGATCTGCTTCTTGAACATCCGATTCATCAATCTTTGGTATGTTGCCCCGGCGTTCTTCAATCCAAACGGCATCACTTTATAACAATAAACTCCCTTCGGAGTGATAAATGCCGTCTTTTCTTGATCCGGGGCATAGAGAGGGATCTGATGATATCCTGCTCGGGCATCCAGGAAGTCCATTCGTTCATATCCGGCTGTGGCATCTACCAGCTGGTCCACCTTCGGCAGGGGGTAGTCATCCTTGCGACATGCTTTGTTTAGATCTGTGAAATCCACGCAGACACGCCATTTCCCCCCTTTCTTCTTTGCACATACTGTATTGGACAGCCATTCTGGGAACTGTATCTCTCGAATGGCATCGGCTCTCAGGAGTTTGTCTATTTCCTCATTGACCGCGTTGGTGTGATGCGGGGCCATACGTCGTGGCCTCTGCTTTACTGGCTTGTGAGATGGGTCAACATGCAGCCTGTGAGTAATTATCTCAGGGTCTACTCCTGTCATTTCCATCTCGTTCCAGGCGAACACGTCTGTATTCCCCTTAAGAACCTGATCATCTCCTCCTGTTCGGCTGCGGGCATCGAGGTCCCAACTAGGAAATACTTCTCTTCCTCTCCTTCAACCAAGGGCACCTTCCGGAGGTCTTCAACCGATCGTTCAGCTGGGTCTACCCGGGGGTCATCCATCCCCGGACGCCCGGACTGTAATTGCTATTTTCCATGATCTCTTCTGGTGCTCGCCCCTTGTCCTGGCAGGACGCCCCGGCTCGGACGGCCGAATAAAAATAGTTCTTCGCAGACGCTTGGTCCCCCGGATCTCCATGATGCCCTCTGGCGTGGCGAACTTTAACTTCTGGTGGAGAGTGGAGTGCACCGCTCCCAACGCGTGCAGCCATGTTCGCCCCATAATCACGTTGTAAGGAGAGTCCGTGTCGATCACAACAAACTCTGTGTCGATGACGAAGGGACCAGTGGCGACCGGTAATGTGATTTTCCCCACGGGCAAGGCGAAAGAGCCGTTGAACCCGATGAGGGGTGTCCTGATTTTGGTTAGGTCTTTGGGGCCAAAGCCCATCCGCTTCAAAGTCTCGAAGTACATCACCTCCGAGGAGCTCCCTGAATCTATCAAAATTCTCTTGACATCGAATTTCCCTATCTTTAGGGTCAAGACAAGGGCGTCGTTATGAGGAATCACCACGCCTGTCAAATCCGCGTCAGAGAACGTAATGCCAAGCTCACCCATCCTGGCCCTTTTACTTGATGGCCCCACATCTCCCTCGGCTACCTTTCTTGTAAAAGCTACCCTCTTGAGGTCGGATTCGAGCTCTTTGGACGTGGGGCGCTCCAGCGGACATACATGGATGACGTCTATGACGTTGTCCGGTTCCTCGGTCGGGGCAAGGGCTCGTTTCTCTTCTGGCCTAGGCTCTATGTATTCTTTCAAATGTCCGTCTCGGACCAAGCTTTCCAAGAATGACTTGAACACCCTGCAGCTCTCGGTGCGATGCCCGACATCCCGGTGATATGAACACCTAACTTTTTGATCACGGGTGGAGGGGTCGCTCTGCATCCTGGGCGGCCATTTGAAGAACGGCTCGTGTTTGATTTTATGGAGCAACCTGAAGATGGGTTCCTTGAAGACGGTGTGAACTCCTCTGGACGAACCCCCTGGATGGGGTAGCAATCCCTTTCGGGGAATATCTTCGCGCTCTTTCTCCTTTCTCTTGGATTGGAGGGCTCGGCCTTTGTTGCTTCCCATCTCGTCCTCGACCCTTGAGTACTTGTTGATCCGGGCCATCAGTTCCCCATATCCGAGGGAGTCTTCTTGGTCAGGGATCGGTACAGGTCCGTGTCCCTCGCCAAGCCGAGCCGGAAAGATGCTGCTGCCATGACCTCCGAGCATCCCTCGACCTCATTGACCTCTTCCCAGTATCGGATGGCGTACTGGCGAAGAGTCTCGGATTCCCTCCGTCTGAGGGTCAACAATGATCCAATGTCCTTGGGGCGCTTACTCCCCGTGATGAATCGGGTTAGGAACTGCCTTGTCAATTCTTTCCAGGACCCAATACTGTTTGGGGGAAGCGTCTCGAACCACCTCATCGCAGAGTCCCCCAAGCTCATAGGGAACACCCGGCATAGAAACCGTTGGTCCGAATGATAGAGGGACATCATCTGCTTATATTGTCTGATATGGGCTTCGGGATCGGATCGCCCATCATAGGTTTTGAACCGTGGCACGACGAACTTTCTTGAGACATCCATCTCACTGATTTCCCTCGTGAAGGGTGTTTGCATGACTTCGTCCTCGGCCTCGTCCTGGACAGTCTTACCCTTTCTTCTGGAGTCTAATCGGGCTCTGAGATCTACTCTCCCTTACGGGATGCCTCCTGAAGTCCCTGGGTTCATCGGTAAGCCCCTCGTTTCCTGGGCGTCGTGTAGATTGGGTTGAGTCCTCCTCGGATTCATCTCCCTTCCTCCGTCTGGACAAACCTCGCCGGAGGTCGTCCAGGGCCAATGGCCTCGCTTTCCTGGAATGGTTGTCAAGATGACATTCGCCGGCTCTGGGTCGCTTCGGGGCCCTGGAGCTTTCTGCTTTGTGATCTAGGTGGTTTCTTAGATCCTTCGTCTCCGCCTCATGGACGGGGAGTCCTCGGGAAAGGAATGAATCCCTCGACCCTCCGCCTGAGGCGGCAAACTCGTCGAGCCGGCTAAGGACGTTTACATTGTCCTTCTCCAGCTGACGTAATCTCATCGCCAAATTCTCTTCAATCACCTCTGCCAGCTGACGGGCCAAGGGGCTGATCCTCCTGACCTGATCCCATACTGGTTTGAGGGGTTACCCCCCTTGACCGAGTAGAGGCACTTTTAATCGTACTGGTGCGATCCCTCCCTCCGTGATGGCAGGGGAGCTTGCCAACTCATGACTCCTTTGGTGGGGTCCTTTCCCTTTCTGTCTGGTGTTCACCATGGTCACTGTTCTTTATAGAGAAAAGATTAGGAAAACTACTCGTTTCCCACAGACGGCGCCAGATTGTGCGTGCAAGATCCTGCACAATATAAAAATATTGGGAACAGATCTCTCCCCTGGTGAACTTTGAGTGAGCCGGTTGAGTGGCCAAACACGCTGCTTGAAACAGCCTGCAAGGTACGGTGGCAACCTGGAACGGCAAAGGGAGATCCTGGGAAAGGAAGAACGATCCTGTATGTGTGAA